>CM077163.1:4173693-4625340 GCA_039583875.1 Platanthera guangdongensis
CTCCTGTAATTTTGTGTTAACATAGCTCCTATATCCGCTTGCATTGATGTCGGACTCTGAAGCTGTAGTCACCGAGTAAATGTTATCCCTAAGTCAGCACTCTATATGTGCCTCATTGTCTCCAGCACTGTCACTGGTCTTCTCTACAAGGTTTCTACAACCCTCTACTATTATGGCTTGCAAACCATGACCCTAATCATGTTTTTCCCTCCATGAATTGAGAAACCTGCATGCCCACTCTTCAGGTGCTCCCGTCGAGCCATCCTACGATGATCTCAAGGCATTCCTATACTTGTTGCTCGGATGTTAAACCCACTATACCCATATACTAGAAATTGTTGGAAGAATTTTGTAGGGCTAATTACCTCCTCTAATTGATGAGCTCCATATAAATAACAAAGCAAGAAAATGCTTAACAATATATTGTGATATTTGTGGCTTAGTATGATGAGTGATTTTTTAGGTTATTTATTAAATCTGAAAATCATAAATTTGATTAATCATATACTTAAAGAATGACATAGAGAAGATCCTATATCATGTGATCATATTTGATTTTATCAAATCATCTTAAGGGACATTGTCAATCGCTAACAGTCTCCCACTTGGAGAATTATTATAGTGTAATTCCTGAGAAAGTTTTGTGAGGCACTAACTCTTAATTAACCATGGAGGCTGATTGAGATTTTACTTCACATTTATTGATCGGAAGAAAAAACAGAGACAATTATCATAGTCCTTGCTTTTGCAACTTTACTTATTTATAATATTATATCAATGTCAATAATTCCGCAATTTCATTTTATCCCGTGGTATCTTCCACTTAACTAAAAATCATCAGGTATATTTTGTGACAGTGGAATTAATGTATGAAATGATATCTCCATGTCTTCTGATTGACTACATTTTAGTTAGCTTCGGTCCTGCAGCTTTCGTCTTTAAAGCACTGCCTCATTAGCAGAGCGTAATTAGATTTTGGTTATTCTCATTTTTCTTTATATCCTGCAGCTGCACGGTTTTTTTTCTATGGCTTATTCTTGCCTAGAATAACACTCCTCTTTTTTCTTGCCTAAGAAGATATACATTTCTTGAGTCACCCAAGGATCATAAAACTAGTTTCATTTAGGATAAGCAAGGCTACAACGAGTAAAACTTGACTTGCTCACATCCAATCTTACTCCTTCAATGCCTTTCTTAGGCCTATGGGCTCTTCTCCTATGAACATCTTTTAATATAAGCTTCGATAAATGGTGTCAATGCCATGTGTTTGATCTATACCTCTGACATGGTGTTTTCCTCGGTCAAAGATAATGTCGAACCATGACTGATGTGAAATGAAGGCACATGCGCATCTTCTCAGTTGGAATGCTATCTTTACTTTGCCCAAATAAGGCGACTTAAGTAAGAAAGAGCTTATCCTTCCTCAATATTATGTGCCAATGGTGATCCAATTGTTTCTGAAGGTGATATGTACAGTCTCAAGGGCTCTTCTTTCGACGGTGGCATCAAAATTGGCCCTTTGTGTGTCATCCTTGGCTACAAAAATATACCTGATGAAATTTTCTTACTAAAGCCACATGGTTAATTGGATTAACTTGTATTTCCACGCCCTCTATCACAAGACCAAATGATCACACATGACACATTATAACCAAATATCTCGCTAAGTTTATCATGTTATCATTTGCAGACTTGTCTACTTACCCCCATTGCCTTTGAACCATGCAATCTCTTAATGTGTGCACACACATCTACTATAGTAGATATTCTTTCTAGTCCATATATTCGGGTAGCTTATCCTTAGGAAGTAAGAATCTTTTGTAGATCTTATATATTGCAACACTAATAATATATGTACATTTGTCATGGACAATCCAACATGCAACACCATGCTCTTTGATAATTCTTCAGACTAATACTCATACAATCCTGCCTCGATACTTGATTCAGATTTGAGTCTTTATTCTTTTTGGTGAAGTCTGACTACAACTTGTTTGATGGGATAGGGATGAAATTGTAATTTGTTTTGAAGTTCCTAAAGATTGAATTAATAGCTTGCCACGCTCCACCTTGAAAAGAGACAAGTCCGTGACATTTCGGTATTAAAAACTCAAAGGTCCACGGTCAATTGTTAATTTCATTAACAATTTAAAGAACGTCAATCTATGGTTGTGTAGGTTTCTAATCATCTTCTTGTTAGAACATTTGTTAATCTTGAATAAATTTATGACTGTGTAGGTTTTTAATGCCGCCGAAGTACCTATTGAATGGGAAGAACACTACGTCAGCAATTCAGTTGATCCTAGAACCAACAGTTTCTTAACTTGGGAGAGTCTGGAATCGGTTCGAAGGAATGGCGTGGGTTTGAAGGGACCCATGGCTACCCCTATTGGTAAAGGTCACAGGTCCTTGAACCTCACCTTGCGGAAAGAACTCGGCTTATATGCTAACGTGAGGCCGTGCTTCAGCCTTCCGGGCTACAAAACTCGGTATGATGATGTCGATCTTGTCACCATCCGCGAAAATACCGAAGGCGAATATAGTGGGCTTGAACATCAGGTATGCCGGACTTCAAGCAGTTTTCTCTAGTTCTTCTGACCATAGAACTTTGTTTGTTAGATTAAGTTATGCATGTGTTTCTAGGTCGTGAGAGGGGTCGTTGAAAGCCTGAAGATCATCACCCGCCAAGCTAGCTTGCGGTGGCTGAATACGCCTTCCATTATGCTCAAACCAATGGAAGAAAAAGAGTTTCTGCCATACATAAAGCCAACATCATGAGGAAGACCGACGGTCTTTTCCTCAAGGTACCATGAACTCTACATTCATTTTTCCGGTCGTCGGCCATTCTCCTGAAATAATGTTAATGCTGATAATTCTTTTCGGGGCAGTGTTGCCGTGAGGTTGCCCAGAAGTACCCTGACATAACTTATGAGGAAGTGATCATTGACAACTGCTGCATGATGGTACATTTGGCACTTCGCTTTCAGTCGTCATTTTTCCCATATTCTACGGATCCGACTGATGCAATTTTCTCTTGTTCTGACAGTTAGTGAAGAATCCTGCGCTCTTTGATGTGTTGGTGATGCCTAATCTCTATGGAGACATAATCAGCGACCTTTGTGCAGGCCTGATCGGTGGCCTGGGTTTAACTCCTAGGCAAGGAAACATTGTGAATTTTTCCTCTCCAGAAACGTGATTTGCATTCTATACTTCATATCTGAATCACATAATTTGCAGCTGCAACATCGGCGAAGCAGGCATCGCTCTGGCCGAAGCAGTTCATGGTTCTGCTCCTGACATTGCCGGAAAGGTGTAATCACATGGAACTCTTCTTCTTAGTTGACAAGCGGCTGGGCATTGGATCCTCCGTGCATAGCGTGCCAATTATGACCACCGGACACTGGAGGACCATATGCAACACCACTAGTAGCTATAAACATGTATATTCTTTGATTCTATTCTGAAGATTCCTTTGGTTGTTGTTTTTGCCTCCAGAACCTCGCAAATCCTACTGCTCTCTTGCTGAGCTCCGTAGCAATGTTGCGGCACCTGAAGCTCGACGACAAGGCTAATCGTATTCACGATGCCATTCTGAAGACAATTGCAGAGGGCAATCACCGAACTGTTGATCTCGGCGGAAAATCGACCACGACGGAATTCACGAATGAAGTTTGCGACAACCTTTGATGATCTTTTCGTATTTATTTGATTGCGAAAATTTAACGAGTGTTTATTTATGAGGTCCCATTTCTAAAACAGGAATAAAGCGCGGGGTTGCATGCACACTTTCGTGCGGCTGATTTTTGTATTTATTGTATTTTTCTACTTGTACCATCTTGACGTGGAGAATTGTAGGTCAAGTTTTTCTACGGCTGATGCTTTGAGGTTTTTCTTGCTTAGGGCAATGTCAATAGCACCTCTGAGTCGCTATTAGTGGTCATTTCAATGTGTTATTTTGGTCTTTTTTGAGGTGTTACTTGTCAATAGAGAGCTGCTATTAATATTGTCCTTATTTAATTGCATTATTATTCATACTACTTTATATAGGGGATGATGGATTTAAAGTCATTCAAAAGATCCTGGCCATCCACTCATAATCCTAGCGGTCCGATCCCAAACACAGCCTGGTTAAAACATTCATGCTTTTCTATCCTCATTCCTGATCATCCTAAACCCTCTCCTTGATGACTAGGGCTCCCACGGAACACTCCCTCTTGCTACATTTCGTCGTGCGCCTCTTTCTCCCTTGCCTCATTCCGAGATTCCCAATCCCGATCGCCTCCCCAAATGCCTCCAGTGCTCTTTCTTCCCCTTCCCCTACCCTAAATCTGCGGATCGCTCGCTCTTTCAGTATGGCAACCGTGCTTCCTCTTCCTCTTCCTCCTCTTCATCGATCACCCACTCCAGTCATGCCTTCTTGCTACCCCAATCACTTCTGATGACCATGGGCAGCCTCGCCGCTAGTCTCCCTTCATCGCAGCCGCTGCCTATGTGCGGCGTCGCTGCCGATCTTGATCCCTCCGACTTCCTGAGAGATTATGCGGACCATATAGAAGGAAAATCTGAAGTCGAAGGCATATTCGATCCCGCTTTCTACGACTGGTTCCAGTTCAATAAGGTTCTAATTTCCTGCATTCTGATCTTTGACATCATAATTAGTTGGGTTTCTTTGTTTCTAATGGATGATCTTCCATATTTCCGTTCAAGTCTTTTCTATTACAGCTCATTCTTGTTTGTTATGGATGAGAAGGGGTGGTGAATTCAGCCCATGCTTTATATGTTTGCTGTTGAGTACCTTAAATATTATGATTAAGGTTGCATTTGGCGCTACTTATTGCGGCTTATTTGTTCTGATGAGGTTGAACAAAAATGTCATTATCATACCAAATTCTTATGCCCCAGATTAGTTTTTTTTATATAATGCTAGTAACATTTGTCATATCAAAGATGTCATTCTATGATAATGACGTTTTTGTCCAATCTCGTCAGAGCAAATAAGTTACGATAAGCCGCGCCAAATGCAGCCTAAATCCCACATTGATCGCGGTCTTATAAAATTACTATACAAATCCCTCACATTGCAAGATTTTAGTTGTCAAATCTATTTCCCCAATAGTTTCTTCATTAATTTGTTTCTTTACAATATGTTGCTGTGAGGTTCCATTTGATATATTTTGTGAACCGGCGTCAATGCTCTCTTAGGCTCTGTTTGTTTGGTATTGTGGTGGCGGTCGTAAATGCATGGGTTAAACCGTCATTCTTTAAGGATCATCTTAACAAACATCATCTGTTTGAACATAAAAGTAAATGAGGTTTCTTAGGTGGGCGTTTAGAAATGACAATTTAACCCCCATATTCATGACCGCCACTGCCCGCATGTCCTTAAACCAAGAATATAGTCTTATTGTTTACCAGCATACTCTATATGCCTATACATTTATGTATGAGTTGCTTGGGCATAAACTGAGTGACTGTGAACACCAAATATTATAATAGTGCACTAGATCTCATACACTGCTATGCATATTATTTACTTCTAGAAGTTGACCTAATGTATTTTCAAATGTGGCTCATTTGGAAGTCTTTCACCCCACAATGTCTTCAGGACAGAGAGAGAGAGAGAGAGCTGTGTTACATTAGCTAATACGAGATACTTAGGCTCCATTTACCATGGTGGTGGTAGTTATGACCATGAGGGTTAAATTGTCATTCGGTAACGCTCACCTAAGGAACTTATGGACGTTCATGTGCTGAATGAGTGCATATGAGAAGTTCGAGGAAATGCCACAAATGGTGTTTTGCCCCATTAGATAATTTTCCTTAAAAGGAGAGGGAACAAAGCTAGGAGGACAACAAATAGAGGTAAAGCCTTGAAGAGTAGAGCGGTTGCACGACCAAAGGCGACGGTGGACGTCGACATCCGATTACGACGGGTTGCCACCACTGTAGAGCCAAGCGTGCGGGTAGGGCAAGCCGGATTCGCGGGCTGCGGCAAGGTGCGCGGTTATGGTTGCTGATTTTGGATGCGCGTTTGCGGAGCATTCCTACTTGGATCTCTTCTCGGCGGTGGTTGGTTCTAAATGGCAGATGTTCGTTCTGGTAAATCTTGTGCGCAATTAAATATTCATTCAAGCTACTTCTGCCAATTTTATATATGTGAGTTCTTTGAATATAGCTGGAATTTGTATCTTAATTTGAGTACTTAAAAGCCCTAATAAAATTTGATACACAATTTTGGAGTGTATTTAGGTTAGACAATTGCGCTTCTGCGGCCGAAATCCATCATGATGTCCAATGTTAGATCAAAGGTGATGTGAACTGAGCCCACACTTGAATATGGGTGCATAGATAAGGTCACAATAGTTTGCTAAAATTGCAATTCTACAGGATTCTAAAGACAAATTAACAACGGGGACATTGATCTGCATGTTGAGTTGGTTTGATTTTTCAAGTCCAATGATTCATATTCTCATTTGCCGGCCGCCAATGAAGACTTTTCTATGGTTTTCTCTGGACGTCCATGTGCTTTGAATGAGTGATGCATGAGAAGCTTCGAGGAAAGAGGCCACAACATGTGTTTCATGCCCCATTGTTATTGTTATTCGGCAATTTCCTCGCTCTACTTAAGGAGAGGGAAGCAAAGCTAAATTGCTTCAAATCAAAAATTTCACTGATGAACAAGTTGTAGATCTCATCGAGATCTACAACTTTCATGTTGACCATGTTTTGATTTGAAGCAGTTTAGGCTTCTAATTTGGGCCCGAAAGAAGACACAACACCGGAACGAGCCGTCTGTACAGATTTTCGTCGTGACTTTTTTCGGGTCCCAAATCGGAGTTCTATCTGCTTCAAATCAAAAGGTGTTCAGCATGAAAGTTATAGATCTCATCGAGATCTACAACTTTTATGTTGACCACTTTTTATTTTGAAGTTGTTTAAGCCCCCGATTTGGCCTCCGAAAAAGGTCACGCCGATCCCGGGTGTCCGTAGATATGTTCGGCGAATTAATTTTGACATTACTGTAGTTTTTTTTCAGATGCACACATCAAATCAGGGCTTCTCATTTTTTTAAATTGCTTCATGTTACTCTTCGTTCATTTGTAAAGTTGTATGGGGGTGGGGTTCAACATGAAAGCGTTGGGGATTTGCGAGCGGCGAGATCTCGTCAAGATCTAGACAAGTTTCAGTTGAACACTGGGGCCCTCTCATGAAAATTTACGTATAAAATGCAGTTGGCCAAAGAGCCCCGTATCTATCACGCGTGTGTGTATTATAAAAATTTTATATTGGTTTGCTAGTTTTTCTTTAGTGATTTTCTAATTTTAAAAATGGTTTGAATCATTATTTTTAATAGCCATTACAAGGAAAGGGTTGAAAAATGAGAGTTTGCTCACGAATAGTATGTTTTGCTAGAAATCAAATCGGTTGGATTTAGACTCTGTTTGGCATGGCTACAGTGGTCTTGAATGTGGTGGTCATAAACCATCCTTTTAAAATCATCTTGAATGTGGCTCTGTTTGATGTGGTCATGGCAACAAGGCTATTTAAAATATATATTATTTAACTTTAGAAATTTAATTTTTATTATAAAAAAAAATTGAGCCGACAAATTGAGTGATTTTGAGTCGTGCCAAGTCGACTTAAAAATTTATTTTAATTTCGAGCCGAGTCAGAATCTATCGAACCCGACTCGATATCACCCATAAAGGAAGCTATGAAGCTATCTTAGGCGATCTTTATAAGGGAAGTGCTCAAATAACTCCAAGGCAAGCTTTACATTGTCATAAAGAACTAGTAAGTTCAATTTCTAGTATTTCGTGGTTTTAGGGTTTTATATTCCTTAGTTTAATGTTAGTGATGATCTCCGTGGAGTTCCTTTTTGATCCTCGGGGGCGTAACATTTGATCTCCATAGAGAGCAATAATATCGTGGAGATCAAAAGTGATCTCGGAAATCACTCATGTTATGGAGGATGGGCGGAACTAGCCCTACATCCTAGGTCTGCCCCCGTTCCGTGGGCGGAATAGCCCTGGCTTAGGAGGTTCTTCATGTAGCATTCGGGCACGTGCCCGACCGGTTTTGGGGAACTAGCCCTGGACAGGAGGCTCTTCTTCTCTATGAAATTACTCGATACTTCAGTCACATATTACTGTGAAAAGGATTTAACGTAGGCGGCATCTCTCTTTTTCCCCGGGGGCTTTCTAATGTTAGGTACCACTGCTTAGCTTTCAATTCGCCTCTGACCATCAAATGAAATCTTGAATAACCCGTCCTCCGGTTTTCTGTTTTAGTTTCTTAGGAGTTAGGAGGGTCACCCGCCTGAAACAATTTTTGGGGGCGCTTCCGAACCCCCGTTCAAGGTGCGATCTCTTTGAATTGTGCCCGTGCGATCAAAAATAGGTTTTCCGCCCTGATTATGGAGGTCATTTTGGATCATGTCCATGCTTCTAGGAGAGCAATAATCTCTGTGGATCACCTCCCTTGTTACTTGTTGAACTTCAATAGTCGTGGACTCAACTTAGATGAAAATTTGACTCTGAGGGATCAAAAGTGATCTCCTCTAAGATCAATTTTTATTAACATGGAGATTAGTAGTTGTGGAGATTAGTAGTTTTGGAGTCAAGTATGCAACAATGTAGAGGAGTTGGAGGAAGCAAATATGGATAGCAGGGTTTCGTCCATTCTTCATGTGTCGAGAGTCCCGCAGAACATACCCCTAATGTATGGGCCACTTCATGCGTCGAGAGTCCCGGGGACATATTCTTTGTTGGTCAAGGGAGTTTTCATTCACCCCCGATGATGATGTACTTATCTTAGGTCTGCCAATTTGTGGGGAAGTAGTTATATTTCAAACCAACTCCTACATCAATCATACGAGATAGAGCTAAAGAATCAATTGCTTGAAATGGCCAGAAAGAGCCGCAATTAGGGCTGAGCATATTATTCAAAACTAGAAAGTCACTCGAAATTCGCTCCAAAATTGACATTGAATTGAATCAGAATCAATTAAAATTGATTAGACACAATTTGAGTCAATTCAATTTGACTCGAATATGATTTTGAGTCGATTTCGAGCCAGTCATAAATCGCTCGAAATATGATTCAAAACAACTCGAATTAATTAAATATATTATATATTTATTAATATATTCTTATTTTTTAATTAAAACTAGCAAAATTTAACCTAAATAAAGAAAATGAAGACTTTAAGTATTTCATTTGCTATATTTATAGGTTGTCCAATTTATTTTGAGTCAACTAGGTATAAAGAAAAAATATGCTCAATTTCGAGTTGGCTTGGAATCGAGCAACTTCGAGTCGAGCCGACTAAACTCGAAATCAATTTCAATTTTGCGTCAATTTCAAGCTGTGTTCGTGTCAAAAATTCAATTTCGAGCCGAGCCAAAATCGCTCGAACTTGACTCGATATCAGCTCTAGCCGCAATGTGGAGTCAATTTTTTTTAAATTTACTGTAATATTTTTTTCCCCTTCTAGGGGTAGCGCATTACACAGATATTGGTGAACTTGTGTGAAACTATGAATTTTAGGAAACAGAATTGGCCCAAGGCCATACATTCATTTTTAATGAATAATATGAGAAGCTTCCTCCCATTCCTGCTAAACAATTCAGCGTCAGTTGATGACTTTTAAAAAGAACTAAAAGCGAGATGTGCACATCAACTTTAAGGAAAAAGACCTAGGCTCTGTTTGACAAACCGACGGGGCGTTGTTCCCGCGGGAACATGTTTGGAAGCTTTTTGCGAGCTTACTTTGAAAACGGCCGGCGTGAAAGAGTGCCAGCCAGACGCTTTCTCGCTGGCCGAGCGAGCATCGTTTCACCGTTCACGCCTGCCGTTTCCTCTCTCCACCCGGCGTGCCATCGGGCTGGATTGCCAGACAGAGCCCTAATCATTTTTTAATGTGCCTTCATCACTGGTGTGCATCACTGGTGTGCACACAGCCATTTTAGGTGTCTTTAATACCACCCTATTTATCCAAAAAGGAAAATGACTTGGTGGTGTGGCTAGAGGGGTCCACCATTGTAGCATACCACAAAATGAATATGGTATAAGAAAGATGGGTAAACACACACACACATAGGGGCATTTACTGGGACCTCCCCTCTAAATTTGAAAAATTACAGACTGCACCCTTCTTATTATAGAAATTACAAAAATCTCCCCTCAAAGTTACAAAATATAACATTAACCCCCCCTGAAATACACATTTCATAATATTCATGCACAAAAATACCCCCCTCAGAGAACATTTCCAAGGGGCTATTTTACGCACCGATGTTATGAAATGTAAACTTCAGGGGAGGTAAATGTAAATGTTATGTTTTGTAAAATTGAGGGGAGGTTTTTGTAATTTCCATAATAAGAGTGGTGCAAGCTGTAATTATGCTATCTTCTAGGGGAAGTTTTGGTAATTATTCGCATATATATATATATATATATATGAAGATGGAACATTATGTAAATAAATGGGAATTTATTAATCAATACCAAAATGGATAAATGGTGAAAAACACAAGGTGTTATACATGATTTGTAAATAATAAATTACAAAATTTCATTACTATATATTAGCTAGAAAAGCTTGGAATCATTAATAATAGAGTATAAAGAAACAAGGAAAAAAACAATTACATCAACCCCCCATTAGATGCAAGCAATCACACAATGAAATTAGATGCCAAATAGATAAAAATAGTTAATTTGCAACTCCTGCAGAAGGAAACCCCAGAAAAATGATGGGTTAAACAAAAAAATCAATGACTCCAGGCAATATTGAACATTTCATTGGAAGAAAGCCCAGGTGTTCCCCATCCGACTGCACATAGATGTCGCCTTTGCCGTCTACCACGGCAACTTCGATGGACTTCAGACTGAATGAAACAAAAAAAACATCTCTTTTATGTGAAAATAAAAGACAAATTTGCTTAGAAAGCTTGGAGGTCCAAGAAATTTAATTGATTAACATGTTTCCAACACAAGCAACAAAAGACTTAGACTAAAAACATTCAGCAAATCAATATTCATTTCACCGAGAAACAAAATCTGAACAAACGGTTCTATGTTTTGAACAGCTCTGCAAACACAGACTATCCAAACAGATCTCTATTTCCAAGCATCTAGTTTCCACCAACTCTCTTTACAAACCTGTCTTACAACATTCTTTTACAACCGCAATTGCTCTACTAAATGAAGCCCCCCAAACGGAACCGAAGTCTAGCAGCTAACAAGCTAAAAGCAGGGTTGGAAGTACATTGCATGGTTGAGTAACAAAATTTGCATGGAAAATGGAATAATCCTCACACCTCAGCTACACCAACTCTTATAATATGATACAATGATGACTGATACTTTTTGTATCAGTTAAGTAGTGAAGATCTGGTGTACAGAAATAATGAGGTAGAATTAAGAAAAAGAAGGGAAAAAATTAAAGCAAACAGTTGAGGGAGGTAAAGGTAAAGGGAGAGAATGAAAGAACCTTATTTAGGGGAATTTGCCATCCCATTTGCTCACTTAAGATTTGAACTCAATTTAATCATAACCAAAAAAACACGTCTTCAGAATGAGTCTTTCAACGAGGATACAAGATTTAACAAATGAAGTTTTAGTACTTACGGTTTATTTTCTCGGATACATAATAGTATTAATGTGTCGTTTACTGGGACCTCCCCTCTAAGTTTGCAAAATTATAGGTTGCACCTCTCTATCATTTGAAACAAAAACCTCCCCTATAAGTTTACATTTCATAACATGCATGCACAAAAATACCTCTCTAAAGAGATTGCTAAGGGGTGGATGCCTTATGAGGAAGACCCCTGAGGATGCCGTCGAACTTCCAGATGAGATAGCTTCAAAAAGCCAACAGTGGACAAGGACTTAACACTCAAATTAGTGCAATGAGTCGAAGATTTAGCAGTTTGAGCATCAAGGGAAACTCTCCACTAGCTTCATCCCCTTTTATGGCTATCTCATGCGACCAATGTGGCACTCAAGGACACCTAGTTTCAAATGTAGCATGGGTAACTCATCATCCCTACCTACTAATGAGTTATCAATTATGCAGGGAATCAACGGCCCAAAAAATCATACCCCAACAAGTACAACGCACGGTGACGTTCCATCTTGGAGTAGCTGAAGATGCAGATGCATCCATCGTGATAGTAAATGGTGTGGTTACCAACACCGAAGGGGTGTTCAAAATGTTGAGGTAAAACAGTAGAATTAGAGGAAGACACCTTCACCACAGAGATTCAAGTGGTATGGCCTAAGGAAAATAATTCACTACCAATCCTAGGCATCCCCTTCCTAAAATCCATTGGTGTCACCCGCCATACGTCTGATAAACATTCCGCAAAACATTGAGAATATTATTCTACTTTCTTTGCATAACTTTGATTCATTGTCTAATAGCACTATGCTTTTGCATACTGCTCCTAATGTGCCGTCTTGTGTGCAGGGAACAGAAGATAATATTGATGCACCAACATTAGAGAAGGCCGTGGTTGAGACCCCCCTGCTGATGAGGAGCTAAAGAGGATATATCCAACTGTAGAGAAGAACCCCCCCCCCCCCCCCCCCCCCCCACAAAGTTGATGTGAAGGAAATTCCTAAGTGGAGATCCCAATAATGAAGAGGACAGGAGAGCAGCAAAGGCGGCTGAAAAGAAAGAGTCCAGCAGGAGTAACAATACCATTAGCTCAGTTTCCAGACCATCTTTATTAGCATAAAATTATAACTACAAATAAGCTTATAGCCGATTTAATATTTATAATACATGGATTTGTGATACGATCCCGAGAGAAATCGGTAAGGAGGGCCGGCGGAGGTGAGGAAGAAGAGGGGAATTAGGGTTGAGAGGAAAACCTTAGGGAGCAACCCTAATTTTCATTCATCCAAGGATAATCCCAAAATGAGACCACCTCTTATAGGCACGAGGTGCGGATAGCGAAAGAAAATACAAATTAAAACGTACACATACATAATATGAAATAACAGAGTGCAAATAGAAATAAAATAATCATGTCGGAATCGCGTCTTCGGTCTCTCCTCCCGACGGACCCGTCGTCGTCTTCCTCCGCGTGCAGTCCCTCCACAACGTCTCGTCGGCGAGTGTGTGTCCTGTTTGCATGCGCAACTGTAATAATGCCGTCATCTGAAAAATATGTGATGCAGCCCGGTTCCGAGCTAAAGATTTAGCAGTGGCCTTCCCGAGAGAGCGGGGACTTCGATAGCTAATTCTCTACTCAAGACGATTCGGCTCGAATCTCTTAGAGTTGGCTCCAAGCGTGCGTTTAATTACTATGCAAGCGGACATCTCAAACAGGAAACAAAGTTCGTGCTAAATTTGAAGGAAATAACGATAATGAAAGCCGTTAGAAAATGCAAGCGCTAACATTTCGATCAGATAAGTTAATTGCATGAGTAAATGTTAACAGCAAAGAGCAGAAGGGTATACCTGCGGGGATTTCCCAGGCAGAGGAGTTTCCACGGGTGTTGGGACAACAGGCTGGCCGGGGAGGTCGGTTTTGGGTTGGCCGGTGGTTGGACGGAGATACTGTGGAAACTGGAGGTTGGGGAGGTGGCTGGACGGACCTTTGGGGGTTACTGGAAGTTTGAGGTGTTGGTTGGTCGGGATTGTGGGGTTACAGGGGAGTTATAGTGGTTGGACGGGTTGGTGATTATTGTGGCTACTGCGGGCAGGGGAAACGAGGAATGGGAATGGAAGGCTCGGGAAGCTTGCAAAAGGGGAGGTGAGCGGCGATGGGAGACAGAGTTCCAAGCGTCGAGCACGTCGAAGAAGGTGGAGGCACGACAGGGCGGAGCCGGGTAAAGGTCGGGAAAATGTGCCGATGTCGATCGACCTTTTGAGTGTCGCTGGGGTTCGCTGGACGCCGCTTGGGGGACGGCAGAATCGTCGTATCTAGAGGTTGGAGGGTCGCACGGTCTCGGTCAGGCCCAGGGCAGCGGTGCCTGAGTGGGGAGAGGAGATGACGGGCGGCGAGAGGACGAGTGAGCTCTGCTGGGCGGAAACCGAGCGTGAAGACAAATTGTCTCACTCAGTTTCTTTTTCCAGCCTGACGTTTGATTGTTGAGCAGGGATTTTAATAGGAGAAAATGTAAGAAAAACGTTTAAACAATGGGCAGTTTTATTGTCATAAATAGGGGGTTTTATTGTTATGAATAAAGGGGGTTTTGAAACTTGAGAGGTTCACCGGGAAATTAAAGTGGATTTAATTGGCTTTAAAACTCTCAAATCAATTCTGATTTAATTATATATTATTAAATCAGGAATTGAAACTTTTCTCATGCAATAAAAAAAAAATATTGTTGTGCTTGCATCCTAACGCCTAAAACTACCGGACCTATTCATTTAAGGTCGAATTGGCCGGTCAAACCAACAAACCGTGACAATAAAATAAAACAGCAAAACAACAACGACAAAGAGTAATAAAACTGTGATACAACGACGACAAAGACTAATAAAATTGTGATACAACGACGACAAAGACTAATAAAATTGTGATACAATGACGACAAGGACTAATAAGACGAAAACAAAGGACTGAAAATGCATAAAAAAACATTGCTCATCAGGATGTGACAGTGGATGCATCAATTCCCCCGAAGTTGAAAGAACTCGACCCCGTCGAGGAATGAAAAAAACTTGCAATAGAAAGATCGGGACGAAGACGACGAAGCTCGGCGGCAATAATCCACGAACTGTCTGATATACTCATGCCCTTCCATGAAACGGGGTATCACTGATATGTACCAGTGCACGTCTGAAACTCACGAACATCCAACACCTGCTCAATCTCCTCAATAGTGGGTGTAAATGGGGCTAAAGTTGGTTGGGGAGTGGAAGATGATACGGGAGTGGGTGATTAAGGATAGTATCGGGAAGCTCACCAAAAAATGGCACAAGGTCAGCAATATTAAAGATATGAGAAGTTCCAAATTCAGCGGATAGGTCTAAAAGATAAGCATTTGTGTCAAAACACTTTTTAACATGAAATGGGCTAAAACGTCATTGTTGTAGCTTGTGATAGGTGCCCGCGGGAATTAAAAAAATCAAGAACCCAATCTCCTTCTGAGAAATATAACTCATGGTAATGTTTATCCGCCGCATCCTTGTATTTCTCACAAAAGGCTCGCTAACTGTTAGCAATCAACTTATGCAAAGATTTTAAATGATTAATAGCTGACCATCTTTGCCCTCATTTTGTCTTGCACTTTACTCTTTCTACCACCAAGATTCTTTATTTGGGACGCATGACCATTCGGTACTCCAAGTACGTTCTTTCCACTTATCCTTAAATGTGAAGACATAACTTAGCGCATCAAAAGAGGTTCGTTCAAAAGAAGGAAGAGAATGACGTTCGAGTATTAATAGGACGGGTTAGCCATAGATTACCTCAAAAAGAGATTTAGTAGTGGAACGATTCTTTAAGCTGTTATAAGCAAATTCTGTTTGCGGAATAACTAAATCTCATTGCTTTGGATGCTCTCCCGCTAGACATCTAAGAAAATCGCCCAAGCTTCAATTCACAATCTCGGTCTGCTTATCCGTCTGCGGATGATAGGCGCTACTAAATTCTAACTTGGTCTCTAGTTTTCTCCATAAAGTCTTCCAAAAATAACTCAAAAATCGGGTGTCACGATCGGAAGTGAAAGAGCGGGGAATCCCGTGTAAACGTACGATCTCCCGAAAAAAAGATCGACAACGGGTGTGGCATTGGACGTTTTTTCACAAGAAATAAAATGAGCCATTTTTGAAAATCGGTCAACCACGAAAAAGATCGAGTCTACCCGTCGTTTGGTTCAAGGTAATCCTACAACAATATCCATAGAGATTTCATCCCAAGGCCGCTCAGGAACGGAAAGAGGGGTGTAAAGGCCGGTATTTTAGGTGTGCCCTTTAAACAGTTGACAGGTGGTGGTGGTCCTAGCGAGACTGGCAATATCCAGGAATTTATTTTGCCCAACACAACCTCCTAACCCATAAGAATGAATCTCTCTTAATAAGGTCTCCCTAAGTGGTCCTTCACAAATATAAAGGGGAGTCCATTTAAATAAAAAAACCTTCACTTAAAATATATTTTGTAGTGGGATTAGTACCACCAAATTGACACGCGGCCCAAATCTTGCCGAAATAAGGATTGGAAGGATAGAGGTCCTTTTGTGTATCTAAGTCAAGGATATGAGGCTGAAGGGTGACTAAGACATGCGACCTACGACTAAGCGCGTCTGCTACTCTATTTGAAACACTAGGCTTATGTTTTAAATGAAAGGTATACTCCTGAAGAAAAGCTATCCACTTGGCATGCCTACGCACCTCCTTTTGAGAGTTCAAATGTCGAAGGGCATCATGATCAATATTAAGGATGAACGCGCTGAATTAAATAATGAAGCCAGTGACGAAGGGCTTGGACGATGGCGTGGAATACTAAATCGTATGTGGAATAATGAGTTTTGGCTTCATTCAACTTCTCACTAAAAAAGGCGACGGGCCGTCCCCCTTGACTTAAGACGGTTCCTATTCCAATAATTGAAGCGTCGCAATCTACCTCAAAGATTTTCTCAAATCAGGAAGCACTAGCACGGGAGCACTAGTCAACTTTTCTTTGATAAGAGAAAAGGCACGCTCCGCTTCGTCCGTCCAAATAAAATGGCCCTTTTTAAGACAACGGTCGCAGGCGAAATGAGAGTGCTAAAATTCCTAATAAACCGACGATAAAACGAGGTCAATTCATGGAAACCGCGAGCTTCAGTGATAATCTTTGGACTAGGTCACGCTCTAACTGCTTGGATCTTTTTCAGGGTCAACCTTAATTCTGTCGGCCGACACAATATACCCTACAGTCAAAAATACGCACTTATTCAGGATCACGTAAAGCTTGTTTTCTAAAAGGATCTGAAGGACCTGACGTAAGTGCACAAGATGTTGGTCGGGGTCGTTATAAACTAAGATGTCATTGAAATATACAACCACACGAACTCCCATCAAAGGGAGAAGAACTTGATGCATGAGTCGCATAAAGGTAATATGGGTGTTGGAGAGGCCGAAAGGCATCATAAGCCACTCGTAGAGTCTTTCCCTGGTCTTGAAGGCAGTCTTCCATTCATCCCCGGGTCGAATCCGGATCTGATGGTAGCCGCTCTTGAGATCAATCTTAGAAAAACCTTGGACCCACTGAGCATGTCGAGCATATCATCCAATCGAGGGATCGAAAAACAATATTTCATGATATTTTATTGATGGCTCAACTATCCACGCACAAACACCAAGTTCCATCCTTCTTAGGGACGAGGAGTGCAGGAACAACACAGGGACTCATACTCTCTCTAATATGACCCTTTTTATTAGGTCGGTGACTTGACGGTGGAGCTCCTCATACTCTTTAGGACTCATACAATAGTGTGGTAAATGAGGTAGGCTAGCACCTGGTATGAGATCAATATAATGTTGTATATCACGCATGGAAGGAAGATGATCTGGTAGCTCCTCGGGCATACTGGAAGAAAACTCAAAAATAAGGGGACGCGCTAAACTCAGAATTTTCGTAGACTCTCGACTGGAATCTAGACCAGCTAAAATATAGACAACTTCACTCGTCTTCATCTCCTCTTGGAATCGGGGGCCAGAAATTAACATGTGGGTTGAAGGAAAGGCAATTGCAGCTATAGGAGAAGTCATGCTACTACTAGACAAGGAATGCACCAATGGTTTAAGCAAGAGCCCGTTCTTCTGGAGAAGAACGATCTTGCGCCCACTACGTTCAAAAGTGTACGAGTTCCTCGCTCCGTCATGAACTACATGCCTATCAAACTGTCACGGACGCCCTAACAATATGCTACAAACCTTTATGGTCGCAACGTGACACCAAACAGAATCCTAGTAGGATGCCCCTGTGTAAAACTCGACTAAACACCAATGCGTGACTGGAATAGTCACAAAACTAGTGACCCACGACAAGCTGTATGGTTTTCCTAGAGGTTGGGTTTTAAGTTTAAGCTTCTCTACCATGCGCTGCGACACAAAATTTTTCATGCTCCCGCTATCAATAATGATGGAGCAAAATTGTCTCTGAATGTGTGCGGTCGTACGAAAAATATTATGTCTCAACCATTCATCCTCTAAGGAAATTTTGGGGGTGAGGAGGCTATGCTGCATGAGACAAACTAGGTGCTCTACATGCTCTCCTTCTACTACGACCTCGTCTACGGCTACTGAATCTGGTTGGGAGTCTGTAAGGAAGACTACAAACTCAGGCTCCTGATCCTCTTCAGGCTCAATCATAACTACAAACTGCCTACGGGGGCACTCTGAGGACTTGTGTCTTGGCTCCATACATTAAAAACATCGAAAAGTTCCCGGGTTGGATCGGGAACCCATAACCTCTTTGCGTTTAGTATAGGCAGGGGGCGGAGTAGGGGCATTAATGGACCCTGGAGGGTGACTCAGAATGAGAGGCTTGGGTGAGTTTGAGTTAGGAAGTCTTTCAGAAATCCTAGGACTGGAAGCTTTCTTCTGTAGTGAGGCTTCTACACGACAGACCCTACTGGAGATCTCCCCTAGGTCTCGAAAATCATGAAGCTCTATGATGTGAACCGAAACCTAGGGTTGCAGTTTTGAAATATAAAAATTGTGATCTTTAAAATATTTTGGCGCGACGGGACAACGCGGGCTATTTTAAACAGATAAAACGACCTAGGCGTCGCCAACGAACGCAAAGCTACCGCACAAACATATTAGCGTCACAAATCAAGATTCCACAGGCACAACATTCAAGAGGGTGGCAACACGGATATGGAAATAACGATACTGCAGGAGACACAATTAATTAGGGGTAAGATCTTAATAATTAACTATCTGTTTAAATATTTTAAGAATAAGACGTAACTGGAGGATTGAGTTAAGAGAGGCGAGGTATACCCCAGGAAAGTGCAAGAAAATGTTGGAAGAACTTGCGGGAGGGATGCACGAAATAGGGAGGCCCGACACTGTTAGGGGGCTGTCGGTGAAAGGAGTAACTCCAGGAAGTCTCAAAAGGGTCGGCTGAGCAAGGAACTGTCTAGGAAAGGCGAGGCCGGCGAGCTGGACGCACACTGCTGGCAGAGGAAGGGTCGTCGTGGACAGGAGGAGGCCCGGGCATCCACGTTGACGACAAGCAAGGATTCAGGAAGTGGCGACGTCGGGGAAGATGAGGTCTAGAAGTGTCTTCAGGCAGTAGAAGCGGTGTCAAGCGGGGCTTCTCTGGAAGATTTTCGTCGGGGAAGACGGCCGCAGGCTGATGAGACTTCAGGCAAAGGAAGAGATGCTCGGTCGGAGAAGGAGGCGGTGGCTTTGAGATTTACCGGCGACAAGAGGTGCGGGATGTCAGGACTTCGGGGCGGCGCTAGATGGAGAACTTAATGAAAACCAACAAGGTTCGTTCAGTTCTTTTTTCCCAGCCGGCATAACAAGAGCAGGGGATTGTCTTTTAAAGGCTAGGTTTAGGGCTAAAGATGCTATTGGCAGCAACTTCATAATAATCATAGGAATTTATTCTTTTAAGAGAAATGGGCCAAAGAAAGTGGGCTGAATTCATAACAGGGAATGAGGCATCACATTAGGGATTCTCCCAAAAAAACCTAAAAATAGATTTTGAAATTAAAATGCATTTCAAAATAAATTTACAATTTAAATGTTGATTTAAAAATAGTTAAATATTAAGCTTGCTCTAAATCCCGAACCTATGCATTTAGGCTCTCGTTACCCGGTCACACCAACGAGTCAAACAAAAATGCGCGAACAACATGCGCGATATAAAATTACACAAAAGCATTAATAGCATGTGCATACAACTCAACACAACAAGATAAAATCAAATGCGGCACGACATGCACTACACAAGTAAAACAAGGACAAATAAAAAAAAATGTTCCACGGGTTGCATCACTCTACCTGCTCTCGGATGGCAAAACACAAACCATTTAGATAGCGAGACAAAGTCATATCGTCCTCCTCTCGGATGTCTAATCAGCACTGGAGGATAAGGAACTCGTTGGTATAGTCGTCCACTGAGAGTTTATCTTGTCGTAGGTTGTGGAATTTGTGATATAAATTTTGAAGATAATCTGGGGGGGGCATATCGCTTCCGCAACTGGGTTTCAAATTCGACCCGGGTAGTGATTGGGGTCATACCTAAGATGAAACGAGTACGCTCTAATTGGACCCACCAGACTGGTGCGGGGCCCTTAAGCCGAAAGGTGGCATACTCGACCTGACTATTCAAAGGCATCCGTTTCAAAGAAATGAATCGTTCCATACGCTCGCACCAATCTAGGTATCCATCAGGTTCTACTCGACCCTCAAAATCTCCTACATCCAACTTGACGCTGAATCCCATCGTGATTGGTTTTGGGGTTCAAGTTGTTGTGGCAGGGGTTCATCCTCCCTAGGTTTTGGCGGAGGTTCTTGATTCAAACCTAGGTGTCTAGCGGCTTCGAGATTATTGGCGAAACCTCGTAAGCCATTCACAACTTGCGTAACATCACCCACTTGAACGGTGAGTGTTTTAATCATTCGCATGAGATTGCTCATGCATTGATTTAAGTCATCGATGCTCGCCTCGATTTTGCCCACTCTATTCTCCATTTTTGTTTTTTTAATGAAAACATAATTTTAATATTTTTTTAAAAAAGGAAAACAAGAGATAAATTTTTTTCGAAAAATAGCTTAAAGAAAAAATTTGGAGAAAAACCAATATATATTTTTTTGTTTTATCTTTTGGACAAAAACCAAAATTAATCAAGATTGTCTGATTCATGATAGGAGTGAATCGATTCGCTTTGATACCAAATTGATGGAGCCCGGTACCGAGCTAAAGACTTAGCAGTGACCTTCCCAAGAGAGCGGGGACTTCGATAGCTAATTCTTTACTCGACACGATTCGGCTCGTATCTCTTAGCGTTGGCTCCAAGCGCGTGTTTAATTACTACGCAAGCGGATAACTCAAACAAGCGACAAAATTCGTGCTAAATTTGAAGGAAATAACAATAGTGAAAGCCGTTAAAAAATGCAAGTGCTAACATTTCGATCAGATAAGTTAATTGCAAAGGTAGATGTTAACAGCAGAGAGCAGAAGGGTATACCTACGGGGATTTCCAAGGCAGAGGAGTTTCCACGGGTGTTTGGATAGCAGGCTAGTCGGGGAGGTCGGTTTTGGGTTGGGCAGTGGTTGGTCGGGGATAATGTGGAAACTAGAGGTTGGGGAGGTGGCTGGACGGGCCTTTGGGGGTTACTGGAACTTTGAGGTGGTGGTTGGTCGGGATTGTGGGGTTACAGGGGAGTTGTAGTGGTTGGACGGGTTGCTGGTTATTGTGGCTATTGCGGGTAGGGGAAATGGGGAATGGAAATGGAGGCTCGGGAAGCTTGCGGAAGGGGAGGAGAGTGGTGCTGAGAGCCGGAGTTCCAAGCGTTGAGCATGTCAAAGAAGGTGGAGGCGTGATAAGGCAGAGCCGGGAAAAGGGCGAGAAAAAATGGGTCGGTGTCGACCGACCTTTTGAGGGTCACTGGGGTTCGCTGGACGCCGCTTGGGGGACGGCGAAATCGTCGGATCTGGAGGCTGGAGGGTCACCCGATCTCGGTCAGGCCAAAGGCGGCGGTGTCGGAGTGGGGAGAGGAGATGAAGGGCGGCAGGAGGTAGGGTGAGCTCTGCTAGGCGTAAACCGAGCGTGAAGACAAATTGTCTCAATCGGTTTCTTTTTCCAGCCCGACGTTTGATTGATGAGGAGAGATTTTAATATGATAAAATGTAAGGATTTTTGGTTTAAACAGTGGACAGTTTTATTGTCATAAATAGGGGGTTTTATTGTTATGAATAAAGGGGGTTTTCGAAACTCAAGAAGAGGTTCACCGGGAAATCAAAGTGGATTTAATTGGCTTTAAAACAACCAAATCAATTTTGATTTAATTATATATTATTAAATCAAGAATTGAAACTTTCTCATGCAATTAAAAACAATATTATCGTGCTTGCATCCTAACGCCTAAAACTACAGGACCTATTCATTTAAGGTCGAGTTGGCCGGTCAAACCAACAAGTCGTGACAATAAAATAAAACAGTGATACAACTACGACAAAAACAAATAAAACAGTGATACAACGACGACAAAGACTAATAAGACGAAGACAAAAGGACTGAAAAATGCATAAAAACATAGCTAATCAGGATGCGACAGTTGATGCATCAATATGCCTTGTCCCCAAGGCAGTGGCTGGAAGGATGACAACAGAAGTGAGCCTGAGGCCGCCACATAGCTTCAGACTCCTAACGGTAAGACCCAACAACAAGGACCACCTGCGAGCCAGAGTCCACCTGAAGGTGGAAGCGGCGATCAAGAAGCTTGGTTGAGTAGTACGACGCCAACTGTTGTCTTTCTTCTAGACCAGAGAAGGTTGTGCTGGTGGCAATACTGTCGTTGGATAGATGACGTCGACGAGCAGAGTGTAAAGCTCTTGGTGGTCTGTCGGGAAAGGGAGAGGCACAATGGACGAACCCGAAAGGGCCCACAGCCCCGCGGAGAGGTCGATGTCCATGGTCTGCAGGATTGTGCAGAGGGAGATCGGAGAGCGCAGGAGGGCATAGTCACCGTCGAGGCGACATGGCTGGCCCTCGTATAGGAATTGCTTGGACATAGTCTCCCAATTGATACATACATCGCCGAGCGTGCAGAACCAACCCAATCCCAGAATGATGTCGAGACCGCCTAAGCCGAATGTATAGAAGCCCGCGGTCACGAAACAGAACACCCTAGAGAGAGGGAGAGACGGTAGTGTAACGGCCCTGAGTCGGTCGGTGGCGCCCATCGCCCATACGGACCGCAATATCCGGGGAGGGAACCGAGGGAATACGGAGCTGCTGCACTAGGTGCTCAGAGA
The DNA here is from genome assembly GCA_039583875.1 of Platanthera guangdongensis. Classification (NCBI taxonomy): domain Eukaryota; kingdom Viridiplantae; phylum Streptophyta; class Magnoliopsida; order Asparagales; family Orchidaceae; genus Platanthera; species Platanthera guangdongensis. The sequence goes on from CM077163.1 coordinate 4,196,640, forward strand.
TGAGGTTGTGGTTTGCGCCGATGTCCACCATGATGATGACCGGTAGATCTCGCAGTGTGCCCGAGAGTTGCATGGTCTGCTGGCCGGCGATCACACCCGTCGAGGCACAGAATAATTCCAGGCGGTGGAACATAGCCGCGAGGGTTGGCGGGTCGAAAGGTGTATCCCCCGCTGAGAGCTCTAGGGCCTCAAAGTCGGTCAGGGTCACCTCAGGGACGATGTCGCCGATGATGGCGTGGAACTCCTTCACAGCGCACTCATGGTGGGGGAGTCGGGTTGACAGCACCAAAAATAGAGACCCTTGCTACGAGCTCATTGTAATCACTATTTATGATGCGTTGAGGGGCCAGTGGGCGGCCCGGTCGGTTTCCCCAAGAAGGCGGTCGCGGTGGAGGAGCCGTGGCTGGTGGTCGCCAAGGAGGTCGAGGCTGGTGGTGGTCGATCGTAGGGGCAAGTCGTCGGGGGAAGAGGTCGGCCTCCACCAGGCGCGCCAAATTCATGGCGTCAGAGACTATATGAGGGTGGTGTGTGCGGAGACGAGAGTGGATATGTGACAGTAGACCATACATGAAGAAGCCCGGGTAATGATCGGGCGGTAGCCCGGGAACGTGGGAGACCAGAGCGACGAACTCATCGACATAGTCGTCCAGGTCGGCCGTCTGGCGGATGCCGCAAAGACGCTCGATAGCGAAGGAGCCAGAGTAGTGGGTGTCATACCGCCAGATCATCTCCTGCTTGAGCTCAGGCTAGAAGAGGCATGGGTTGGTTTGGCAGAGCCACCAAGCCTAGTGGAGTGTCGAGCCGTCTAGGCCACCAACCCCGTAGACACCTTGTTGTGCTCCGATGTGTAGTTGAGGTCGAAATATTGCTCAGCCTTGGCGATCCAACCCATCGGGTCAATGCCGACGAAGGCGGGAATGTCAAGAAAGAGAGCGAGCTGGCCCGGAATGGGCGGAGGAGTGATCACTAAAGGAATGGACTGCGGTTTGGCGCCTAGGAGAGAGCCGCCGTTCGCGGGTGGACCCGAGCCGGATGCGGCGGAGACGACATCGGTGGACGCCTGGAGGAAATCAATCTTGGAGTGGAGGGCGAGGAGCTAAGCGTGCATGGAGGCAACGAGTTGCTCTTGTTGAGCCTCCAAGTGGCGGTTTAGGGCTTCAATGGTCGCATTCGGAGGAAGATCTCCGGCCGAGCATGTGTTGGGGCTGGGATCAGCGGATCGAGAGGGATTCACTGGAATCGGTGGAACGGCTGGAAGCGGTCGACACTTGCAAAAATCCGGCGGATTGGGGCTGGGATGCGGCTGAACCGGTGGATCCGGGCTGGGATGTGGCGGTAGTTGCGGATCTGGACTGGGAGCCGAAGAAACGGCCACTTGGGTCTTCCCGCGACAGATTGCGGCTCAAAACAGGGAATGCGGCGGGCGGCAATGGCTGACAACGAGAAACGCCAATGCGTGGTGGAGGATCAATGATCCGGATGTCGGAGAGTGGCTTGAAGGGGCGGATGCGGTTGTAGATCGGCGAAAGAGGGGCTCCAACATCCACCAGTGTTGGAGAACGACGGAATTAGTGGATCATGAACGGCGGAATCGGTGAATCGGGAATGGACGAAGACGTCACGGACTGGAGGCCCGCGCGGAATTGGCGGAAACGCGCGATGCGTAATTCGGAACAGGGCTGTGGCGCGGGATCGGCGATTCTGCATGGTAGCAGAGCGGAAATAGGCGCGGGATCTCGGAAATCGACCTTTAGCGAAAATCGCATTGATGAACTCGAGCACCGACGGCGAGATGGCGGGCGGTGAGGCAGGTCAGACCAAATTGATACGATACCGAGAGGAATCTGGTAAAGGCCGATGGAGGTGAGGTAGAAGGGGGATTAGGATTGAGAAGAAAATCTTAGGGAGCAACCCTAATTTTCATTTATCCAAGGATAATCCCAAAATGAGTACAACACCACCCCTTATAGAAGCGGAGCGCGGATAGCGAAAGCAAATACAAATAAAAGCGTACGCATACATAATATGAAATAGCATAATGCGAATAGAAATAAAATAATCATGTCGGCTCACGTCTTCCGTCTCTCATCCTCAGGAATATATCCCAGATTATTGCTAATGATGTTCTGAGTGCGAAAGATATATGACTTTATGGATGAAAAGTTAATTTTGGATGGAGAAGTTATAGTTAATTTTTTGGATTGAATGTTGTATGTATTGTATTATAACAAAGTGATCCGTAAAATTTACATAATTGTGGTATTCTTTGAACATAATTTTTTGAACTATATAATTCCCTTAAAGTGGAGAGAATGAGAAGCTTATTATATACTTGTATAAAAAAAAATTCATAAACTGGTATGTCCATATTGTATTGGGGTACAATTGTAAAATGAGAGTATGGATATCAAAGGCTACAAATAGCCAAAAAGGATCTGCGCATATCATCACCCTATAAGTAATCCACAAAAAAACTGCACAGGATGAGTTCATTACCTTTTTGGCACGTGGGGATGCTTTGAACAGTGGTTGAAGACCATTAGTTGGAGGGATCACTCCATAAGTGTGTGATAAAGGGCAGTCGAGGAGAAAGGATCGTCATTCCTCTACAAAGTCTCGCGAAAGAAGTCGAGGACAAAGGGGAGGTTCCAAGCTAAGTTCCATCTTCACATGTGACCAGAGCAAAGGCTCTCTCTCATAAGTGTCACCGGAGACAATAGAAATGTCAGTATGCGCTTTCAATGTAGAGGCGTCAAGAAGAAAAGGACAGGTTGGCAACATGGGTCAAGCATGGTTTTTTTTACCCAGCCAATACTTAAAAAATGGCGGAATGATAATGTGAAACTTGCCTCCTCGCCTGCAATTAGAAAGCCTTTAAAATGTTTGGTAAGGTGAGGCCCGGTGGCATTCGAATCCAACTATGATTGATTGCTGCAAGTTTTGGGCGGAGCAGCAATCCACACTCACGCTATGAGTTCTAGCCCAAGGATGGTGTCAGCTTGTGTTTTAGACTATGTTGGGCTGTCACGTTTCAGGTTAGGAGTCTAAGAGAGTTTCTCGCCGACAGGTTGTCGAGCTAAACATTGCCTTACTTTATGTTAAAAATGTATAAAAGGAACCTAGAATATAATCAATGAAAGAGATATTGAAAGATAAGAACATGTGAAACAAGAATTATATATGGTAACCAAAAAATGCTGAAACACCTCTTAAACAGACATATTACCTCTTTGATTCCACATTTGGCTCTGATAGATGTGATCCGTTGTACAGCTTGTATAATTTGAAGACAAAATCATACCATTTGAAGTCCTGAAGAATTACCACCTATTTCAAAAATAAGAAAAGTTTTGGCACTACAGTTCCAGTATAACAACCATTGCACATTACAAATCACAAATAAAACATATTAGTATAATAATAGTGGAAGAACCTCCATGTTCCCACTAGAAGGATCAGCATTAGGTACAATCTTCATACCACCCCCAAAGAATTTGCCATTCCCAATGCAAAGGGCGGTGACTTTATCATATACCTTCCAATCTTTCTCATCAACCTATTGTGCAGCACCAAAATATAACTTCAGAAAGATTAAAATGCAAACTAACAATAGAACAAGAAAAGCACCATGAAGATCTATGAGAAGTCACTATGAAAGAATTGAGATTATAATCACCTTAATCTTAAGGTCTAGATTGTGGTGCCCAATAAAGGCTCGCAAAGCTCCCAAGACATAACATAAGTTTCCAAAGGTTTTATACGTAGAAGAATAGTAGCCAGCTTTGGCACTCCTGTATTCTCAAAAAAAAAAACTTGAAAATTAACTTGTCAAGAAAATTTTATTTGAGATACTAGAGCAATCAACAATATTAAACATACAAATGGATATCAGCGACATTAATGAAGTAATGATGTTCCCCGCCTGATCCAGTAATGAAGCCAATGTCTATTTTAGAACTTAATCCTGTATGCACATAATGGAACAAAGGTATGTTAGTCCTACCAAACATAAGGGCTGCAATGAAAGTCAAATAAAAATAATCGGAATAAACTATTTCTATAGTTACCTAAACGAAAATTCTTGCAGAAAACATATTTGTTGGATTAAAAATTAACTGGCGTACTTCACTGCTTACAAAACATTATTGGCCTGCAAAGGTTTTCTCCTCCAATCTTCAAAATTTTCTTTATTTTTGATGTAGGAACTTTTCTAGCGGATCTACAATAGATGTCCTGAGAAAATGAATCAGGACCCTGATAGAAGACGATAAAACGTTGGTATCGGGCAGCAGATATTCAACCGGGCCCTAATAAGGATTGGGATGACCTTTATTTGTTTAAATTTCTATGATTAGATTTGGGGCTATAAATCCCATCACTTGTATCTTGTTTTTAACTTATGTTAACAATTATTTTGGAGTCTAGGAAGCATGGATACTTGTAGATGTTTTGCATCTTATCCAAAATGATTTGAAATCAGGCAGCTCTATGAAAGATTTGGAAACCTGTCCCAGAAACTCTCAAAGAAATTTCTTTATATTCTAAATTTTAAAAAAAACACATTGTTACCCTCGCACGTTTATCGGAGGAGCTACCCGTAGCCGAGACCATGGGAGCACGCTTATGGAAGCCACCGTAATTAATTCGTGTAATTAATTGATATTAATTAATTAATATTAATTAGTCTTATTTTATGTTAATGATATGTGAGTCTCCCCTCCCTATATAAGGAGAAGGTATGAGAGTGCTTTGATTATCTTAAGTTTTAGGGTTTTGGTTCTCATTTGAGAGGGGTCATAGGAGGAACCAACCTCCTTGAACATTGCCGGAGTTATCTCCGGATTGTATCTGTATTTTTCGTTTAATGCAATCATGTCACGTCCGCTTGTTCGAAGTCGTCAGGAATCATGCCACGGTGGACAGCCGCCTCAACTGCATCGACCGCCATCTCGCCTCCATCGAACGTCGCTTTGACATCAACGACAACCTCCTCGCCTCGATGTCGGCATCCTTGCAAGCCCTGCTCCAAAGACGTGCTGACCGGCCACCCATAGAACCGCTCCAACAGCAGCCGCTCCGCTCCAACCTCACCTCTGATCCATCCCACAACGCACCAACAACAGCTGTTTCGGGCAAGCAGCCATCTCCAGCAGCTGCGGCAGCAGCAACACCAGCCCAACCATCGATGTTGTCGATCCCAGGGACGACGCTGCCAACGCTTCCGTCGATTACAGTGATGACGTCGCCATCGATCCTGGCGATTCCAGTGAGGACGATGCCGAAAGAGCCATCTCCTCCCTCAATGCCGCCTCCCGCCCGCCGCTTTCACCAAGAAAACTTCCATGCAGCTTCAATTGACGCCGCGCAGACGACTTCCCTATCGCCAGCGCTGCCACATTCCCTTTTTTTCTCTTGAGCCCCCCACCTTCCTGCTTTCCCCTTTTCAGACCTGTCGTGCACCTCGCTCAAGTCCCCACTCTCCCATACCGCCAGCTACCCCCCCCCCCCCCCACTCCAAGACATAACCTTTGCCACCCCCCCCCCCTTTTTTCTCTGAATTTTTTTATCATTTTGCTATTTTTATTCAAATTCTCTCTACCCCACGGCGACAAGTTGTATGTTGTTTCCGTTCTTAAAGACCCTGGCAACGAATTACGACCCATCCTTGAAGACAAAGCCGATTTTCAAGACCGACGTAATGTTACCCTCGCACGTTTATCGGAGGAGCTACCCGTATCCAAGACTGTGCGAACAAGAAAAAACATACCAAAAATTTGGAGTAATGCAAACTTTATTATCCAAAAAAAGTATCAATTACAATGGTATATCCTCACTTTTATAGAATGGAGGAGATGAGAGATTACAATTAAGCAATGTGAGACTAAAAAATTTACAAGTATATGCGGCTTTACAAATGGACAAACCGGACAGGTCGTGCGGTTAGACAAGCCGGCTAACCGCCCGACAACCAGCAAGAGGAGAGAACAAGTGACACAGAGAGCAAGCCGCCACAAGAGACAGCTAGACCGCCTGGTCTCCAAGTCGTCTGAGACAAACCGCCAGACCGCTAGGACACCAAAGAGCAACAGTCCGGCAGACAGACCGGCTAGGATAAACCGCCAGACCGCCCGATCTCCGAACAGCAACAGACCGTCTGACCTCCATACTGCAACACTCCTCTCACGCTGGAGCATAGATATCAATCATGCCCAGCTTGTCGCAGATGTGGAAAAAGGAAGCGGACACCGGCTTAGTGAAAACGTCTGTCAACTCGTTGTGGGAAGTGACAAACGAAGTACAAATCTGTTTCTTCAAGATCTCTTCCCGAATAAAATGACAGTCGACTTATATGTGTTTTGTTCTCTCATGAAAGACCGAATTTTTGGAGATATATATCGCGGCCTTGTTGTCAAAGAACATAAGAAGAGGATAGTTGTAGACCTTTCCTAAGTCAAGCATGAGAGCTCATAACCATTTCAACTCACACGTGGTCGACGTCATACTGCGATATTCCGCCTCTGCACTAGACCTGGAGAACAAAGACTGTTTCTTGCTCTTCCAACTCACAAGATTGTCTCCAACAAACGTGCAGAAATCTGATGTCGACTTGCGGTCCCCTTTGTCATCAGCATAGCTCGAATCAGAGTACGATTCAACCCTTAGATGACCATTATTCTGAAAAAGGATTCCTTTCTCTGGTGCTGTTTTAATATACTCAAATATCCTCAGGGCAGATTGTAGATGACACTCCCTAGGAGCTTGCATGAACTGGCTCACCTTGCCAACAGCATAAGAGATGTCGGACCAGGTTACCGTGAGATAAATGATCTTGCTCACCAGACGCCGGTACCTTGTAAGATCGGATAGAAGATGCGAGTCATCTGTCCAAGTTTTGTCTTCCCCAGCAGTCATGGGACAACTGACAGGTTTAGCACCAGCCAATCCTGCCTCCTTTAGAAGATCAAGAGCATACTTCCGTTGGGAAAGGACCAGGGAGTTGGACTTCCTAGATATTTCAATCCCTAAAAAGTATTTCAGGGAGCCCATATCCTTTGTGACCAGGTGTTGACGGAGGTGTTTCTTTGTCAACGTTACCTCATCCTGGTCATCGCCAGTAAGAAGAATGTCATCAACATAAACCGCAAGAACTACCAGACCAGAGGCGGTTTTCCGAACAAACAAGGAGTGATCGACTGAGCTTCTTTTAAAACCAATGACCGCAACAATGTCGCTAAACTTGTCAAACCAGGCACGAGGACTCTGCTTGAGGCCATAGACAGCCTTCTTTAGCCGGCATACTCGTGTCTCCCTCTGAGCAACATACCCAGGAGGCTGCTCCATGTAAACATCTTCCTGCAGATCACCGTAGAGAAAAACATTCTTAACATCCAACTGTGAAATGGGTCAATCCCTGTTGACAGCGACAGAGAGAAGGACCCGAATGGTGCTGAGACGAGCAACAGGAGAAAAGGTGTCGAAGTAATCAACACCATAGGTCTGAGTGAAGTTTTTAGCCACCAGGCGGGCCTTGTAGCGATTCACGCTGCCATCGGGATGGAATTTGACAACAAAAGCCCAGCGGCAGCCAACGACATCCGTGCCCAAAGGTGGGGGAACCAGGGTCCAGGTGCCCCGTTCAGTAAGGGTAGCAATTTCCTCATCCATGGCAGTCTTCCAATGAGGAATAGTGAGAGCCTCCTGGTAGGTGCGGGGAGTGGAAGTCGTGGAGATAGCCAATGCAAACGCCCTGCAAGAAGGAGTGAGACGATCATATGAAACAACAGCAGCCAGCGGGTGCTGGGTACACGTCGGCACCCCTTTGCGAAGAGCAATGGGAAGATCCAAGTCGGCATGTTCCTCAGTAACCGAAGCATCCGTAGCAGAGAGAGCTGGCCCGGGAGAGGAGAGAAACGACCGCGGAGAAGAGGGAGATGACGGTGGTGATGAGGAAGAGAGGGAAGTAGGAGACGATGGAGGTGATGGTGGGAAAATCTCGACGAGAGTAGACGGGGTGGGGGACGGTGGGAGAATGAGGTGGAGGTCGGTCGGAGGAGAAATATGACACATTCTCGAAGGTCACATCTGCGGAGACGTATTGTTTCCGAAGAACGGGATCAAAACAACAGTATCCTTTTTGAATAGTTGAGTAACCCAAAAAGATATATTTGGTGGCACGTAAGTCAAGTTTGTCATGTGTGACGGAAGGATTGTGCACAAAGGCCGTGCACCCAAAGATACGCAGAGGAAGAGGAAACGCATCCTTGCCAGGATAGAGAAGAGAGAATGGAGTTTGTCCGTGAAGAACTGTGGACGGAATGTGATTAATAAGATAACAGGAGAGGAGGACAGCGTATCCCCAATAGGAGCGAGGAAAGTGCATTTGTGTCATCAGAGTGCGGGCGACATCAATAAGGTGACGGTTCTTGCGTTCCGCCACCCAATTTTATTGTGAGGTATAGACACAGGTAGTTTGATGAAGAATATCATTTTGCACACAAAAAGAAGTGAAAGCATTGTTAAAATATTCTTTAGCGTTGTCAGAACGAAAAATTTTAATAGACATATCAAACTGATTTTTAACCATATGATAAAACGATGTCCATACAGAATAAATTCTGAGCGATCTTTTAAAAAATACACTCATGTACATCTAGAAAAATCATCAATAAACGTTACAAAATATGAACTACCCCGACCGATGGTGAGGGTAGGAGCAGGACCCCAGATGTCGGAGTGAACAAGTTCAAACGGCCGGGAAGATCCACGACATTGTTTTGGTGGGAAGGCGGGGCAGTGATGCTTGCCAAGTTGACGTGCTCCACAGTTGAGCGGTGGGCCTTGCGGAGGAAGATGTGGTAGAAGCTGACGAAGAAGACGGAGAGGAGCATGACCAAGACGAAGGTGTCACTGGAGAAGATCAGTAGAAGATGCGGAGAAAGCGGAGAGTGCAGAAACGTTGTCGAGGAAGTAGATGCCGCCACTCTCAATCCCAGTAGCAATCGTCCGGTTGGTGACCGGATCCTGAAAAGAACAAGTAGTAGACGTGAATGTGACCGGTGTAATGTTACCGTCGCACGTTTATCGGAGGAGCTACCCGTAGCCGAGACTGTGCGAACAAGAAAAAACAGACCGAAAATTTGGAGTAATGCAAACTTTATTATCCAAAAAATGTATCAATTATAATGGTATAGTCTCCCTTTTATAGAATGGAGGAGATGAGAGAGATTAGAATCAAGCAATGTGGGACTAAAAAATTTACATGTATATGTGGCTTTACAAATTGACAAACCGGACAGGTCGTGTGGTTAGACAAGCCGGCTAACCGCCCGACAACCAGCAGGAGGAGAGAACAAGCGTCATAAAGAGCAAGCCACCACAGGAGACCGCTAGACCGCCCGATTTCCAAGTCGTCTGAGACAAACCGCCAGACCGCTGGGACACCAAACAGCAACAGCCCGGCAGACAGACCGGCTAGGATAAACCGCCAGACCGCTCGGTCTCCGAACAGCAACAGACCGCCCGGCCTCCATACTGCAACAGAGACCATCGGAGCACGCTTATGGAAACCACCGTAATTAATTTGTGTAATTAATTGGTATTAATTAATATTAATTAGTCTACTGTTATGTTAATGATATGTGAGCCCCTTCCCTATATAAGGACAAGGTATGAGAGTGTTTTGATTATCTTGAGTTTTAGGGTTTTGGCTCTCATTTGAGAGAGGGGTCATAGGAGGAACCAGCCTCCTTGATCTTAGTCGGAGTTCGCACCGAATTGTATCCGTGTTTTCTATTTAATGCAATCATGTCTCGTCCTTCGTTCATAGACGTATCACATACGCTCCTATATACTCTTGGATAATCAAAAATATGTCTGAGTATGCATGAAAATGTTCAGAATTGGGTAAATTACAAGATGATACCAAGAAAAATATGTCAAAGAGAAAGTGTTGTGAAAGTGTGGAAGTAGGGTGATATCTTATGTGAATAAATTTTTTGGGTGGAGATAATATACTGCACTTAAATCTACTGCAAAAAATAGAAAAAAATAAACCTCATATCAAACTAAATAAATAAGTGCATTGTAAAAATCTAAATTATAAAGCAATGTAGATAAAACATTTATAGTAGCTCCCCATGCTTGGGTAATCCACTCCTTAATAACTATGAGAATCCTCTCCAAAGTAGTTGTAGAATCCTGGCATTGGATTAACAACTTATACAGAAGTTAGAAGAGTTTTTACAAAAGAAGACTCATAGAAACTTGGCTCAAAGTCTTCCGAGAAAAGATTTTTAGAAACTCTTGGTCAAATTCTTTTGAGAGAAGGCTCTTATAAACTCTTGGGATTTGATGAATGTTGAATCAGCTTTTGCATGATGTAGGATTTCTAATGATGATTGGAAGTTTGGAACCCTTAGAATTATCTCAGTCTGGATGCTGCTGCAGTGGCAGGGCCGACACGGGGGGACTCGCTAAATGCAAACCTAAACGCAATGACGTGACACGTGAGTGAAAGTGCACAAGTAGTCTGTTACAAAATAGCAACGGTTAATTAATTATTTAAAATGAATCAGCAGGGCACATGCAGTCACAATTAATTAAATAAGGAGAACAAATTATGTCTTTTGCAAACGAACTTGGCACAATTAATTCTAAGCACACGCGGAATACGTCCTGCAAATCGCACAACAAATATTCTACTAGCAAATAAAACACATTCACCACAATATGAGTGCCGAAATAAACAACTGTAAAGAACAGAACTTTATACCCCAATTTGCATGTGTATATGTCGGCGGCGGCGGTTGTTGGAGGGCATTCGAAATCGTTGTAACGTTGGGGTGCAGGAATAGAACCTCAGGGTTGATATGGTTAGACTAGGGTTATGGGGACTGGGGTTGATTACTTTAGGGTAGAATCCACGACACTTTTCAGGGAAGGGAAGATAGGTTGGGTTGGGTGCAGTGGTTGGGTCAGGAGGAGGTAGTGGATGATGTGGAGGAAGAGGGTGGTGGCTGGTTTTGGTTGCCGGAATGGGTGGAGGGGCATTTATTTAGGCCAGGGTAGGAAGAGGCTGCAGTCGGGAATCAGGCTGGGTTGAAGCTGCCGGAGATGGGAGAAACAGAGAAGTGGCAGGCGGAGTTAGGGTTGCGGTTGAGGGGTTTTGCAGGCTTGCAGTCGTCGTACGGGGAGAAGAGGGGGATGTGGAAATGTGTGTTGGTTGGGGTTCCACGGGAGGGTTAGGTCGCCAGAAATGGGGAAGATAAGGAGGGAGATGGAGGTGGTGGTGGAGGGGTTTACCGGAGGGGGAGATGGAGAGGCGGAGGCCAGTGTCGCTCCTGTAGCGGGATCGACGAGTTCTGAGATTTCCAAACCCACATTATATTTTAAATTTACCTTCTTTTGAATTCTCTTTGGCAGAAATTAGCAGAAGTTTGCGAGTTTGTTTCAGGCACTCGCGTTATATTTTAAATTTACATGCTTTTGACTTCTCTTTTGTAGAGGTTAGCAGGTGTTCGCGAGTTCACTTCAGGTACTCACGTTATAATTTAAATTTACCTTCTTTTGAATTCTCTTTGGCAGAGATTAACAGGAGTTTGCGAGTTCATTTCAGGCACTCGCGTTATATTTTAAATTTACCTGCTTTTGACTTATCTTTTGCAGAGGTTAGCAGGTGTTCGTGAGTTCACTTCCGGTACTCACGTTATAATTTAAATTTACATATATAGTCGGAGTCGATTTCATATATGGGTTTTTATATTTTGAGCATTATTTTGCCTCCGATCGGTCCAAAATAATGCAACCACGGACCAATCATGAAAGCTCACTTCTTGTTCTTTTGAGATCACCGGCTCCATTTTGCAGAAGGAAGGTTGAAAGCTTTTTTTTGAATTGCTTTTCTCTAGCTATTTCGCTTTAATTTTACTCAAGTCATACACTGTTCATTCCCCTTGATTACTGTTTTATTGAAAACTTATATACTCAGGCAGAATCTTCGCCAATAGATTAAAGTTTTTGTCTTCTTCCATAATATGCCTGCATAGAATTAGCAAGGGCCAAAAAGAAACTTTTTTCTAATTCAAACAAGCCTTCTTTTCTGCAATGACTCTATTGGATTCAAACAACTCTGAACATTTGATCACATGCTCGACAATCAACTATTTCATCCTTCAGCAGTTCGATAATTTAGCATCCTAGTTTGATCGACGATCCAGTAACTTGGTAGACGATTTCTGCTTAATGATCAAAGATTCATCCAGCATTCTTCTTTCAGCAAGTTCTTCGTAGGTTAAGTATTTTGCTCAAATTAACGATCAGAGATCAAAATTGTCTTCTCTTAAGTTAGGTGATTGATTGCTCAAGGATTCTATTGTTACTGGTCAACGATTAACAATCTTCTAAGATGCTAAACGATTCTATTGTTACTTACGGTCAGTTCAGTTTCCCGGCTAATAGAAATAATGAAACAGAAAGATACAACGTATCACAACTTAGCCCATTTTCCTAAACATGATATAATTTTTAAGGCCTTTCAATGTCTTATGATATTTGATAGTTATGTACATCAAATCATCGTGGATTTTTCTAACAACCTCCTCAAATTGGATGTAGACAGAACTTCACTGTAATCTTATGAATAATAAGAGCATTTTAACCAGAAAACAAACACATAAAGAGTGGAAAGGAGAAAACATTACCATAAACCGGGCCAAGCATACATATATGTATGACTACATTCACGTGAAATAGGAAGCGGGAAAAAATAAAAACTGGAATTAAAAACGCATGCAAAGCGTATATTCAACTCTCTCCCTCATGTTGGGAATATATATCGATCATTCCCAACTTGATAGTATTGTTCATGAAGTTGTCACCGCTTAATCTTTTGGTGAAGACGTCGGCTAGTTGGTCATGTGAGTTCACGAACGGAGTACATATATTTCTCTTGTCTAGGTGAACTTTGATGAAGTGTCTGTCAACTTCAACATGTTTCGTTCTATCATGTTGAACCGGATTGTGAGCAATATTGATAGCTGCTTTGTTGTAGTAGTAGATAGTAACTTGTTTGTTCATCGGGAGACTCATATCTTGGAGGATTGTCTTTAACCACAATCCCTCACAAACTCCATGTGCCAGAGCCCTATATTCTGTTTCAGCACTTGAGCGAGCTACAACATTTTGTTTATTCCTCTTCCATGAAACAAGGTTGCCGTCCACAAATGAGCAATACCCGATAGTTGACTTTTTATCGTCTTGATTACCGACCCAATCGGCATCTGTAAACACTTCAATCTTCGAAGGTTGGCTTGCAGAAAACAGAATACCACGACCAGGAGACTTCTTGAGGTATCTCAATACCTGATACGTTGTTTGTTAATGGCGAATTGCGGGAGAGTGCATGGATCTACTTAGTACACCCACGGAGTACGTAATGTCAGGATGAGTATGAGATAAATATATGAGTTTCTCAACCAATCGTTAGTACCTACAAGCATCCACTTTCTCTCCACTAGTATCAACATCAATCTTGTGATTCGCCTCAATAGGTGTATCTACGAGAGCACACTAAAGTATCTCAGTTTCCTCTAGAAGATCAAGTGTATACTTTCTTTCTGAGATGAAGATCCCCCAACGAGATCTCACAACTTCAATTCCTAAGAAGTATTTCAGCTTACCCAGATCCTTGACTTCAAATTCTTTGCCCAACTGATCTTTCAAATATCTGATCTCCTCAAGATCATCTCCTGTAATGATGATGTCATCCACGTACATAATTAGAATCGATACTTAAGCTCCTCTCCTCTTGATGAAGAGAGTATGATCAGCATGTCCTTGAGTATAGCCCAGTCGAAGCATGGTCTTGTTAAACCGATCAAACCACGCCCTATGGGACTACTTCAGGCCATAAAGGAAGAGTTGGAGGTAGGCTGTGAGGAAAGAAAGGAGCGTTAGCTGGGGAATTTCTGGGAAGGACAGGTTGCTAAGAGAGAATTCTAGAGGAGGCGAAATGATGGGAGTTAGTTGGGGGATTCGTGGGAGTGGAGAATGAGTTGTCTGGTTGTGTAGATGAGAGTGGGGTTCAGTTATGGCTTGGGGGAGGGATTTGTCGTGAGAGGTGAGATGGGAAATGAAAAAAGGGGAGAAATGGAGAGACATGAGAGTTTAATGATTCCAGGGCCCTTTTATAGGGGCAGGCAGACAGTTGGGCAGGAGGCCCAGCTTTATAACTGGGGTGGTGATGCAGGACATGCGTCACACCTGCCTGCCATCCTGGAGTCCCACCAGGGGCCCATCTTGGCGTCGCACCAAGCTGGCTTTATCAATCCCAATTGTGAGACCGGGGATGACTTGGGGTGTACGACCTGCGGGCCTGGTAAAGCCGTCTTGGTGCGATGCCAAGGTGGGTCCCCTAGTGGGACTCAAGGATGGCAGGCAGGTGTGACGCCTGTCTTGCATCAGGCGGTAGCCCCCAGCATTTAAAATGTTGGGGGTAGCAGCCCCAACAATTAATGTTAGGCATTGGCCGTCCAGCTTACTTGCTACTAAATGACAGCAACTACTACCATTTATCAGCATTGGGGGGGAGACAAGCTCTTGCAGGCTCACACAGGCCCCCCTTTTTACGGGGGCCCGGGCCTGGCAATAATAAAGTCGGAGGCCGGCCTGGGCTTGACGGGCTTTTTTTGCATGAATAATACAGGTGGTCTGCACTCGATTTATAGATACCTTCACAAATTATTACCAAATATTTGCGTTGCAGTTGCACTAATAATCAAACACTGTAACCTAAAATACAAATTCCGGATTACTAGGTATATAGGTCCACAGTTTCATCCAATAAAAAATAACTTTGCCAGAATAAGCAGATGACTATTGAGGAGGAATTGCTGTATAAAAGATGTTTAAGTTCAGTTGCTTGCAGCTACCTTTAGCAATTCGTTCTGTTGCTTCATGTGGATCATTTTTCCTGGACAAGCAAAACAAATGATTATCATGAGATCAGAACTATCAGTTTTCATTCATCAGGGCCCTGGAATCATTAAACTAACCAGCCATATGTTCTGGCAAAATCCGAGCCAGTTCCTAATGGAATGAGCTGCAAAAGAGAGTATGATTTTTAAATTACATAATGCAATTAGTAAGGATATCAGGTTGAAATACAGATGGCCTATCTTACTCCAAGTGTAGTTACACAGTTAGAACCCTTGTCTAGCTCACAGACTGGTTTTCCTGCCCAAAAGAAACCATTGACAACCTGCTTGTTGAAATAAATGACCCAAAGGTCATATTATGTGCAAATAAAGGTCTCTGTATAACATATTATGCAAGTGGGCGCAAATTTTAAAACAACATGAAAAACAGAAGAAATATAATTAAATTAGTGATTAGACAAGCAATTCTGATTAAAAAAACATTGACATAAAAGGGGTGGATGCAGAAATTAGAAGCTGGACATATCTATAATCATGTGAACCAAGTGATTGTACCCAAGAAGTTTAATAATAACCTATGCAAATAGCTACATTAAACAATTTTATAAACCTCAAAAATTAGTCAGATAGGATGCATGACTAAAAATTAAAACAAACATTTTAAGCATCTAAATCATGTCACAAGGAATGATAGAACTGTAGGAGAAACATTCATATCATTATACCATTTATTGTACTTCATCCCTTGAGCTACAGAAGCACCCGCTGGGCTCATTTTTGTGCATAGGCACAAGGATTTAAAGATCAAAAGTTAATAATAATCTGATGAAATTCTATAATATAGATGTAGAAATGGCCCAAAACTTATGTATATTGATTGAGTATTTGAATACAAAGAGAGTATACAAATATATAGGAGAGAAAGGGAGGAAACAAATCCTATACAAGATGTGGGACTAAAGAAGAAGAAGCATAAATGGGCCAACAAACATGGGCCCAATACAAGGATTATTCTAACACTCCCCCGCAAGCTGGAGCGTACAAATCGTATGCACCAAGCTTGGACAAGTATTGATAGAAGGATGCTTTGGGAAGAGCCTTTGTGAAAACATCTGCAACTTGTTCCGTCCCTGGAACATGCTTTAAATCGAGCTTCTTCATTTGAACTTTCTCTCGAACGAAGTGGCAATCGACTTCAATGTGCTTTGTTCTTTCGTGGAAGACTGGGTTCTTGGCGATATGTATAGCCGCTTGGCTATCACAAAGAAGTAGAGCAGGAGAAGGTAATTTTACACCCAGATCAGTGAGAAGACTTTCAAGCCATGTGAGTTCGGATACAACAGATGTCATTGCGCGGTATTCTGCCTCAGCCGATGAGCGAGCAACGACCGCTTGTTTCTTGCTTCTCCATGTAACCAAATATCCCCCAAGGTATGTGCAGAAACCACTAGTAGACCGCCGGTCATCAAGAGAGCCCGCATAGTCCGCATCAGAGTATGCCACTAAGATAGGAGCAGACGAGGAAGTCCGGTACACAAGTCCTTGTCCCGGGGCCGTTTTTAAGTACCTCAGAATGCGTTCAACCGCCAGAAGATGAGACTTGCGAGGAGAGTGCATGTAGCGACTGACAAGACCAACAGCAAAGGAAATATCTGGTCTAGTAACAGTAAGATAGATCAACTTTCCAACAAGTCGTCGATAATATTCAGGGTTCTGAAGAAGAAGATCCGAGTCAGAAGACTCAGCACACAGCTTGTGGTTTACATCCATGGGAGTATCACATGGCTTACACCCTAAGAGACCAGCATCATGAAGAACATCAATACAGTACTTTCGTTGAGATAGAATAAGGCCGTCTGGTCGCCTGACAACCTCAAGACCCAGAAAATATCGCAGAGTCCCCAGGTCCTTTGTATGAAAGACCGAGTTCAGATGAGCTTTGACAACATGTATCCCTTGTGAGTCATCTCTCGTGATGATGATGTCATCAACATATACTAATAGAAGGACCGTCCCTGATGATCGGTGACGAGTGAAGAGCGAGAAGTCAGCCGAGCTTCGACTAAAGCCGACAGCGCGAAGTACTTTACTGAATTTCTCAAACCAGGCCCGTGGAGATTGTTTGAGACCATACAGAGCCTTCCGAAGGCGGCAAGCCTGAGACTCCCCCGTGGTCTCAAACCCGGGCGGTTGTTGCATGTAGACCGTCTCCTGGAGATCCCCATTTAAGAAAGCATTCTTGACATCGAGCTGAAAGAGAGGCCACTGTCGATGAACAGGGACAGAGAGGAGGACCCGAACGGTATTGAGCTTGGCGACCGGAGAAAAGGTTTCCACATAGTCGAGCCCCTGTTGTTGAGTGAAGCCGCGAGCGACAAGGCGAGCCTTCAGACGGTCGATCGTCCCATCAGCAGCATGTTTGATGACAAAGACCCACTTGCACCCGACCGGTTTCTGACCCGGAGGGAGGGGAACAACGGACCATGTCTGGTTAGCCCAGAGAGCAGACATCTCCTCTTCCATGGCTGCCCGCCAGCCCGGATGTTGAAGCGCCTCCTGTACAGAGTTAGGAACAGAAATCGAAGAGAGAGAAGTAGCAAAGGTGTGCAGAGGGGGAGAAAGGCGATGAAGAGAGACGTAGGCCTCCAGAGGGTGGGCAGTGGAGGGCGTTACCTGATCGGAGGGACGCGAAGTGTCCACGGCAGAGGTCGGCGGCAGAGGGGCAACGGAAGTGGGAGGGCGACGAGTGTAGACCCGGATAACGGGTGGTTTGGTGGTAGAAGGAGCGGGGGGAGGAGAGAGCGGTGGTGGTGGGGGAGTAGCAGGAATAACGGGACGGGGTAAGGACGGCGGAAGAGGAGGCGGTGGGAGAGCAGTGGGGGATGGAGCAGGAAAGAACGGTTCGTCTTCCCGGAAGGTAACGTCAGCAGAAACAGTGACCTTGCGGGTAGCGGGTGAGTAACAAACATAGCCCTTCTGGGTGTGAGAGTAGCCAACAAAGATGTGTTTCGCCGCCCTGGGATCCAATTTATCTGAGGAGGGCCCGAGGCAGTGGACATAGCAGGTGCTTCCGAAGATACGGGGCGAGAGAGGGAAAGCCGGAGTGGAGGAAAACAATATGCTGAAGGGAGTCGCATAATTGAGGACAGAGCAAGGGAGGCGATTGATGAGAAAGCAGGCAGTGGAGACCGCAAAATTCCAGTAGGCTTTAGGAACATGTATTTGGATCATGAGAGAGCGGGCAACATCCAATAAATGGCGGTTCTTGCATTCGGCAACCCCATTTTGTTGCGGGGTATACGCGCAAGAGGTTTGATGGAGAATCCCGTATTCCGAACATAAGGTGGTAAAGTCGTGGCTTGTGTATTCACGAGCATTATCAGTACGGAGAGTTTTGAGGGTGGTATTGAATTGCGTCCGGGTCTCGAGGACAAATGCCCGAAACACCCGGGGAAGCTCGGAGCATTCGCGAAGTAGGTAAAGCCACGTGGTGCGTGAATGATCATCAATAAAGGTGAGAAAATAACAATAACGACATATACTAGGAATCCGAAATGGTCCCCAAATATCCGAATGAACAAGATCAAAAGGAGTCGCACTCCGAGTACAATGCGAAGGAAATGAAGAATGTGGATGTTTGCCGAGAATACATGAATTACACTGAAAAGAAGTAAAAGAAAGGTCTGGAAGAGCCCGTTGGAGAACTGGTAGAGGGGCATGACCAAGGCGGCGATGCCAGGCAGTGGAGGAGACGGAAGACAGAGCGATCGGAGAGGCATCGAGAAGGTAGAGCCCATTCCGCAGCTGGCCTTTACCAATAGTAGTCCGCATCCGCCGATCCTGTATAACAAAGGAAGAGGAAGTGAATATAACAGAACAATCCAGGTCACTCGTAAGACGCCCAACAGAGAGTAAGTTAAAAGGGGAACTCGGAACATGAAGAGCCGAACGAAGAGGGAGGGATGGGTGGATAGAAAGATCAGCCGAGCCAGAGACAGGAACCAGCGCCCCATTGGCCACGGTGATGGACTTCGGATAAGGAGAATCCGAGTACTCGGCAGGCCGTTGCGAAGTGATGTGATGAGTAGCGCCAGAGTCCATAATCCAACCCGGGCTGTGGGAGAGACAAGCAGTACCTGTGTGAGAGACGGAGGCGACGGAGGCCGAGGGGGGGTTGAGCAGCCCCTGGAGATGCTGGAGCTGAAGACGGACGGTCTCGAGATCCGGAGTAGCGTCAGTAACAGCAGAAGCCGTCGGGCGAGGGGGGTAGCCGAGTTTCTTGTAACAAGTCGCCTCAAGATGGCCATCCTTCCCACAGAAGGAGCACTTTGGCCGGCCACGGCCTCCACGGCCACGGCCCCGCGAGCCCAACCGTCCCCCCCGAGTAGAAGGGGGAGGAGAGGGTAAGAGCGGAGGGGTATGCTGAAGAAGAGCCGGTGGAGAAGGAGCCGGAGGATCTGGAGGAGGCGAGACCCGGAGAAGCATGGAGCAGACATCCGAAAAGGAGGGTGTAGTAGGAGCGGCCAGGACCTGAGCACGAAGAATGTGAAGATGAGAAGGAAGTCGAGCCATAAGGATGGCAATGCAAGCAGCTTCCTTCTGAGCCTGCTGAGCAGCAGGATCAGTGGTCGACGGCTGGTGCTGGATCCAGGCTTCAGCAAGCGTTTTAGCCCGAGCGACAAACGAGGTCATATCTGAGGCGCCGCCAGTGTCGAGAGTGAAGAGATCAGTGAGGATGTCATAAAGATGCTGGAGGCTGTCGCGGCCAGAATACAAGGAATGGAGCTCATCCCACATAGCCTTGGCGGTGTCGTGGTACATAGCCATTTGATAGGGCTCACCATCCAAGGAGTTCAGAATCCAAGTCTGAACACGGCCGTCATTACGAAGCCAATCATCCGTAGTTGGAGAAGGAGGTGCCTGAGTAAGGTGCGGTAGAAGGCCCTTAGCCTGGAGAACCCGCCGAACAGAATGTACCCAAGGAATAAAGTTCTTCTTGCCAGAAAGAGAGATGGTAGTGATCCGGAGCTCGTCACGGAGTTCGACAGAACAGGCCGGGCGGTCTGGAGGACAGGCCGGATGGACAGGGGGCGGGCTGGCCGCCGAGCTGGGAGAAGTACCAGAGGAAGTCATGGAGACAGGCCGCAGCCTGTAGACGACTAGGGAAGAAAGCCGCGGATAGAGACAAGCCGGGCGAACTGAGACAAGTCGCAACGGACTGAAACAAGTCGGGTGACTGAGACAAGTCGCGTCGGACTGAGACAAGTCGCGCGACCAGGAGAAGGCAGGAGATCGCGACCAAGATGCAGGCGAGAAGGAGACAGCCCGCACGGTCAGGCAGATCTGAGCAGCGGACAGAGAAGGAGGCCGCGAGGAGAAGAGAGGTCGCAGCGGACAGAAAAGAGGTCGCAGCGGACAGGTAAGAAGGTGGTCCCACGGAGAGAGAAAAGGCTATAAAAGCAAGAGGGGGGGTGAAGGTGGATCCACGGAGAGAAAACAAGGGCAGAAGGAAACAGACTGAAAGGGCAGGCCGCAGGGAAGCGCGGTTAGAAAAAAACCAGTCCGCGAAAAACAAGCCGCGGGAGGAAGACCGCGAGAGAGATTACACAGTGCGGTCAGACGTCGGCAGACCGCGAGAGTCGGAACCTGGCTCTAATACCATGTAGAAATGGTCCAAAACTTATGTATATTGATTGAGTATTTGAATACAAAGAGAGTATACAAATATATAGGAGAGAAAGGGAGGAAACAAATCCTATACAAGATGTGGGACTAAAGAAGAAGAAGCATAAATGGGCCAACAAACATGGGCCCAATACAAGGATTATTCTAACAATAGACAATTAAGCATTGCTACTACTGAGGATGCAGCTTTCTGCTCTAGATCAAGGAACAGGCAATACCAAACTACACTATATTAGGTGTATGGTCTTAGATACTTCCATGAGTTTAATTCCCGGGATCTAATTAAGTAAGAATAATGGTAAGACAAAAATGTAATATGTAGAAACTGACATCCAACAAAGCAGTATTTAATTATTTATGTATTGGCACTCAGTACCTCATGAAGAGTGCCATCTCCTCCAACAGCTATGACAGCATCTGCACCTTCCCTTATTGCCTATTTTCCCGTCAATAATATACATGTCAGGATTAGTTGATATCTGAGAGATGTAACAGAGAATGAAACCTCTAAGTTCATCTATTATATGATTCAAATCAAATAAGGTACCTCTCTGGTTATGTTCACAGCATGAGAAGGACCAGAAGTAAATGATTCATGGACCTGGTGATATTGAGGAATGAAATTTATAAGAAAATGCATCAAATAGGACAATTACTGATAAATGGGACAGATAGATTTCTGTTAATAATATTTCAGCCCAGAATGACATAGTTCACAAATATTCTCTGCTTGTTAAGGCTAGATTCTGAAACTCATAGGAGGTTTCACAGGAGGTGCAGATCATGGCGGCGGGGATAGTGGAAAGCATTTACCTATGTGAGAGCTGTATGGGAGCATCAAATCATAACTAAAAATTAAGGGGATAATTTTTTGCTTCTACCATTCCATAGCCCAAGGGGCCATTAGATAAAAGTACAAAATGTATTTTGCAAAAAAGCCCCACAAGTGGGCTAGTTCCAAAATTACCCAAATACAATAGAAATGCAATTTAATATACAAGTGAAATGAGATACAAACTATAATTAAAATCTCTAATTAAATAATTGTAAATGGGTCCTCTGGATTGCGACAGTAACATCTAACCTCCTTCAAATTGAGATTGTCCTCCAGCTTGGAAAGGATCCTTGGAGGTTGTATCATCTAGTTCTTGTATTTTCCACGTCTGCCTATGTGAGAGCTCTATGAGAGCATCAAATTGTAACTAGAAATTAAGGGGACAATTCTTTGCTTATGCCTTCCATAGCCCAAGGGGCCATTCCATAGCCCAAGGGGCCATTAGATAGAGTGACAAAAGAAGATAGTTTGCAAAAACAACCCCACAAGTGGGCTAATTCCAAAAGTACCCAAATACAATAAAAAAGTAATTGAATATAAAAATGCAATGAAATACAAATTATAATTAAAATCTCTAATTATATAATTGTAAATGGGTCCTCTTGATTGCGGTGGTAACATCTAACTTCCTTGAAATTGGGTTGTCCATCTTTGAAAGGCTCCTTGGAGGTTGTATCATCTAGTTCTTGAATTTCCAACTAAAAAGGCTCTTTCAGATAGTGTCATGTGGTCGAAGCATCATTGGAAATCATGTACGCTCTTTCAAACAGATGCCAAGGACCTGCTAGGATGCAAAGGGGCGATTGGAGTTGAGCTAAATGGTATTTTTGGTTGGGGGCGACGAGCTCAACACCATGGCTCATAAGAAGCATCTCAATAGCTGGACTAGGGGTGAGCATAATAATCAAAACTCGATAGTCGCTCGAGTTTTTATTCGAATCGAACTAGAAAAAATTTGAATCAAATCGAATCAAATCGAAAAAATTTGACTTGAAATCTGTTGGAAAAGCCCATTTAGTCCTAAGTTATCAAAGGCGCAAGGCGCACCGAGGCGCAAAGGGCCTCTGGAGCCTAGGCGCAAGGCGCAGGCGCGCGCCTGAGGCATGTGAGGCGCAAAAATGGGGGAAAAAGGAAATTGAGCGAATTGGGCGCCCAATTCGCTGAAATTGAGCGGATTGGGCGCCCAATTCGCTGAAATTGAGCGGATTGGGCGCCCAATTCGCTGAAATTGAGCGGATTGGGCGCCCAATTCGCTGAAATTGTGCGGATTGGGCGCCCAATTCGCTGAAAATGAGCGAATTGTGCACCCAATTCGCTGAAATTGAGCGAATTGACGGAATTTCAGTGAATTGGGCGCTCAATTCGCGCAATTTCAGCGAATTGGGCGCCCAATTCGCGCAATTTCAGCGAATTGGGCGCCCAATTCGCGCAATTTCAGCGAATTGGGCGCCCAATTCGCGCAATTTCAGCGAATTGGGCGCCCAATTCGCGCAATTTCAGCGAATTGGGCGCCCAATTCGCTCAATTTCAGCGAATTGGGCGCCCAAGTGCGCCTAGTGGGAGCCTCGGGTGCGTCTAAGATCATGTTTTTGCTCATATAAAAAAAATTTTAAAAAAAATACCTTGAAAGGCCCGGGCGCGCCTTTGGTGCGCCTGGGAGCCTCTCTCTGTCCGCTGCGACCTGATCTCTCTCCCGGCCCTCCGCCTTTGGTCACGGACTCCTTTCGTAGTTTGGTGACCCGGGCGGTCTCTGCTCAGGTCGCGCGGTCTTCTTTGTTTCCCGGTCTGTTCTCCTAGCCGCCTCTCTTCTCCATGGCCTCCTCTGCTGATTCTGTTGGCACGACGGTTCCTCCTGCTGACCGCCCGGCCTCTCTCCCGGAAGTCCGTGATGAGCTCTGTATTACTACCATTTCTCTGACCGGCAAGAAAAATTTTGTAGAATGGGCACACTCTGTTCGTCGTGTCCTGCAATCCAAGGGGTTCCTTCATCACTTGACTCAGGCCGTTATCGGTAATCCTACGGATGATTGGTTACGCAATGATGGTCGGGTGCAGACTTGGCTTCTTAATTCTCTTGATGGCGAATCCTATCGCCTGGCCATGTACCATGAGACGGCCAAAGGCATGTGGGACGAGCTTCACACCCTCTACAATGGCAAGGACAGTCTTCACCATCTGTACAACATCATCACTGCTCTCCAGGCCCTTGATAGCAGTGGCGCGACCGATCTGACATTCTTTGTTGCTCAGGCTCGGTCTCTGGTCGAGACTTGGATCCACCATCAGCCTCCTACTCTGCATCTTGCTGCCCAACGTGCCCAAAAGGAAGCTGTGGGTATAGCCATGATGATGGTCAGGGTCCCGCCTCGTCTTCATAGTGTACGGGCTCACATCCTCTCCTCTACTGTTACCCCATCTTTCTCCGATGTGTGTTCTATGCTTCTCAAGGTCTCCCCGCCTCCAGATGTGCCCGGGCCACCTTCTTCGGCCCTTGTTCAGCAGGTCTCTGCTCCCTTATTGCCTCTTCCATCTTCTGCTCGTGGTGGCCGCTCTGACTCTCGCGGTCGGGGCCGGGGTGGCCGGCCTCGGCCTAAGTGCTCGTTCTGCGGCAAAGATGGGCATCTTAAAGCCACGTGCTACCGCAAACATGGACGCCCTCCTCGTCCACAGGCCGCTGTTGCTGCGACTGACTCCTCTTCCACTCGTCCTGACCTCGACAAAGTTCGTCTTCAGCTCCAGCATCTTCATGGACTGCTTAGCCGCCCTCCTGCCTCGGTTGCCTCCGCTGCCTCCATCTCCAATGAAGGTATCGCCTGCCTCTCCTCTGGCCCGCGATGGATCCTCGATTCTGGTGCCACTCATCACATCACCACTGTTCGGCCACCTCAGTACTTGTCTTCACCTCACCCGAAGTACATTACTGTGGCCAATGGGGCATCTGTTCCTGTCTCTGGATGTGTTGATATTCCCTTGACCTCTTCTCTCCTTCTGCGCTCGGCTCTTCACGTTCCGGGCTCTCCTTTCAGTTTACTTTCTGTTGGTCGGCTCACTACTGATTATAATTACTTCGTGACATTTACTTTCTCTTCTTTTCTCATACAGGATCAGCAGACGCGGACTATCATTGGTAGGGGCGGCTGCAGAATGGGCTCTATCTCCTTGACGACTCTCCCACTATCCTCGCATCTATCTCCTCTTCGGCTTGGCATCGTCGTTTGGGTCATGCTCCTCTGCCAGTCCTCCGGAAGGCTCTTCCAGATATTTCTCTTCCCGCATTTCAGTGTGACACATGTATTTTGGGCAAACAGCCCCGTTCATCTTTTTCTCCTCACTGTACTCGGAGCTCCGCTTCTTTTATTTTGGTGCACTCCGATATATGGGATCCGTACAAATTCACTAGTATTTCTGGCTACCGGTATTTTCTTATTTTTATTGATGATTACTCTTGCATGACATGGTTGTATCTCCTCCGGGATCGCTCTGAGCTTCCCCGCGTGTTTCGGGCCTTCATACTTGAGACTCGCACTCAATTCTCTGCATCCATTCGTACTTTTCGTACTGACAATGCGCGTGAGTACACCAGTCATACCTTCGCGACTCTCTGCTCTGAGTTCGGCATTCTTCACCAAACCTCGTGTCCATATACTCCACAACAGAATGGTGTCGCCGAGCGCAAGAATCGTCACCTTCTTGATTCCGCCCGTTCCCTTATAGTCCAAATGCGGGTTCCCAAACCGTACTGGAACTTCGCGCTCTCCACGGCTTGTTTTCTCATCAACCGTCTCCCTTCTTCTGTCCTCCAGTATGATACTCCCTTCAGCCTCCTCTTTCCCTCCACTCCGCCTTTTCCCGTTCCTCCTCGGGTCTTTGGGTGTACCTGCTACGTCCACCAACTTGGTCCCTCCATCAACAAGTTGGATCCCCGTGCCGCCCAACATATCTTTGTGGGCTACTCGCGCACTCAAAAGGGTTATGTGTGTTATTCGCCTGCTACCCGCAAAGTTACGGTCTCTGCGGATGTCACTTTCCGTGAAGATCTTCCCTTCTTTTCTGATCTGGATATCACTCCTAGTCCAGACCCCGTCGTTCGTCCTGTCATCCCTGCTCCCCTCTCCTCCTCCTCTCCTCCTCCTGCCCTACCTCCAGTCCGTCCACCACCACCAGTTATCCGGGTCTACTCTCGTCGCTCTCCTCCTCTCGTTTCCCCTCTGCAGTCGGCCTCGACCTCTGTTGCTCCGCTACTGCTGCTCCGGCTCCCGCTTCCACCGCTCATCCGATGGCGAATTACGTCTCTCTCCACCGTCTTTCTCCACCTCTTCTTCACTTTGCCACCTCATTATCCTCTGTTTCTGTCCCTAACTCTTTGCAGGAGGTGCTTCAACATCCCGGCTGGCGGGCTGCCATGGAAGAAGAAATGACGACCCTTTGTACCAACAAGACCTGGGACTTGGTTCCCTTACCTCCAGGTCAGCACCCTGTTGGGTGTAAGTGGGTTTTCGTCATCCAGCACGCTCCGGATGGCACTATTGCCCGCCTGAAGGCCCGTCTTGTGGCTCGTGGCTTCACGCAACAGGAGGGCCTTGACTATGAGGAGACCTTCTCTCCGGTGGCTAAGCTCAACACCGTCCGTGTTGTTCTCTCCGTGACGGTGCACCGCCACTGGCCCCTTCATAAGCTCGATATCAAGAACGCCTTTTTGAATGGCGACCTTCAGGAAACCGTCTACATGCGTCAACCGCCCGGGTTTGATACCACGGGGGAGTCTCGGGTGTGTCTTCTCAAGAAATCCATTTATGGTCTCAAACAATCCCCTCGGGCGTGGTTTGACAAGTTCAGCAAGGTGGTTCGGGACATGGGGTTCACTCGGAGTTCTGCAGATTTCTCCCTATTCACCCGACACCGGGCCTCTGGAACCGTCCTTCTGTTGGTTTATGTTGATGACATACTACTCACTGGGGATGATTCAAAGGGGATTCAAGAGGTCAAACAGCATCTGAGCACTATATTTCAGACTAAAGACCTGGGGCATCTTCGCTACTTCCTTGGTCTCGAAATCGCACGACGACCAGACGGGATGGTCCTCTCCCAACGGAAGTACTGTCTCGATCTTCTCAAAGACGCTGGTCAGTCCGGTTGCAAACCAGCTGGTACCCCGATAGAGTTAAATCACAAACTGTGTGCTCATGCTTCTGATAATGATTTGCTACTTCAGAACCCAGAATACTATCGACGACTTGTGGGAAAGTTGATCTATCTAACGGTCACGAGGCCAGATATATCGTCTGTTGTTGGGGTTGTCAGTCGGTTCATGCACGCCCCCCGGGTTTCTCATCTCCAGGCGGTTGAACGGATTCTCTGATACCTTAAGGGAGCTCCGGGTCAAGGGTTGGTTTACAAAACCTCCGACTCGGCTCCTGCATTGGTCGCTTATTCTGATGCGGATTATGTCGGTTCTCTGGACGATCGGAGGTCAACAAGAGGGTTCTGTACTTATTTTGGTGGTCATCTCATTAGTTGGAAAAGTAAGAAACAAGCTGTAGTTGCCCGCTCCTCTGCAGAAGCTGAATACCGATCGATGGCCTCGGTGGTCTCAGAACTCACATGGCTTGAAAGTCTCCTTACTGACCTGGGAGTAAAACTCCCCTCATCTGCTGTTCTATTCTGTGATAGTCAAGCCGCCATACACATAACAAAGAATCTGGTGTTTCATGAGCGCACAAAACATATCGAAGTCGACTGTCACTTTATTCGAGAGAAAGTTCAATTGAAGAAACTTGAGCTAATGCATGTTCCGGGCACTGATCAAGTTGCTGACACTCTCACAAAGGCCTTATTTAGTACCCTATTCTACCAGTGTTTGTCCAAGCTGGGTGCATACGACCTATACGCTCCAGCTTGCGGGGGAGTGTTGGAAAAGCTCATTTAGTCTAGGCCCAATATGTAACATTTATTGACATTTATTGTTTTTCTCTCCTCTTTAGTCTCACATCTTGTATATGACCTTCTTCTCTCCTTCTCTCATCTATATATTTGTACTCATTCTTTGTATTTGATA
Source organism: Platanthera guangdongensis (assembly GCA_039583875.1). Lineage (NCBI taxonomy): Eukaryota > Viridiplantae > Streptophyta > Magnoliopsida > Asparagales > Orchidaceae > Platanthera > Platanthera guangdongensis. Next base: position 4,224,148 of record CM077163.1, read on the forward strand.
TAAGTGAACATATATACAAGGTGATATTTTCCCCTCTCTACAAAATCAATTTCGGGTCGATTTTGAGTCTTATATGAGTCGCTCGACTTTATATTCGAGCCGGCTCAAATTATGATTTTATTTAAAATATTAAATCTCTGGGGCTATCACATTACACAGGTCTTCAAAAATACAATTTCCAAGGTGTCTTTACATATGTACTGTATCATTACTGTTTCACCTAAAGCAGTACGCCATCACATATAAACCAAGAAAAACCTGTCACGGTTTGGGAGTAGCACCCCTTCACACGTACTCTATTACTGTTTGCATTTATTTTGCTTATAATTACATTCTCTTTCCATTTATCATTTTTTTATTACTATTTAAGTACATTGAATTTAGCTTCAATCAGCAAATTTCTTTAACTTTGTTTTTAACCATTTAATAATAAATTTTGAGTCGGCTCGAAGTCGATTCGAGCCAGCTCGAAATCGAGCCAATTTCGAGTCGAGTCGGCTCGACTCGAAATGGATATCAATTCTGAGTCGAAAATTTTGATTTCGAGCTGGACCTGACTCGATCAAACTCGACTCAATATCGCTCCTAAGCTGGACAAGCAATCTATGGTAAAGATGTGGAAGGGATACGAGTGTCGAAGTAATGAACTGCTATGGAAGATTTTTGCGAGAGGGACAAATAGGCACGCTCTACGATTCTTTGAGAAACGGAGGTTGATGAAGGGTCGCTAAGAGATTATCAAATGCCTAACTAGAAGGGATCGATCGTATGGACAGAATCACACAAGTGGATTGTCGATTGCTAGAGAATTGCAAGGGGATCATTGACTATCGAAGAAGAGGGTGAAAGGAAGAGATCATGCGAGCAGAATTATGATGCACTAATACTTCGATCTGGAAGTTGTGTTGTTGAAGCGGGAAATCGACTGCATAAGTGAGGGTTACGACATCACTAGACGAACAAGGAACTCCCGGGAGGTCCTTTGATCTGGAGAGAATGTGCGGTGGTCTCTTACTTTGGACGATGAAGTCAATCTAACTGATGGAAAGCAAAGGACAAGTGTGAGCCAAGGATCGGTGCTCTGATACCAACTTGTTACAGGCCGGATTTTGTAACTTGTTGGAAGCAGTGCTTGAGAAGAAGACGGTGGCAGCGAGAGTACTATGCCTACCTATGTGGGAGCTTCAAGGGAAAATCAAACCCTAACTAGAAACAAAAGGGATAACTACTTGCTTCACATTCGAAAGACAAAGGAGCCTTTAAATAGAGTTAAGAAAGAATGTATTTTCAAAACAAGCTTCACAAGTATGCTAATTCCAAAATTACTCATATACAATAAAAATACAACAAAAAAATAAAAATTCAATGGAATACAAATTATAATTAAAAGCCCTAATTAGATAATTGAGAGAAGATCGTCTCAACTGTGGCCGTAACATTATCACGTAGCAATATCTTTGTTTTATCATTCTCTTACTAATATTTTGATGTTAACAAAGGATTTAATACATTTTGGGCATTTTTTCTTCTGTACTATTTGGCACAAATTTTGCTAAAATGGTAGATGCAAAAAAAAATCTTATTAATCGCTCTAAATAGAGGACATTGGTCTACAAACTCCACAAGAAGTATGGTCTGGCTCACATGATGAATATTATAATTTGAGAATGTGTTAGTCCTGAGTTGTCCACAAAAATGATGGCAAACTTGACTCAGTGGAAAATAAGTGCATATTTCTAGCATATGCAGATTGGGGAAGAGGTATATATCCTAAATCACTTAAGTTTCATATCAGGAGAGATGTTACTTATGAAGAATCGATTATGTTGAATCAGAAAATGGAATTTGTGCTTGATCATGAGGTAGGCCGCAGTTATTGAAGTTTTATAGATAGTAAAAAAAAGGACTCAGCTTATCCTACGGGAATATAGGTGAAGGATCAATTGTATATATCGAAGGAGTAAACTTATAGTATAGTTACAAGTATAGAAAAGGCCAAGTAAATTGTCATTGAAATACTGTTTTGCAGATACGGTTGATTTTTCTTTACCTCAGTAGAATGTGTTGAGGGTGAGGAACCTTTTACAAGGAGGCATTAAGGGTACAGTATACCCACAATGGTCCACTATAATTCAAGAAGAGGTCTAGTTTCAAAACATTGGAATTGATCAGATTGTCGAAAGAAAAATGGGTGGTAGGTTGCAAAGATGTATTCAAAATGAAATAAAAAATCTTGATGTCTAGGCAGTAAGATTTAAAGCATAATTAGTGGCTGGATGTTTTAATTAGGAGGGTGTTGACTTCCATGAGGTATTCTCGCAGATTATGAAGTACACTTATATTCATGTATTCATTTCAAATATAATGATCTAGATCATATTTATGTTAAGGTTATTTTTTTGTCACTGGGAATTAGCTAAGAAGAACTATAGGTCTCAACAAAGATGGTTTTATGTTACCAGTGAGGAATATTATGTGTGACTACTGACGAAATCTTTGTATGGACTTAAAAGGTCCCTTAGCAATGGTATAAGAATTTTATTTTATTTTTATGGTAAAGAATAATATATAAGGAATGTTTACAATAGTTTTATTTACTTGAAGAAATCGTATTGCTTTTTTATATGTTGTAACACGTTAATGGTAACTTAATTGCAAGAAGAGATGACTCTGAAATTGACAGTTCAAAGTCCTAGTTGAAAGGTGAATTTGAAAAGGAAGATTTGACAACAATAAAGATGTTGGATGTGGAGATACATAGAGATATGTGAGTGGGTACATTGTACAACTCGCAAAAGAAATATAGCAAGAAAGTATTTAGTGCTTTAAGGTGTGCAAGACACAGTCAATGAGCACTCATTTAGCTGGTCATACTTAAGTTATTATCTTGCGAATTTCTATGCTAGTTAGCAATCTTATGTTTGTAATGGTTTGTACTTAGATAGGACATTTCATTATACCAGTAAAAGACGGAGATGGGGACATAACACTTTTAATCAACAGTGAGAGGGAGAAAAAAGAAAAAGCTCTCTTAATAAGGTGTTTTATGAACAATTTGGATATATTTACTTGGTTAGCGGCCGACAAGTCCTGATGTAGCCTGTCACCGCTCAACATCAACGTTGGTGCAAAAATTTCTCCCACAACTTTTCACTCTACCAAAAGAGTGGAGGTGGCACTGTGAGCGGTCGGCTACTTTGAGGTCGTGATGAACTAGATGAGACGGAAAGAGAGGATGTCGCAAGTGAGAGACCAGGTTTCCCGTAAAGCAAACTCTTTGTTGTGGGTGATTTTATTAGTTTTTAGTTGACGGTTACAAGGTTGGTCGCGCTAGAGTTGTTTGCAGCACCAAGAAGGGCACAAGTTTGAGTCCACGACAAGCTTTAGCTGAGTTCAGTGTCCCTTTCAAGCTATTATTCACCCTTACTTATAATATTAGTGGGCTTCCCGAACTGGCAGGTAGAAGAAAAATGAGTTGCCCGAGTACAGGAGAGACTGACAGAGATGAGAAAGTGAAAAATATGTAAACAGCCTAAAAAGCTAGACCATGCGAACACCACAACAATGTTCACGTGAGCTTAGGCAAAGAATTGCACTATTAGATAGAACTAAGTTAATTGCAAGACAGAGTGGATTTGAACACTGACCACTCAAGCTATTGAGGGAGAAGTTGTGCGACATGCAATGACTCGAGCTGTTGGGCGGGGGGACGACGCTGGAGGTCTATCTGCTTAGACTGTTGAAGTAGTCATTATTTGGCATGCAGATATCTGAAGCACTAGGCCGATCAAACTTAGTTGAGCTGATCATCTGGGTTGTGGAAGAAAGAAGCTGAGTGGCTTGCCAATAACAAAATTGAGAGTCCGGGTGGACTCCCTAAAACTGTTCGCTCGAGCTATTGCGATGAAGACTCTGAACTCTCTTGCGGTCGCAGAATTCGAGTAAATATGATCCCCACATATTTTCAAGTTCACGCAAACTTTGAAAATATAAAAATTAACTACGAAGACTGCGACGTGCATTAAATATTATGGGAATTCTATAAATACTGCAAGGGGTTGGGAGATTTGAAGTATCATTTCCAACAGGACGCTTTTCACCTGTTGCGATAATGCTCTTCAAGCAAGCAATGGCAAGCACTATGAGCATGGCATTGTTGGTTATGCTGAAGAAGGATCATTGAGTCTGTTCCTCCCCATGGAAGAAACAATCTGACGAGGGTCAGAGCGGACAACAAAAGGTGTCCTACATCACTTCTTCTAAGAGGAAGGTTGGAAAAGGTGCAAGCGATGTTGCCGCAAAGACCGATGTGGCTATAACGCCGGGGATCTCTCCGCTTTTCAATATTATGAACACTCCACATCTCCTCAGCAAGAACTGAGGTCGGGTGGGGCTGAGTTCAATATGAACATGGAGAAGTTGGAAGAAGTCTTCGGCCCTTCTAATGAGATGGGCTCCGTGGCCAACAAAGATGCTCTTGATCGACTCGCACAAACTGAAGTAGAAGGATCTGAAGTGTGAGAAGGGCTGAAACAGGTAGCAGCGTCCACAACGAAGAAACTCCATGGCAAGTAGGAGAGGAAAGACACTACGGGAGAGAAGAAAAAGAGGAGGAAGCGCTCAACTTCTAAGATTTCCTCAAGGGAGAAGAAGAACATTGCCCAAGAGGCGGCAAATGTCGTCTCGCAAGAAGAAGGGGAGTTCACGCAGACTCCAGAGGAGGTCGCGCCCAGCATTGTGAAGACTTATAGTGCTGGAGAGCAAGAGGCTGGTGCAAACACAAATGGAGAGGTTGTGGTGTCGGGGGTCAATGTAGAGGGACGAGAAGTGGCGGATACTGAAATTAATACACAGGAGTTGGCTGAAATTGAAGCAAGGCTGAAGGAGTTGGAGGAGCTAAAAGCTAAGGCCGAAGTTGATGCCAAGTCGAATGCGGGCGTGGATAAAGCTGAGGCGGGCGCCTTGAGGAGGTAACAAAAAGGCAAGGAAATTGACACAGAGACTATGGCAGACACAACTTTGAGTTCACAACAACAGAGACCAAACCCTATGAACAAGCTTCCCCCTCCCCCCGTGCGGTCACAGACGGTGTTCATCCCCCCTTTGTGGGCGCGGCTCCAGGTGAGGATTCTTTAAGTCACGAAGAGCTAAGGAGGTGGTGGCGTAGAGGGGAGTTGGCGCAGAAAAACACTCATTCTTATTCATCATGGACAGAGCAGGCATCTATCCCTCTATAAACATAATTGTCGCAGAAACTCAGAGTGTCATCGAGTCTTCACGGTCATGCGGAATTCTCTTGTACTGGATATCAAATGTATATTTGCACTGTCCGCGTTGTTGTCATCTCCTCACTTATGATAATTTTATTTAATAGATCTTTTTGGTTGCTTTTGCAGTGCTCGCGCCTCCTTCTCTGTCGGTTGAGGAAGAGTTGATGATGATGCAGAGAGAGGTGAAGGGAATCAAAGAGAATGAGAAAGTCCTCTCCAAGGCTGTGCGGTCTCTGACCAAGCGAGTATATTATCATGGAAAAGATAATAAATACTACAGAGGTAAGGTCTTTGCAATGTCCGCGGAGATTGATTATCTCAAGAAGAAAGCTCCAGCAGTTGCGGTGACACCTATAGCCCGCGGAAGGCCAAGTCTGGAAGAAGTTTTTGTGATTCTCTATGATATGCGTGTAGAGAGAGTCATTACACGATTGCATCGAACAAAATTCCAGATTAATCATGGCTTGTCTCAAGTATACTCAGTGATCAGCCAACTGACATATGATGTGGCTTATGTTGGAAAGGAGGGAGGCCAACTGCAGGAATGACTTTCCTTTCTTTCACTTGTGTTGTGATTTCTATCATATGTAAAACATTATGATCGTTGCTTTGATATTTTGTGCAGACCTTTATTTTTCAATAATATTTGTGGAATGTTGAAATGTTTGTTTTTACCATTCTTGTGTTTGTGTTGATGCTTTTTGGATGGTTGCTAATTCCAAAATTACTCAAATACAATAAAGTGCAACAAAAAAATAAAAAATCAATGGAATACAAATTATAATTAAAATACCTAATTAGATAATTGTGAGCTGATTGTCTCAATTGTGACCGTAACATTATCACGATTCGCATAGTAATATCTTTCTTTTATCATTCGGACCACGTGAAACCATCTTTCCACCTCTCCTTAAATTTAGAACTCAATCCTAAATTCACTCCACTTCTCCCCCTTCCCCACTCTCTCAACTGAACCACACTTATTCCTATTCAACTGTCCCCCTCGTCCACAATAGTCACAACCACACATGGACATCCCCTCTACCCCAACTAAGCTCCTCCTGTCCAGCCGACCCCCGTAGCTTTCAGATGTAGCCTCCCATGGAACCATCTAATTATAAGCATGAGACTGAACGAGTCAACATTAAAAATTTAATAGGAGGATGCAGAAAGTTATGATACTTCAATCAACAAGTCAACATCAAAAAAATTTGGAGGCCGATCTGTCTAGCTGCGGTACAGGGCAATGACACAATGCTCCATACTATTTTGAAGAATTATAAGCATGAGCTTTGACGAGATCAGTAAGCTAATCTACTGAGGTCGCCAAGGTGACCCTACGAGATTGGCGAGCTAGATTTTTTGAGCTTGTTGAGGTGAGATAATGAGGAGACCTAACAAGGTCGGTGAGAAGATCTATTGAGGCTGCAAGGTGACCCAACAAGATGACCCAATGATGTCATCGGACAAGTTAACCCAACGAGATGATCTCACGAGGTGGGCGAGCAGATATATGGTTCATGTTATCCACATGTTGTATTTCAGATCCCGTTCACTGAGTCATACAAAATGGTAGAGATGATTATGTTGATGAAGAATGCATGCTTAAATAGGTAATCTTAAATAGGAAAAGAGAGAAAAAAAAGGTAATTTGATGAGAGGATGCAGAAAGTTATGATATATAAATCAATGAGCCAACATTAAATACTCTAGGAGGCTGAACTGTCTAGCTGCTTGACAGGACAATGACTCCATACTATTTTGAGGAATTGTAAGCTTGAGATAGCCACAACTAATCTAACATACATAGTGTCAGACTCCAAAGGACGAAATTACAGAAAGCTATTGCCTATAGTAGCCCATCAAACAACTAACAATCCAGATCAAACTGAATTAATTTCTTCATGTCTATTGCAACGCTGTATCAAATGCATTAGGAAAAAAAAGATGCAAAGATGGATCTTACGTTATATTGCTGGCCAAGGCGGCTTCTAAGATAAGGTAGCAGCTTTTTCCACTCCCTCCCCGTCCGGCCATTGGCGCCTGAACAGAATCTAAAGAACCCAGTTATGCAAAGTTGAGAAATTGCTAGGATTTTAGAGATCGGCATTAAAGAATCAGAAAGAACCTTTAGGGTTTATTACAAAGACGAAGTCTTTTCTCGAGCGGGAGGTGCTCCCTGCTCGATCTGATAAGAGGTCAAGGGTTTCTGATTGCTCCGCTCCCAGAGAGAAGATACAGTGCTTATGCAATGCCGCCGCCATAACCATGGCTAATCCTCTGCCTTCTCCTTGGCTGGACGTAGGCCATTTCCATTGATAGCTACCAGGGCCTATAAAAAAATGACTGGCAAGCGGTCGATGCTGATGTGGATTGGTAAAAGCTAGGTCTTTTGACGGGTTCCATTCGGGTATTTTGCATTACCTCTTTTCTCACTGAGATTGGGCTTGAAATTCTTCTCAGATCAGTTGTTCAAGTCAACCATTAGTACCTTGAGGCTTGAAGTTTCTCATGGAGGTTACTCTTTATTGCATCTTTATGTTGGTTCATGTAGGAAAACCAGAGCATCCAGTAGACATCATAAATTTTATGTTGCACCCCCCAAAGGTCGAAATATAAATTTTTGGCAAAATCATGTAAAAGGAAAACCAGAGTTTTCTTGGCAAGCATCTAGTAGTGTACATTTTGCCATAAATTTTTCTAGTGAGGGTGTGCCAAGAAAAACTTTGGACATTTTGCCAATTTTAAACTTTCGGGGTGTATTTTGGCAAAACCCTATATTTTCAGGGTGCATTTTGCAAATTGCCCAAATACATAAGAGATACAAAACACATGTGTTTGACATGAAAGAGTGCGGTATTATTGTCACGAAAACAAACAAACATTTCTGAAGTGTGCTAAAATTGTTATTTTGACTACTACAATGCTCTGAGAATAGTCGCACAACGAGCAACTCATATAATCATGTGCGATGAATACAGAACTTGGTCAGTGAACCTATAAATAGTTTGTTTTAGGTTGTTTGTGTATGTTCTAGCATAACAACATAGTAGAGTAAGTCCAATAACCCACTCCTAAGTCCACGAGTTAGAAGCTGAAGACACATGATACCGGTTGGCGCGGCAGCGGCGATGAGGTTGATACGGCGGCGGCAATGGTTGTTTCGGTGCGGCATCAGCGATGACGGTTTGCGGCGACGGCGATGGTGGTTGGCGAGACGGCGGCGATGATGGCGGTTGAGGCAGCGGCGGTGATGGCGGTTGACGCGGCGGCTGTAATGGCGGTTGGCACGGCGGCAGTGGCGGTTGGCACGGCGGTGGCAATGGCGGTCGGCACGGCGGCGGCGGCGGCAGTTTCGATGCACCGGCGGCGATGTCGGCTTACGGTAACGGCGATGGCGGTTTGCGGCGATGACGGTTGACGTGACGGCAGCGATGATGTGGAGAAAATTTTAGGTGAGTTACTCCCACCTAAATGTAGGTGGGAGAATAAATAGCAAAATTTAGACCTCACTTCTCAATCCTTCCCAAAAATTGGACGGGATTTTCAGGCCCGAAATTCCCCCCTCCAGCGGCGGCTCCCAGCGGCGACACCCCCCCCCCCCCCCCCCCCCCGCCTCCAGCGACGACATTCCCCCTCCACTGGCGGCTCCCAGCGGCGACAGCCCTCCTCCTCCATCGGCGACCTTCCCCCTCCTCCCGCGGTGACACCCCTCCTTCCGCGGCGACCTTACCTCCTACTCCCTCAGGGAGACCCCCTGCTCCACTTCTATTGGTGGTATTTATTCTCGCGGTGAGACCCCTCTGTTCATCCTATGGTGAAACCCCAACCTCCTGCTCCACCAACGACGAAACTCCGGCCTCCCTTCCTAAAATTTTTTGGGGAAATATTGAGAGTTCTGACAGTATTTGATGAAATACTGTATATTATGACATTATTGTGACAAAAAAAATTCAATATCAAACACATTGCAATTTATCAAAACGGTATAATGTTACATTATGTAATTGTATTAATATCTTCTCTCACTATTATATTTATTATGATATAAAATATCTAATTTATGAATTGTATTATGCATGATATTGAACAATATACTGGCAATATCTTAGTGAAATATTGAGACTTCTAATAGTATTTTGGTGAAATACTGATAGTTCTGATGATATTTGGTCAAATACTATTAGAACTCTCAGTATTTCACAAAATACTGGGAGGTCGGGGTTTCGCCGCTAGAGGAGGAGGTCGAGGTTTCGCCGCTAGAGGAGGAGGTGGGGTTTTCACTGCGGGAGGAGTAGGAGGCCTGGGTTTCGCCACGGGAGGAGGAGGTCAGGGTTTGGTCGCGGGAGGAGGAGGAGGCTGGGTTTTCACCGCGGGAGGAGGAGGTCGCGGTTCGCCGCGGGAGGAGGTCGGGGATCGCCGTGGGAGGAGGAGGTCGGGGATTGTCGTGGGAGGAGGAGGTCGGGGTTCGTCGTGGGAGGGGGAGGATGCGGCCTTAGGGTTTCACCGGGAGGGAAATGAGAGATGGGGGGGGGCAAGAATTTTTTGGAGGAAAAAAGAGATGAGGTTCACTTCCAAATTTTGTTATTTATTCTCTCACCTAATTCTCGGTGGGAGTAACCCACCTAAAATTTTCTCGTTGGCGTGGCGGAGGTCATGACGGTTTGTGGCGACGGCTATTTTGGCTACGTTGGGGAATGTTCGGATATTCGCACCTTATGCATGGTGTGCGGGCACGACTAACGTATCTCAGGAGACCGAATTGATTTTGGGCACTAATATTAATGGGTTACAAATATTTATTTATGCGGTAGCAATAACAATTCCCTTAAAAAAATGGTTGGTCTGGGCTTCCATAACCCCATCGCTTTTAATGTTGCATGTTTTGCAATGCGGATTTTTGTGTTCGGATTCTGGACATAGATCTGTGTTTGAGGCTCATTTGATTTGGACGTGCGATAAATAGTTCTCTTTTTTTAAACATCCAGATACAACCCAAAATCTCCTATTAGTTCTCATTGCTTTTATTTGACATCCAGATACAACTCAAAATACCTTATCAGCACTGCAAATTCTCTTCGTCTTTCTCTCCTCCTCCAGATACAACTCAAAATACCCAAAACAATTCCTTCGCATGATTTTTCTCGTCCTCCTCCAACGAAATTTTTGACCATCTTCAGAATCTCCGGCGACATTTAGCAGCAGTTAAAGATTAATCTCTTATTTGATAGTTTTATGGTTTAAAGGTTAATTTCTTATTTGATAGCTTTATGGTTTATCAAAAACCCTAACAACCACATTATCTCTGAGACAATACATTTTGAAGTATAATGTATTGTTTTGGTTAGGTTTATAATCCTTATATTTCCTCAACTTGATATGAGTTCTTGAGCATATATATTTGGAAGTCCCTACATTTGATATGAGAAGCCATCAAATACGAAAATTTTTTGGTTCAGTAGCCTGATCATCAGCATAGTCTGGAGAGCCAATGAGAAGCCCCAAAATGTACGGGCGCCACGCAAAAGTGTATGACACAAGTCATAAATGCTCGGGCCCCACCTCCTTTGCAGACTTCTCATTGGTGCAGGACCATGAGCATTATCAGGCTCGTGACCTAACTATTTTTCCTCAAATACAGCAGTGGGAAATATTAAAATTGTTGCTTTGTCCATGATGATGATGTCATTGTTGTTAAACAGCAATTTATGGTAATATTTATTGCATTTTATGTGATTTTTATTAAATAATTCTTATGTTTTCATGTCACACCGGTCATTCCAAGATTTAAGAATACAATAGAGGATGATTTGACGGTGTGGAATTTGGAGGAGTCATATTACCGCTTATTTAAATTCCTCGTAAAAAAATTTCATACATAACTTCAGTGTAAAATTTTTATACTTGTTTAAGAATAAGACATGATGGGATCATGTATAATTTATAGTGAGACCGGAGTGCAATTAATCGGAGTCCCATGACCCCCACTAATTTGATGGGGATCATGGAGGTAACCACCGCATGCGCAATCGGCCTGCCCAATCTATGTCTGATTCGCACACGAGATCACATTACGCGCACAACCCAAGAAACCGCCAGCAGCCGATCGTCGGTGTTGTCGCCGCCGGCGCCGGGAGGCCATCTCCTGGTCGGCTCAGCGTAGGGCGGCCTTTGCCCTTTCGGGCTCCGAGAGGCCAGCGTCGGGCACCGCCGGCCAGCCTCCTAGAGGTCGGCATCGGGCGGTGTTTGCCCGGCTGGCCTCCGTTGGGCCGGTGACGGGAGCCTCACAGAGGCTGGCGTCGGGCGGCCTCAGTGAGACCGGTGCCTGGCACCGCCGGCCGGCCTCCTAGAGGCTGGCGTCGGGCGGCGCCCGGTTGGCTTCCTAAAGGCCGGAGCAGGGCGGCGTTCACCCGACCGGCCTCCATGGGGCCTGTGCCGCCCAGTCGGCCACCCCCGAGCAGCGTCCCCTAGGCGGCCTCCCCCGGTCAGCCTCCCCCGATCAACCTCCTCAATGTCGCTGGCCACCCGGTCGCCCTTCCCGGGAGGCCGTCCGGTCGGCCCTCCCCGGGCGGGTCTCCCCTCAATCGGCCTCTTGTTAACCACTACCATCTCATGACCACCGACATAACCACTGATATTGGTGGGTGTGAATAGCCAGGATGGTGGCGGCCTGTGAATAGCAAAATTATAAAAATAATACACAACGAAAAACTATAGAAAATATGGTCTTCAATTAATGATTTCGATGGTTACAGTCTACGGATAACCGTGAAACCACTGTAACCACACTTGGGGCCTATAAATAAAACCCTAGACACCTCTCATTTCTAGCTCTCTTCTCCCAGTCTTCTCCTCCTGCAGGCCGGAGTAAGACATTTGTCGGCCTTTCCAAAAATTCTTCTACATGCAAGGCATTCAACGAGCCCTCCTCAAAAATTCTCCTACGTGCATCGCTACAGCGCGTTGCGTCCAGGCAACATCCAAAAGCGTCCTCCGCTAGCAGCAAGAGACATATTTTGATTTTAGCGAGTGGCAGTCTGTCGCCCTACGAGTGCACCTGTTTTTCTCTCATCCTCAAGCTATAACGAGAATCGGTCGGTCGCCCTCAATTTCTCTAATACTTTATAAACCAACGTTGATAACGAAATTTGACTGGTACCGAACCGGTCATGTGGGTTTTTACCCAATTAAAGGGTTTTTCACGTTAAAAATCGTCTTTTGCATTCATCTACTTACCTTGTGATTGTTTGTGTGCTCAACTGCTTCATGGGCTAAGGAGGCCTAATTTAGTTCATTCTACCAGGTTCCTCGAGCGGCCCGCAACAAGATAATTCTTGTCATTAATTGATGTGTTTGATTTTTTGCACTTGAAATATTCTTCAAGAAATTTTTCTCGACCTTTGATAATCATTTTCTTCGTTTGGATAAAGCAATCAACATGTGTACATGTCACTTGATGAAATAATGAAATACATTATTTGTCTATTCACTTCTTTGAGTTGACAGTATCTCATGATCGCGGGCGATCTTATTGAACAGTGTCGATCATGTCTCTTTTATTTTATAATAACCGTTTAGTCATCTATTTTCACTTAAGTTTATTTGCAATATCATCTAACTACAAACTAATTCAAACTGATCAGGAGAGTCACACTTTTTAAACAAGATAAAAACATAGAGTAAATTAACAACAATATTCAAAGTGGGCACTTTGTGTAAAAACTCCTCTATAATGATCATATAATATGTGTCATGTTGTGATCGCACAGTGTATAATCGTTACAACTTTGATATTATAAAATGATATAAGAACTTCTACTCATCACAAACACATAACATAAACAGTGAAAACAATAAATAGAACTTAAAATTTGTCTACAACTACATAAGAGTATCTTGCACTTAAGGTCTTACATCGCAAATGTCCAAAACCTTACAATATAGCAAAGCACAGTAACAGCTCCTAAGCAACATCGGCGTGCAAGCCAGAATAATATAACAAAAACATAAACATGTAAACATGTAGGAGGTGCACTTCATGAGAATTATTCTTTTTGAGCGGCGAGCTGACTCCAACTTGTGATCACTGTTATTTTTGGTTCGAATCCGGCACTACGGATTTGGAATTTATTTGAAATTTGCAGAATCAAATCTAAGGAAATTAAATGAATTGCCAAAAAGGAATGAAATGAAAATTTTTCATTTCGTTTGTCTTGCCTATAAACATGAAATATGAGCCAATCAGCCTAGGAGAAATTGGTGCCGCCTGTAGCAATCCAGTGGAGAGCCGCCTGAAGATTTTTTTGGAGGAAGTCGCACTCTCTCCTCTCTCTCTCTCTCTCTCTCTCTCTCTCTCTCTCTCTCTCTCTCTCTCTCTCTCTCTCTCTCTCTCTCTCTCTCTCTCTCTCTCTCTCGTGCACTCGGAGAGGCCGCCGGCCTTGGGTGTTGTCGCCGGTCTTGGAGGAGGTAGCCGCCGACGTTGAGAGAGGGAGTTGAAAGTCCACCTAGTGTCAACTATCTTCACCTATGGGGGGGATTAGGTGACGTGCAGCGTTTTTGCGGAATTTAAACTGGTACCTGCACAATAGAAATAAACAGCACAGCACACAGAATACACAAGCTATTTATAGTGGTTCCCCGATTTGGGTACATCCACTTTCCCCCTTCGACCTATCTCCCAACAAGGGACGACTCGGTCTCTTCACCAACAGGATTGAAATCCAATCCTTGCACTATCGGAAGGAACCCTTCCACACGTAGGAGTCAACACTCCCACAACACGGGTTGCACCCAACCCTTACAACTAGGAACCTACGTTCCTTTACAACAAAAGTTAAACTAGAATGTACAAAAGATACAAACTACGTTTGAAGACCAAGGTGTCCCTCTTCATTGACGATGTGTTCTTGAAGTCCACGAAGAGTCCACAACCCTAGAACTCTCTTGGAGAGGATCTCCCCGGAACCGGCGGCGGCAAGATGGGCGGCGGCTAGGTTCACGGGATCGGCGGTGACGACGATGTGCGGCTGCTGTACTTTAGAGATCCAAACTTCGTAGCGAAGCTAGCTAGGTCTTCCAACGGTCACACTAGGATCAGTCGTCTCGATCGATTCGGACGGGGAAGGTTTTCCCGATCAACAAATCAAGAGACAAGAGATCTCCAGTTAGACACGTGAGACGCTAAGCTTGGCTAAGCTTCGATCGACCGGAGATCTGGAAGAAACCACGATCAAGACCGGCGATTAACTCTCTCAAGCGGCGACGGCGACGGCGGCGGAAATCGCGATTCTAGGTCACGTCGCGGCTGCTCTTTTTCAAATCTTCTTCGCCACTTTACTGTTCAAAAATACGCGTGTATTTATACACAAGTATACTCCTAAATGACCGTTGTGGGTCCCACCAGAAAGAAACCCTAGTTCTGGTTCAACACAGTGCCAGCGGCAGAATCCGGTCCAGCTGTTTCCAGAAAAATTGTCAAGTCAAAATCGGCGAGAATCAGTTAGTGATTCTCGACGATTCATTGAGAATCACTAATGATTCTCGCCGAATAACATGATGATTCTCGACGAATAGTACTTGGCCATGATCTGCTCAACGATAGGTTCGGCGAGAATCACTAGTGATTCTCGCCGAATCTTACTTGGCACCGTTTTGAGGTGGCCGGATAGAGTCGGCGAGAATCACTAATGATTCTCGACGATTCGGCGAGAATCACTAGTGATTCTTGCCGAATTATACTTGGACGATTTTTCGTCTTTCCACCCAAGAGCTGCTCCTTGACCCATCCTTGCTCCTTGTCTGCTCTTGCCTTAACACAGCCCTGTACTTGAAATTAAGTACACTCCAATAGAGAGAGTACACGTAGGCCAACACACTGATCTGCTCAACGAGGGATTACGTCGTACAGACCCATGTATATTGACCTACTGCACCCTGACATTGGTGTGCACTTAGCGTGGAATAACTGCAAGCACAACTTAAGAGGTTTCATCAAATACATTGTGAATTCATCTTAGCTTGACAGGTGGCTTCCTCAAATCCAGGTAATTGTGGATACAATACCCCACAATCTCCCCCTATTTGACGAAGCCAAAACCCTACTAGCTAAGATTAATAACACCAACCAGATAATATAAACAACATTCAGAATTTAAATATGCAGCACAAGAGAATATAGGCAAACAGATCAAGACTTGAGTCATTCATAAATTCAAATACATATATATATATATATATATATAATCTCAGGAATGTTCATATACTAACAATAAACATTAATTGTTCTTAAGAGAGAATGACAGGCTATAAATTTTTGACTATTTTTCTTTGGCTAAGTCATCCTTGAGTTTTTGAGCCAAATACTTCTTTCTTTGCCTCTCCATATACTCTTTGGGCTTCGGATAATATCTGGGAGGAGGAGCTTTATCTGCCGCAGTATTGGTCCTGAAGAAGATGTTTCGTTTCGCTTCATACGTCTTGTGCATCTCCCACTCATACTGGCTGTATACATCGTTTCGATTGATTTCCCCTTTTTCCTGTAGCCAGAATGTGTCCAATATGATACTCTTGGATACTGGGCTCCACTTTTTGTTTCTTACTTCCTCCTCCTTCAGTCTGATTCTCTTTTCAACTTGTGTTTCCTTTGATGTCCCTTCGTGCGATTTCCTCTTGTCCCTGGCTTTTGCTAGGGCTCCTTGATCAAACATTGCCATCAGTTTTGCCTTGGAGGAGGCCCTAGCAGCCCTATGAACATCAGCTTCACTTACAGGAACTTCTTCAACACTGGCGCCCTCATCAACCACAGTATAAGCTTCAGGAGCAGGAGCACCCTGGGGATTTTCAGGGATATTAACGTCTAACGCTTGTTGGAGCATCCACCAGCAACTGTCATAGACATATTTGTTTGACTGTTCAAAGTTGTTGATCATGACTTCCCGAAGCTCAGCCATCTTAGCTATATATTCTTTCTCCCCCTTTTTGGCTTCGACTGCGATGGAATTTGCATAGGAGTGCAGTGACTCATCAATATGTTTTGTAGTCCGGGAGAATTCAGTAACCAAGGCCTGTTGATTGGTGTTAAGAGTTACCATATTGCCATCAAACTTTTGAATGTTATTTGCTACGACATGAGCATTTTGATTCACTACGGCGAGAGTATCGGTGTTCTTTTTCAGTCCGTCCATAAGAAGAGTGACAGCTTAGCCGACCGCTGTATATTTCTCTTCAAACTTCTTTTCCATTACGTCCAGTTTGTGATTGATCTCTACCATGTTCTTGAGCATGAGATTCTCCGATTTCTTGATTCTTTTTAACATTTTATCCTGAGCTTTCCCAAAAGAGGCTTTAAGCTCATCCACTATACCCTGAATGACATTCACGGTGTGAGTGGCTAGATTATCTCGTAGTGGAAGACCCGGCGGCACTTCTTGGCCCTGCTCTTCAGCAGAAGCACCTGTAGAGCTGGACACGAGCACAGTCTCTAAGGGAGGAATACTTGCAGCATCTGTAGATTTCTCGGACTCCCCCTCCACTCGTGCACCAATGTGCTCAGGAACGATCTCAGGTGCGTGCTTGTAAGATGGAGCTTCAGTGATATCCTGAATCTCCAAAGCTTCCTGTCCCTCATTGCCGTCTTCCTCACCTTCATCATCCATGAGATCATTTTCATCAGCATCATCTTCCAGCTCTTCGTCAGCAGTCTCCTCTACCGCACCTCCGGCTCCTAGATCGTTCAGGTTCAGGGCCTCCTCATTCTCCGGCACAGCTTCACTTTCTTCTTGTATATTCGCCACTGCATCTCTGGTTATCTGAGAGATGTCAGATACGATATTAGCATCAGTGGGTAGAGGCTCCCCCTCAATTTCTGCAGTCAAAGCGTCAGGAATTTCACTGGGGATAACTAAGGAATCAGCCACAGTGTCGTCCTCGGCTGGAGATGCTTCTTGTTGTTCTGCCACGGCAGCCTGCCCAATACGCCTCTCCCATCTGTCAAAAACACTCGAGTCCATTTTCTTTAAGTAATGTAGAGGAACACCTTTACTCATGTCATACTTATCTCCATTCAACTGATTGAGATACAGACTGATGATTCGGCCAAAGCTAGGAGATCTCAGGGTGTCCTTTATCTTCTCAAAGAGCAATGCCCCCCAGTTGAATCTTTTCCTGCATACAATTGCCACCAGGATCTTGAACATGTCCGCAGAGATGTGGTCATGAGAGCCCGGCTTGCATATGAGTACCTTCCCAACGATGTCTGATAGAAGTTTCCCTTCTTCATTCATATCCTTTCGCTTTATCGACCGTGTTCCTCGTGCGAGCCCACAGAATAATAGAGTCCTAGTTTTGTCTTCTTCCTCAAGATAATCCTCGTGCTCCGAGCTAGTGAGCTGCAAGTAGTGGGTCAGCTTGCTGGCAGACATCTTGATCTTTGCCCCGGCAACCTTGCTTTTGATAAGAGAGTCGTCATTCCGGAGTTTTGCGGTTGCAAAGAACTCTAGCACCTCCTTGTCCAGGATTTTACAGGGATGCTCTAGTACGAATGAGAGTCCAGCCTCCTCTAGCATAAGGATGATGTTCCGGAATTCATCTGAGGCATGAGAGAACCCTGTGCGAACCAGCTCGCATTCAGTGACCAGCCCAGCGGTTGTCCTTGGAGCCATCGCAAATCTAGGGAGAAAAGCCCTACTCTACGCTTAATCAAAAATCAAAAAGGAAGCGACACTAGTGATCAAGTCCAAGTAAGGGTGAGGGGGTGGTTACCTAAAGGCATAGACGGTGAGTTAGGTCGATGAAGACGATAGACACCTGGTAGGTGCACGCAACGAGATCGACGAGATCGACGGGGTTTTTGCACGCTGAGATTGACAGAGTTCTTCGCGAGTTGCGATCGGTGAATCTGCGGGATGTCGACGGAAGGAGAAGAATCGGCGGGAGACCTGCGGGAATCTTGCGGAAGGGGAAGATGAAGACGATGGAGACCTTCGGTGAGAAGCTTGCGGGAAACCTTCGGTGAATCGGCGAGAATCTTGCGGGATTCGGCGAGTTTCCTGCGGAGAAGGTCCTTCGGCGGGATTCCTACGGAATGTGAAGAGTCGGCGGGAATAGGAAGGATTGACGAGTTAAATGTGATTCTCACGGGTTACGTTTGTCTAAGTTAATTTAAAAATCTTCTAAATAGGCAAATACTTCTTAAAGTCAATCTATTTGGAGTTTGAACCGGCTTTTCCATACATTTCTTGATGGCAAGATTTCCAATGACGTATCTTCGTTAGTTATCAGTGAACTAATTTACGCCTTTAGATGTTGGTTCTCGAATCTACCAGTGGAATTACCGATAACTCTTTAATGGTGTATATAAGGTTTATATTCATCGTGTTAACCTATCCTTAGATGCGCACACATACATGTATATATATATATATATATAAAGATATATATATGTAAATATCGATGGAAAACGACTCAAGTCTTGGAGCTGATGAAAAATACCTGGGATTATGAGAGTTATCATTTAGCCTCTCTGACTAAAACATACCAGGTGCTCGGTGTGAGTATGCTCATGTAGATATCACATATGTTATTCCAGAAGCTTGTTCCAATTTAGTCTTGAGCTATCTACTGTCTAGTTCCCATCATATTTACGGGAACCTAGACTACCATGCAAGAAAGAGTTACTTTTCCTTAGAAACCCAATACATATTGGGTCCTAGGTTCCTGTTAGCATAAGCACTCGACTGCCTTCCTTCAGAAAACCTGTCAGGAAGACTACCTCTGCCCAGAAAATGTGGATAGGCCCTTGCCCTTGACACAGAGGGGTTGTGCCAATAGTCTATGGCAAAGTGTCTCACTTTGCCACAGCACCAACACGGGTGAATGTTGTATCGCCGTTTCTGACCTGATCTAGTGACTGAGGTAGTCACGGTCCTAGGTCTAAACGGGATAGGGCATGATCTCCTCACAAAATTTCCTCTTCCACCGTGACACGTGGAAGGGTGGAAGGAATGCATGTTGCGAGCGTCATGAGGCCGGGGAGGTGGTGCCTTCCTTTCAGGCACCCCCCTTCCTGAGGCCCCATGAAAACTTACACCATGACTTCTAACCTCCCTGTCCTGTGTCCTCGGGTGGTGAGAAGTGTTCTGTGAGCTGGTACATGCAGATTCACACCGAGTTGAGGCAGTGGCAGTGAATACAAAGGGCTCAGAATGAGCCTTAGGTACTCTCTCATGGGTGGCCACGACGGCCCTTGCACTACGGGTGTCTCCACATAAGGACAGATCACCCTTGCAGTGACCACGATTATTCCTCTGATCATACCTGAAGGCATGATGAGTTGCCTTCCTGCTTGGAGTGGGGGGGCGAAATACTGTTTCCCCATTTCTCCACGAATTGATAATCCGAGAGATCCACCCATTTTCTTGCTTTCTCTTTATAGCATCAACCTTGGAAAAGTTTGATACTATCCTTTTCTCAGTCTCTAGACTACTCTCTAGATCAGAGATTTTAGAGTCCTTGACCTTGTTGGATGCCAATTGGAGAACCAACAAGATCTTCAGCCGTGCTATCTCCTGAGCTTGTTCTTCAACAAGCAGGTTGCATTTCTGAAGGGCTCTCTGCAGGGAATCAGAATTTTCTGAAGGGACATAGTTCCTGTCTTCAGAAACTTCAAGAGAGACGGGGCAGGATGAAAAAGTTACCTTCTCATCAGTGTTATTGCCATTAGAGCCAGTGACTGTTGTGTCATCCTCATCAGAGCTGCTTTCCTCACTGGCCTCTTCAGTCTCTGACACGGACACTGGAGCTCTGATGCTGTCCGATAGATCCTTGCCTCCATCTTCAGAGGCGAGGACCCCCAAATAGGCTTCATCCTCTAGTTGACAGCAGATTCCAGCTTTCTCTGACCCCCCCCCCATCAGCTCTGAGATCATCACCCACATAGATTTAGACGACCCACATTTTTCCAATCTAGAGCGAGAAGCTCCAGACCAGATATCCATGATAATTTGACGAATCCTCTTGTCCAAATGAAATAATGAAAGTTCCGTCTCCGACATCTCAGCAATGCACTTGGGCACTTGGATCTTTCCAGAGTCGGAGGTCTTCATAGGAATAAAAGGACCATCTTCCAGGATGAAAGATGCTCGAGGATCGATAGCATCCAAGTAATACGACACTCTCATCCTTCAGACGGGATAAAACTCCTTTGTGCATGTGGGGAGTCTTAGAGGCGATATCTCATGATCCAGCTTCATGCTTCTGACACTGGTGGCAGGATTCTACTCAAGGTGTAAACCTTTTTGATGAGGAACCTCGCTTTGATACCACTTGAAAGTCCACCTAGTGTCAACTATCTTCACCTATGGGGGGGGGGGGGATTAGGTGACGTGCAGCGTTTTTGCGGAATTTAAACTTGTACCTGCACAATAGAAATAAACAGCACAGCACACAAAATACACAAGCTATTTATAGTGGTTCCCCGATTTGAGTACATCCACTTTCCCCCTTCGACCTATCTCCCAACAAGGGACGACTCGGTCTCTTCACCAACAGGATTGAAATCCAATCCTTGCACTATCGGAAGGAACCCTTCCACACGTAGGAGTCAACACTCCCACAACACGGGTTGCACCCAACCCTTACAACTAGGAACCTACGTTCCTTTACAACAAAAGTTAAACTAGAATGTACAAAAGATACAAACTACGTTTGGAGACCAAGGTGCCCCTCTTCGTTGACGACGTGTTCTTGAAGTCCACGAAGAGTCCACAACCCTAGAACTCTCTTGGAGAGGATCTCTCCGGAACCGGCGGCGGCAAGATGAGCGGCGGCTAGGTTCACGGGATCGGCGGTGACGACGATGTGCGGCTGCTGTACTTTAGAGATCCAAACTTCGTAGCGAAGCTAGCTAGGTCTTCCAACGGTCACACTAGGATCAGTCGTCTCGATCGATTCGGACGGGGAAGGTTTTCCCGATCAACAAATCAAGAGACAAGAGATCTCCGGTTAGACACGTGAGACGCTAAGCTTGGCTAAGCTTCGATCGACCGGAGATCTGGAAGAAACCACGATCAAGACCGGCGATTAACTCTCTCAAGTGGCGACGGCGGCGGCAGCGGAAATCGCGATTCTAGATCACGTCGCGGCTGCTCTTTTTCAAATCTTCTTCGCCACTTTACTGTTCAAAAATACGCGTGTATTTATACACAAGTATACTCCTAAATGACCGTTGTGGGTCCCACCAGAAAGAAACCCTAGTTCCGATTCAACACAGTGCCAGCGGCAGAATCCGGTCCAGCTGTTTCTAGAAAAATTGCCAAGTCAAAATCGGCGAGAATCGAAGGTGATTCTCGACGAATCGGCGAGAATCAGTTAGTGATTCTCGACGATTCGTCGAGAATCACTAATGATTCTCGCTGAATCACATGATGATTCTCGACGAATAGTACTTGGCCATGATCTGCTCAACGATGGGTTCGACGAGAATCACTAGTGATTCTCGCCGAATCTTACTTGGCACCGTTTTGAGGTGGCCGGATAGAGTCGGCGAGAATCACTTGGTGATTCTCGACGATTCGGCGAGAATCACTTGGTGATTCTCGCCGAATCGGCGAGAATCACTTGGTGATTCTCGCCGAATTATACTTGGACGATTTTTCGTCTTTCCACCCAAGAGCTGCTCCTTGACCCATCCTTGCTCCTTGTCTGCTCTTGCCTTAACACAGCCCTGTACTTGAAATTAAGTACACTCCAATAGAGAGAGTACACGTAGGCCAACATACTGATCTGCTCAACGAGGGATTACGTCGTACAGACCCGTGTATATTGACCTACTGCACCCTGACATTGGTGTGCACTTAGCGTGGAATAACTGCAAGCACAACTTAAGAGGTTTCATCAAATACATTGTGAATTCATCTTAGCTTGACAGGTGGCTTCCTCAAATCCAGGTAATTGTGGATACAATACCCAACAGGAGTTGCCGCCGGGCTTGTTAGAGGTTGTCGCAGGCGTTGCAGTGGACGTTCTTTGGAGTGGAGAGACATGTCGTCGACGGCGTGCGCGTGTGCAATTAGCCTCGACAGAGGTTTCTCTCCGGTGGTGGCGTTGTTCTCCGGTGGTGGCGTTGTTCTCCGGTGGTGGTGCGGCTGAACGTCGGACTTCGACGTTGAAGGTTCGGTGAACCTTGTGCGTCCGCAAGGCAGATTGCAGTCCATGTCTCAGATTCTCTCCGCGGATCGTACGTGTCTGGTGCATCCACGGCGTACTCTCCGGACGGTCATTTTTCTCCCGGTTTTCCTTGTATTTGAATTTATATTTTAATTATATAAATTTTGTGGCCGTTTTCTGTGTTCTTGTTACCTGCATAATATTATAGCTGTGACTGCGTTTTGCACCAGATTTTACAAGTGGTATCAGAGGCAGGTTCCGTGTAGGTGACTGATTGGATGTTCCGGTTTTGGGTTTGGGTCAACGGTAGGTGACGACATCGGTCCGCTCCCTATCTTCCCAGATTTGATCCGTGAATTAATCAGATCATCTAGAGGTACTGCAGGCAGCTATGGCAGCGAAGAATACCGTGTTGGCCAGGTATTCGGTGGAGAAATTTGACGGCAGCGGGAACTTTCGCCTATGGCAAATTTGGGTCAAGGATATGCTGGTTGAGCAAGGGTTGATCCAAGTTCTGCGGGGGCGTGATACTTTGCCCGCTCCGGTGAAGGATTCTGAGTGGACAGAGATGGATGAGCGCGTCACTAGCGCTATCAGGATGTGCGTCGACGACAAGGTGCTGTTCAATATCGGTATTGAAGAGTCAGTTGTCACGTTGTTGGAGAAGCTGGAGGGACTCTGTATGAGCAAGTCGTTGACCACGAGGCTGTTATTGAAGCAGAGATTGTACGACCTGAAGATGTAGGAAGGTGGTAACCTGCAGGAACACTTCAACGTGTTCAATGGACTTCTGAGCCAACTGCATGTGGTTGGTATGAAGGTGGAGGAAGAAGACAAGGCCTTATTGCTTCTTACCTCGCTCCCGGCGTCGTATAAGCACATGCAGACCACCCTGTTGTATGGGAAGGATACAGTAGATGTGGAGCAGATCACGTCTGCGTTACTGTCAAGTCAGATGCTGTCAGACCACGCTCCTGAGGGTAAGCATGCTTTGGCAGTAGGAGGACGACGAGGAAGGCAGTTCGAGAAGGGATCTGGAAGTACACAGGCCAGATCTGCATCAAGAAAGGCAGTGGCGTGCTACCATTGCAGGCAGAGTGGTCATATCAGGATTTCTGGGGACGTCCAGGGTGCGGGCAAGGCGGCGGTAGCTACGGCAGATGATAGTGATGTGTCTCTCCTCATCACTAAGAGTTCATGTGACTCTGATAACTGGGTATTGGATTCTGGTGCTTCGCAGCACATTTGCTCGGATGCAGGGATGTTCAATTCATTGGAGGTGACGATTGGGTCGGTCTTTCTGGGTGACGGCTCAGCATGTGAGGTCACGGGGACAGGGACAGTGGACATCAGGATGCATGATGGAGCGGTGCGTAGGCTTGAGCGGGTACATCTGGTACCCAAGCTGCGCAGGAATTTGATATCGCTGGGCAGACTAGACTCCAGAAGATGCAGTTTTGCGGCGAGAGGTGGAGTTTTGACGGTGACGCGAGGACGCTCCGTGCTCATGCGAGCTATGCAGTGCGGTAGTCTTTACCGGCTGATGGGGACCACGATGCAAGGTGGTGTGCCCATGATTTCTGCAGCTGACAGAGTTGATGGTCAAGGTGGTGCAGGGGATCACCCTTCTGGTAGTCTGACTAGGCGAGTCAGATTTAGCGATCCAGTTGCGTCGACATTCGGAGGTTGAGCCCGAGCAGGGATGAGTCGACTGGAGCAGGTTGGCTGACGCCTCAGGTCCTTGAGGTGGTGCTTCGTGCAGATCATGCTACGTGCAGTGTTGCTTCGCGCAGTTGGTGTTTTGGGCAAATAGTGTTTTGTGCAGGTGGTGGCTCCGGATCTCGAACCAAGGTGGTGATTGTTTTTTTTGGTTCGAATCCGGCACTACGGATTTGGAATTTATTTGAAATTTGCAGAATCAAATCTAAGGAAATTAAATGAATTGTCAAAAAGGAATGAAATGAAAAATTTCCATTTCCTTTGTCTTGCCTATAAACATGAAATATGAGCCAATCAGCCTAGGAGAAATTGGTGCCGCCTGTAGCAATCCAGTGGAGAGCCGCCTGAAGATTTTTTTGGAGGAAGCCGCACTCTCTCTCCTCTCTCTCTCTCTCTCTCGCTCGTGCACTCGGAGAGGCCGCCGGCCTTGGGTGTTGTCGCCGGTCTTGGAGGAGCTAGCCGCCGGCGTTGAGAGGGAGTTGCCGCCGGGCTTGTTAAAGGTTGTCGCCGGCGTTGCAGTGGACGTTATTTGGAGTGGAGAGACGTGTCGTCGACGGCGTGCACGTGTGCAGTTAGCCTCGACGGAGGTTTCTCTCCGGTGGTGGCGTTGTTCTCCGGTGGTGGCGTTGTTCTCCGGTGGTGGTGCGGCTGAACGTCGGACTTCGACGTTGAAGGTTCGGTGAACCTTGTGCGTCCGCAAGGCGGATTGCAGTCCAGGTCTCAGATTCTCGCCGCGGATCGTACGTGTCTGATGCATCCACGGCGTACTCTCCGTACGGTCATTTTTCTCCCGGTTTTCCTTGTATTTGAATTTATATTTTAATTATATAAATTTTGTGGCCGTTTTTTGTGTTCTTGTTACCTGCATAATATTATAGTTGTGATTGCGTTTTGCACTGAATTTTACAACAATCACTGCCCTGCAACCATCGCAGAAGAGGTGATATAACATGGGTCAGTTAAGGCTAACCATAAACCAACGTAGCAACGCTCCCTCCTCCCGGTTGTCTTAGCGGAGCTCGGGGAACTACATCACCCTGCAAGTAAGCATTTTGTATACAAATGTAAATAAGCATAAATAACATAGAAACCAGCATGTATAAGTGTCACAAACATCAAACATGTTTTTATGTTGAATAAATAAATAAAATGACCTATCAATGCAACATGTATGCAAAACTGTCTTTCACCCAAGGCACCCTATAACGTGTATGATTCTAACATAACATCACACATCATCACTATTGGTGCTAAAAATGCACCTCCACCACATCACGCATAGGGGATCTAGGGGAAGGAGTCGGCTGCGAGTAGTCGGTTACTAACGGTTAAGAGAATGCAGACAACGAGAGCCGTTGGCAGTAACTACACCAGACTTCACCTGCAAGACAAATGCTTCTCTTGTGACGGGTTTTCTATTGAAGAGAAAAATGATTACAACCGAATAAGACAGAGGTGCCTTAGCGAATAGGAGACCGCCAGGCACTAAATTCGAGACCGCTGCCACATAAGGTTAGCTTGAGGATTCGAATTAGCGTGCCTAGTTAGTACTGTTCACCTTTATTTTTAGGCTTGTGGGTCTACC
This sequence comes from Platanthera guangdongensis, assembly GCA_039583875.1. Taxonomy (NCBI): domain Eukaryota; kingdom Viridiplantae; phylum Streptophyta; class Magnoliopsida; order Asparagales; family Orchidaceae; genus Platanthera; species Platanthera guangdongensis. The sequence goes on from CM077163.1 coordinate 4,249,885, forward strand.
CAAACGTGCCGAGCAAAGATTACCGGCTGCCTGAGGTACAGGAGAGACAGGCAGTAGTGACGAGATACAAGGGGAGGACAAAAAAAGAACAGCAACATGACCGTGTGGCTAGATTGTTAGGTTCAAATCTGGACAGTCTTTCCCTAGTGGCTTTACAACTTAAGTCGAGCGGCTAGGCGGATAGAGTAGGTCTAACCGCTTGGACTTGGTAAAAATCTTGGTCACAGATTTCCGAGTAAACATGATCCCCACACATTTTCATACTGCCGGAGAATTTCAGAAATGTAGACTTTAATCGCAAAACTGTGACTTCCATTAATGCCTGGAAGATTATAAATATGCTTGAAACCTTGATAGTTCTCAAAAAACCTCGATCGTCACGGGTCGCTTTTCACCTCTTGCAATTAACACTTTCCTAACCGCCATGTCTGGAAAAAAGGCATCATGAATCTGATTAACTGCAAAGGCGAGTCGATTGCAGCGGGTCTCATAAATCTTCCTTAATGGATAAGCAATTCGTCCGCAAGGTGGGAGATGGCTCTGGGAACGTCGAAACTGCCTTGATCGTTGTTCTTAAGCCGCAACTTGTTATCGAAAATCCCATTGAGATGTTGGAGAGTTTAAAGACCACTGAAACTTTAGAGTCCGCGAATAAGCTATTCGGGAAGACAGCTTAAGAGATGTTCAAGGAAAACATTCCTGTCTCAACCCTCCAAGCCGCGCATTCCCCGGATGTCGACATCACCATTGTCACGCTCTCTAGCGAGATTGGCACTAAAGGCAAAGTCTCTCTCTGGCGACAAAGTTGACTCCATCTGAGTTTTGATCTTGAAGTCGAGGAAAAGAGAACAGTTGTTGAAAAGTCGAAGAAGGCAGCGAGGAGTATTGCGGATAAGTTGAGGCACATCATGAATGTTGTGATTGTCGCTTCAAAGAAAAGGAAGCATTTATCCAAGTTAACTATTGAGGAAAGAGTTGAGAAGAGGCTGCGAAAAAAGAAGAGGGAAAACAAGAAGCTATCTACTCTTAAGGTGCAACCAACCAACCGACTTTGAAAACGATAGAAAAGGGCAAAATGTCTGCACAAGCTGACGAGGTAATTGTGCTATCTTGCAAAAATATTTACGATTTAACTGCACTGAATGAGCATGAACGCTTTCTCGTAGTAGACGAGGATGTTTCGTCGGTTAACTTTATTTTTGCGGCTAATGATGGTTATTTACAGGAGTTGGAGGAAATTGTTTCTCGCACTGTGAACTCTGAGGATAATATTGTGGTTAATGATCTTGATCTGCAGATTTTATCGAAAAAGCCTAGAGATCGAGTTTTAACGTTTTCTGAGGGGTTGAGAAGAAGAAACTACGGGAAAGACTGCTTGATGAAAAGGCTTTCTTTGCTGAGGGCGAGAAATCGGGCGATCAACTAGCCATATTGCTGAAGAAGAAGTTGATGCTAGTTGTCAGCGAGAAGAAAATCTTCTGCGAACAGGTAATCTGAAAACCAACACCTAAGATTATCAAATTCCCGCCTCCTTATAGGTCACCTCCTCGGAAAAAGCGACCAGTAATGATTATAACTGAGACTGAGGATATTGTTCTTTCCACCAAAGAGTTGGATGCAATAAGAAAGAAGGATCATTGAGCCTGGGGCAATCAACTCTGTTGGATTGACCGTGAATGGTTAAGGAATCCCATATTCCCAGGGACTAGAGATGTGCCCTTTGATCTTGGCGACTTGCTTCTTCAAAGGACTTGTAGATCCAATAGTTTTGTTCAAATCTAAGGTTCTTGTTCTAATCGCTTATCTGCTGCTTGTTGCGGATTTCAGAGAACTGGACCCTCCGTTTAACCATGATGAGACTGCATTGTCTCTGAATGTTCCAGCACGTGACGAAGGCATGAAGATGATCGCCAAGCTCTCTGCGGAATTCAAAGCCCTTGAAGAAATACTGAGGTCAAGGAGAAGTGCTTTCTTGAGGAAAAGAAAGCTTTGCAAGGGCGGCTAAGCGACTTGGAGAAGAAGGAGAAAGCAAGCTAAGAGAGTGAGAAGATACTCTGGGATCAAGTCACGACCCTAGCAGCATCCATAAAAAGAGAGAAAAGAGGCCAAGATCTGCGGGTCCGGACGTTATAAGAGAGCGTGGCTCATTACAAGAATAAATATTATGATATGGTTGATAGAGGAAGAAACCAGTGGCCTTATGCCACGAGCTCGGAGAGACCGCAACAATCAGACTACGGTTCGGTCAGGGGAGAGCCTTCCATCCCGGTGGTCGGACAAGCAAATCAACCAGCGCGACTTCGCGAACAGGATGTGACATTGGAGCACCTGGTTCCAGTTAGCCGCGTGGACTGTAATGCTTCCCGAATTCACCAGGCTCACAACTCGATCCACCACCACCTAGCCAATGCATACAGTACTCTCCTTCAGCCTGGAGACTATGTGGCTCGCATAGACAGAGATCCTCTTGACCACAGCGGACAACAATGAGCTTAAAAACTTTAATTAATGTAATATTTTTGTATGTAAGATGGACAAATATTTTTGTCGTTGGGACTAGTATTTGTTGTGCCATGAATTGAATATTTTTACCATTTAAAATGTTGTGATATATTGACTATACTTATCTATCCGTGCGGATTGATTATGGTTTTGGATATTTTTGCTTGTATTCGATTATTGTAGTCGCGCGGTCTTGTGAACTTATTTTTGTGGTCAGATGGTTATATGCAGACCAGGTAATTTCTATAAATAGAGTTGATTTCTGAGTCTTATGCAAGGACCCTGTGAATGTGCCCCAGACATAAATTCGGGCGGCTAGATATTATGGTGTCCGCCCGGGTTAATGCTGCTTTTGCATTCCATGAAGCCGATCACAAGAAGTCACAGATATCTCAAGCCGAGTTTGACAAATTTGTTGGCAGGCACATGAGTAATATAGATGTGATCGTCTGATTGCCAGAGGAACATGAGAGGATTAACACCTCTTCCCGCAAGCTAATCGCTATTCTCATACACCATTTTTACGTCGGCTTTACTTTTCCTCCTTTGATAGAATGCACAGAGATCCTTGATTTGTATGACATGGTGCCCGGTCAATTGTCGCTGAATACGGTAGCATCCATAATAAGCTTTATAATCTACCTGCGTACTGAGCGGGTAAGGTTCACTATGAACCTTTTTCGCCATTGCTTCGTTGTTCGCTCTATTATGATGGGTAAGGGAGCGACTAAAGTCCTTAGAGGATTTGTTTACTTCGACTGCATTGAGATGAATGTGGTGAACATGCCACCAACAACCCGCATGTTGATGTAGAAGAGTTGGGTGCTTGGGCTACAGCCCGGACGATGCCAGGTGAGGTCTGTGCGAACAGAAAAAAGGGAGTCCGGAAATTGGACAAACTAAAATTTTTATATTCCAAAAAAGGTGTGTATTACATGGTATAGCCTCCCTTTTATAGAATGAAGGAGATGGGAGAGATTACAAATAAACAATGTGGGACTAAAGAATAACATGTACAAGCGGTTTAACATAAATACAAGCCGACCAAGCTGCGCGGTTTGATGATTGGGCAAACCGCCCGACAACCACCAGAGGGAGACACCAAGCCACCACAATAGTCCGTCAGGCCGCCCGGTCTCCAAGTCGCCAGGGTCAGACCGCCAGACCGCCAGAGCACCAACAGCAACAGATCTGCAACCAAACCGCTGGAGAGAAACCGACATACCGCCCGGACTGCAATTCGCCAGAGACAGACCGCCAGACCGCCCGGTTTCTATTCTGCAACACTCCCCCTCAAGCTGGAGCATATATATCGATCATGCCCAGCTTGTCGCAAATGTGATGAAACGAGGCGGATACCGACTTGGTGAAAATATCAGCCAACTCTTTATCTAAGGTGACGAACAGAGTACAAATCTGTTCCTTCAGAATCTCTTCCGGATAAAATGGCAGTTAACTTCAATGTGCTTGGTTCTCTCATGAAAGACCGGATTTTTAGAGATGTATATGGCGGCCTTGTTGTCACAAAACATAGGTAGAGGATGGTTGTAGACCTCTCCTAAGTCAAGCATGAGAGCCCGTAACCACTTCAACTCACACGTGGTCGAAGCCATACTTCGATATTCTTCTTCTGCATTGGAACTAGAGACGAGCGACTGTTTCTTGCTTTTCCAGCTCACAAGGTCCCCCCCCCCCCCCACAAAGGTGCAAAAACCTGATGTTGACTTGTGGTCTCCTTTGTCAACGACATAGCTTGAATCGGAGTACGCTTCAATCCTCAAATGTCCATTCTTCTGAAAGAGAAGTCCTTTCTCAGGAGCTGATTTAATATACTCCAATATCCTCAGAGCAGACTGTAGATGACACTCCCTAGTAGCTTGCATGAATTGGCTAACCTTGCCTACATCATAAGCAATGTCGGGTCTGGTCACTGTGAGATATATGAGTTTACCAACCATACGTATGTACCTCGTAATATCAGAAAGAAGAGGAGAGTCATCCGTTCATGTTTTATCTTCTCCAGTCGTCATGGGACACCGGGAAGATTTAGCCCCAATCAACCCTACTTCTTTTAACAAGTCAAGAGCGTACTTCCGTTGGGAGAGGACAAGAGAATCGAGCTTCCGATAAATTTCTATCCCCAGAAAGTTTTTGGGAGAGCCCATATCCTTTGTAACTAGGTGTTGTCGAAGATGCTTCTTTGTCAAGATTATCCCAGCTTGGTCATCTGCAGTAAGAAGAATATCATCCACATATACTGCAAACACCACTAGACCCAGAAAAGTTTTACGAGTAAATAAGGAGTGATCAGCAGAACTTCTCGTAAAATCTACGGTCGTCATAATCCCGCTAAACTTGTCAAACCAAGCGTGAGGACTTTGTTTTAGGTCATAGATAGCCTTCTTGAGCCGGCAAACCTGTGTCTCCCCCGGAGCAACATACCTTGGAGGTTGCTCCATGTAGACATCCTCCTTAAGATCCCCATAAATAAAAGCATTCTTGACATCCAGCTGGGAAATGAGTCAATCCCTGTTGACAGTCATAGAGAGAAGGACCCTAATAGTGCTGAGACGAGCAACTGGAGAGAAAGTGTCAAAGTAATCAACGCCATAAGTTTGGGTAAAGCCCTTCGCAACAAGCCGAGCCTTGTAACGATCCACACCTCCATCGGGGAGGAACTTCACCACAAAGACCCAGCGACAGCCAACAACATCTGTTCCGAAAGGAGGAGGAACCAGGGTCCACGTACCCCGTTCAGTGAGAGTAGCAATCTCTTCATCCATGGCAGCCTTCTAGTATGGAATGGTAAGGGACTCCTAATAGGAATGGGGGGTGGAAGTGGAAGAGATAGCCAGCGCAAACTTCCTGCGAGTAGGTGTTAGGCGATCATAGAAAACAACAGCAGCAAGCGTATGCTTGGTACATGTCCGAACCCCTTTGCGAAGGGCAATGGGGAGGTTCAGGTCAGCAGGTTCCTCAGTATCTGGAGCATCCGTGGTGGAGAGAGCTGACCAGAGAGGAGAGAGCGACGGCGGTAAAGAGGAGGGAGATTGCGGAGGTGAGGAGGGAGGAGAAGACGATGGAGACGGTGGAGATGGAACGACTTCGATAGGAGGGGATTGGAGGGAGAGAAGAGGAAGAGGAACACTGGATGGCACAGGAAGAGGAGAGGAGTCGTTAGAGAAATATGGAGCATTCTCAAAGAAGGTAACGTCCGCGGAGACGAACTGCTTGCGAAAAATGGGGTCAAAATAGCAGTAGCCTTTCTGAGTGACAGAGTATCCCAGAAAGATACATTTGGTGGAGCGAGGGGATAGTTTGTCACGGGTAGTGGAGGGAGTATGCACAAAGGCTGTGCACCTAAAGATACGTAGAGGGAGAGGAAAGGGATCCTTTCCTGGATAGAGAATGGAGAAAGGGGTTTGACCGCGGAGAACGGTGGAGGGAATGTGATTGATGAGATAGCAGGAGATGAGAACAGCATACCCCCAGTAGGAGCAAGGTACATGCATTTGCGTTAGCAGGGTGCGAGCGACATCTAGGAGGTGATGGTTTTTGCGTTCCGCCACTCCATTTTATTGTGAGGTGTAAACATAACTTGTTTGATGAATAATCCCATGTTGCATACAAAAGGAGGAAAAAGCTTAACGAACGTACTCTTTAGCATTATCAGAGCATAAGACTTTAATAGAAACATCAAAATATTTTTTAATTAGATGATAAAAAGCGGTCCATACATCAAAAGGTTCAGAGTGTTCTCGTAAGAGATACACACAAGTATATCGAGAGAAATCATCAATGAAAGTAACAAAATAAGAGCTACCCCGACCTATGGTGAGAGTAGGAGCAGGACCCCAGATGTCGGAGTGAACAAGATAAAACGGACGGGTAGAACCACGACCTTGCTTTGGCAGGAAGGAGGAACGGTGATGCTTTCCAAGCTGACAGGCATCGCAGTTGCGAGGAGAACTGTCCGGAGGGAGGTGAGGCAGAAGCCGATGAAGAAGCCGTGGAGGAGGATACCCAAGGAGGAGATGTCATTGTAGGAGATCAGTAGAGGAGGAGGAGAAGGCTGACAGAGCAGAAACGTTGTCGAGGAAGTAGAGGTCGCCGCTCTCAGTCCCAGTAGCAATCGTCCTTTGGGAGCTCGGATCTGAAAAGAGCAAGAAGTAGGAGTAAAGGTGACGGAGCATTGAAGTTGCTTGCACAAAGATGTAACTGACAATAAATTGCAGGGAAACTTGGGCACATAAAGAGTGTCGGCCAAGCGAAGAGACGGAGTGACATGAACAACTCTCGTCCCATGAACCGGGGAGGGAGAGCCGTCTACAACAAGGACCCGGGGCAACCGATCATGTGTTTCAAGAGGAGAAAAGCATTGTGGATTGTCCGTCATGTGATTAGTTGCACCAGATTTGATGAGCCATTTACCATAAGTAACCACATGAGCACTACCTGAGGAAGTGACCACCGAAGCGGACTGTAGTACCCCCCAACCTTTTGCCCGGGTCGGGCCGGAGGGGTACTACTGGCCCAAGACGTCTACCCAGGGCTCATAGGGGAAACACTCCACCCTATTCAAGCACTAGATGGCCGTCTTGATTGGTTCGAATCATAACATTCACAACCCATCAGAATATAGCGGAAGCATTAACAGGAAACCACTACATATCATATTAATACAGAGGTTCTAGGGCCGAAGCCTTATGCGTTTATAAAAGCCCGTGGGCTATACATGTACTACATAAGTCTCTCACACACTCTCTCTTCTAAACTGCTCGGCGGTACTCACGTCTCTAAACACCGGAGACGGCGGGGGTGCATCTGCTCGAGTAGACCTAGCTGCTGGCGTAATCTCCTGCGGCAGCGGGTCACTACGGTGCTCCACCTCCTGTGAATGGTTAATCAAATAACCGTTAGTCACAGAGCTAAGTGGAAACAAATCTCCTCCCCGGATCCATATCCTGGGGACGAGCACGCACCCACCCAACAAAAGTAAATAGCTGAAGCAAGAGAGGGTTATCACAACATTTCATATATGAACAAGTAGGAGCAATTATAAAAGAGTGCAGTATAACCGGAAAAAAACAGCAATAACATAAAACGGTTATAGCAAGGCTCTATTAGCTCATCAGCACAACAGGTTTTCATATCTTGAATTCTATCGCAGGCATTCACAGCCGCGCACACAAACCGCAGGCATTCATAGCCGCGCACACAAACCGCAGGCATTCATAGCCGCGCACACAAACCGCAGGCATTCATAGCTGCGCACACAAACCCTATGCCGGCATAGTTTGGACCGCTTCTGTTCCAGCAGGGTAGCGAGCCCCGCGGGCCTCACCGATGTGGCCGTCGGTGACAGTGGCCAGTCCTGCCACTTCTGGGGGTGATCGTACCGCACAACCCCAGGCCCTCACATACAACCTTGTGTACTCTTGGATGTGAGCGACATCCGGCGAATCATTTTGGCCGACCAGCGGAGGAAAACCCGACGGGGAATATAACGGCCGGTCACCCGTGGTACTCATCTCCCTGTCGCCTTGAGTCGTCAACCTTACCGCACCGGTACGAACGGTCTGCGGAAGGGACTGACCCGCCACCATTTCACCGCAAGCAATTTATAATCAATCAAACAATTGCAAACAATATAACATCGGGTCTACGACGGCCTGCCTTACTAGGCTTACACTTCGGGCATCGGCACTTTGCTCTACTTTCGACAAGGAGCGTGGGAGCGCTTTATTTGGGGCTAGACCTGGAGGACTACCTCAACTCCGGTTATCCCAACTAAGGCTCAACCTAAACAACAACTGCTCGTCAGAGCAGGACCCGGGAATATAAAAGTAAATTGCGATAAGATCAAGTGCGGTGGTTATGCTGCTTATTTAAAGTGCTGGAAAGAAATGTGACCAGTACGAGACTGGAGTAGTATTGAAATAAGCTTGACCAGTACGAGACTGAAGTAGTACTGAAATGAAAGTAATGAAATAATCTTGACCAGTACGAGACTGGAGTAGTACTGAATTGAAAGTACTGAACTGAAAAGAATAAAGGAACTGGACCAGTGCAAAACTGGAATATTCATAAAGAAAATGGTTAGTAGTCCAATCACTCCATACAGGAGGCTTCAGTTCCATCTCCGTTCTCAGGAGAGATTTTTCAGTTCCATCCCAGTTTTTAATAAGGTTTCCTTGGGTTACACCTTTATTAAGATCCGATTATGAGTTGGTTGCGCCTTATTAACCACAGCTTAATCGGATTGGGGCTTATCAGGAGTTATACTTTCATTATTCGTCAAGAATAATTCATAACTCACCACTCGTGCTCTCATCTTCCGAGCGTGCCCAAATCGCCCGAGAGTCGAGGCGCTCGACAGTTTTCATGAAATCTCGAAACACCCGGAGCTTGGTCACTTGCCTCGACCACTCTCGTCGATATGAAACTTATTCAAATTAGAGAGGATAGTCGCGCGCTCCAATTTTCATTTTCGAAGAAAACGAGCGTAATAATATCGAGTGCGGTCCTAGGCTTCCATATTTTGGGAAAAATATCAAAACTTATCCTCATGAGCTCAAATTTTGATACAACCCTTAAATGGGTATAAAATGAGCATAGAAAAATTTTCATAATTTTTCAAAAAGTTTTGGCCCTTTAATTTGGCCAAATAAAGTTTAATTGGGCTTTTTAAAAATACCAAATCAACACCAAAAATTCTCAAAATTTTTGTGGAGGAAGCCCTTAGCAAGGGAAACATTTTTCATGTTCAACACTCTCTTCCTAGGAGCCTATTTTAGCCCATTAAAAATATCAACCCATTATTAATTATAATATTATAAATATTATAATTAATATATTTTATAATATATATATAATATATATATATAAAAAGAATTTCCTGTACATCATCTTCCACCCCCGCTGTACGTATCCCGCGCACCTTACGGGGCTTCTCCGCCGCCGGCCGGCCACCGGCCGGCCGTGGCTCCACCACCGGCCAACCCGCCGGTGGAGGGCGCTCCCTCCGGCGGTGGTCCGGCGGCCTGCCGCCGCCGGCCGCCGCCGGAGCATTTTTTTCTTAAAAATGGACGGGAGGGGAGGGGGTGACGGCGGCGGCGCTCCGGCCGCCGGGAGTGCCATGCAAGACGTCCAAAATGGAGAAGGAGGAGGGAGAAGGCTTCCACCTGAGTTTGGTGGGCTCGAGAGGGGCCGGCTTGGTCGGACATGGCTCAAGGTGGTGGAGGAGGGGAGGAGGAGCTCCGGCTTGGCTTTTTCCGGCCACCTGAGCTCCGGCAGAGGGGGGGGGAGAAGGGGGAGAGAGCTTCTCTGAGAGGTGTGAGGAGGATTAGGGGAGGGGGGGTCCTTTTATATGGAGGGGGAGGGAGAGTTCCCTCCCTTTGGGTGGTGTGGGACTAATCCCTCCTTAGGGAGGGATTAATCCCCACCCTCCAGCTGTCTAATGACAGCTGGAAGTCTCCCATTTTCCCCATGTGGGGAAAATGGATGGGCCCTTTATGGGCTTGAAGCTTGGGCCTTCATGGTGAAGAAAGAGAGGGGGAGAGTGGGAGAAAAGAAAAAGTGGGTGGGCCTCCACTTGAGCTTTGGGAGGCTTGCTCGTTGGGGCCCATGGAGAGTGAGGGGGGCATGGGCCATCCTTCTTTGGAGAGGAGGTGGGCCCCTCACTTGGAGAAAAATCCAAAAAGTGGATTTTTAGGAGGGTTTGACCAAGTCAACCCTAGGTTGGGTCCCCCTTGCTGGTCAAAGTCAAAGTGGGTCCAAGTCGTCGGGGTCGGGTCAAAGTTCGGGTGTCGTGTCATAATTGGTGTGCGCACGCTTTTCGGTGCACAACTATGCTTGATTTGACCACGGGTTGACCAATCGTCATCGAAATTGACCGGGACGACTTCTGTTAACTTCGTATTGACCACACGAGTCTAACGCCACTGACTGGGGTTGAATCGGAGTCCGTTTGACGAAAGTCCGAAATTTGCGCGTTGCAGCGTGCTAAAATGGTCGAAATGTGTAAAATTGTCGTTAGACCTCGGAGGCCAACTGAACGAGTTCCGATGCGCTCGTATTTACTATACGAGGCCACAGGAACTGACAGAACTCAATTCAGAGTTCTCTAGCTCTATTTCCTGCTTAGGGTTATTTCCCACCGGGTCATGGGTAGGGTTCGGGCCACTTTTATTGGGCCCACTAAGGCTCTGGTGGCCCAAAAAAAGGCGGGATGTTACAATCCAATAAAAATAAAAGGATTTTCGTCCCAAAAAATTTGCTTGAAGTAGGGGGAAAAAGTAACATACCTGGGGAAAGAGTTCTGAGTGCTTTTCTCGGAGGAGTGCTTCAGGTTCCCATGTGAACTCTTCTCGTCCACAGTTTGACCATAGCACATTAACCATCGGAATGGTTTTGTTCCGTAGTGTCTTCACCTTGTAATCTATTACTCTGACGGGTTCGAGCCGGACGGATCTATCTGACAGTAGTTGCGCCGGAGGGGTAGGAAGGTACTGCTCTGGTTGCCGGAGGACTCGTCTCAAGGAAGAGACATGAAACACATTATGAAGATTCCCCAACTCTGGGGGTAAGGCTAAACGATAGGCGACGGGACCAACACGCTCTATCACCGGATAGGGGCCCAAGAAGCGGGGATCTAACTTTTTCTGCTTCCTTAACCGGGAGACACCATGCATGGGTTTTATTTTCAGAAACACCATTTCCCCCACGCTGAACTCCACCGGTCGGTGTCACGCATCATAGTACTTAGCATGCCGGCTCTGCGCTTCCCGCATTCGCTCCTGAATCAGCCGTATCGTTGTCGTAGCGTCATCGATGTAAGCCACTCCCAAGGCTTCCGGGTCCTCTTCCTGAGCCCAAGTCAACGGTGTTCGGCAACACCTTCCATACAATGCCTCGTACGGAGCCATCTTAATACTAGCCTGGTAGCTGTTATTGTACGAAAATTCGACTAACGGCAACAGCTGCTCCCACGGCTCATTGTGCTCCACTATGCACAGTGGAAGAAGATCCTCCATCGTCCGATTCGTCCTCTCCGTCTGTCCGTCTGTCTGCGGGTGGAAGGTAGTGCTGAAGGCCAACTTGGTTCCCAAATATGCCTGCACCCGCCTCCATTCCTTAGATGTGAAACGACCGTCACGATCAGACACGATGGACTTTGGTACTCCGTGAAATCGTACCACTTGTTCTAGGAACATCCTGGCCAGGATATCTACTCCGTCACCCTGTCGGTTTGGAATGAACCGCGCTACCTTAGTGAGTCGATCTACGACCACCCATATTGAGTCATTCCCAGCACGGGATCGAGGTAGGCCGTGGATGAAGTCCATGGAGATGTCTTCGAACTTCCATTCTGGTATCGGCAGGGCCTGCAATAGGCCTCCTGGACTGCGGCATTCAGCTTTGACCTTCTGACAGGTCTGACACCGGGACACGAAGTCGGTGACATCTGTAGGATCTTGTGGCGCCCTTAGAGGGGGGGTGAATAAGGGCTCTTTAAAATTTTTTAACTTTTTATAAAATATAAAACTAGCTACTATGATTGAGACAGATCAATGAAATGAAAAACAAGATTATACTTCTCCAAAATGTATATGTAAAATGATTCCAATAAAGCTTGAAATCAAGGCTTACAACGATAATAATTTTTTGGCTTTTTCACCGATCCTTCTCCCAAGAACCGGTAGGCTATAGTCAATATCTCCCTAGATATGCCTACTAGCCTCCCCCTAAATCAAACCTATGATCTAGTCGCTGCACAACTCGCGGCGATTTACTCCTAAGCCACACACGGACCTAGACACCACACACAAGGTGGTGATTTGCCCCTAAGCCACACACGGACTTAGACACCACACACAAGGTGGTGAATTTCCCTTCCCAATTACAAAGATAAAGAATGAAAATGAAAGTACAATAATAAAACTTAAAAACTCCCTCAAAATCACGAGCTCTGAAGATGATGGTGGACCAACGAGAAGATCTCCAATCTTGAACACACGGTCGTATCTCCTTCGCTCTTGAGATTTCAACGGACTAAGGGAGTTCGTCTGGAAACGGAGATGAAGGCTCTGAAAATTCTCTGGGAAAACAAATCTCTGTACTGTCCCACTCTTCCCTGAAATTTTTGGTCGTATATATCATTTCACGCTATCATCGGCGGTAGTGTTAACGCCCCGCGATAGTGATAACTCTCCGTTGCTTGACACGTGGCACACGTCGTGCTGATTTTCAGATCTGAGCGGAGAACGTGACGATCGTGGGATATCGCTCGGCGACATCGGTATCGCCCCGCGATATCGCTGATCGTGACTGACTTCATGCGCGACAACGTGTGGATTAAGGCTGACGTCAGCAGGAACTGATTAGGCTATCGCCCGCGGTAGCGTTATCGCCGGTGATAGCGCGTTTTTCCTTTTCATAAATATCCCTCCTTGAAAACCAAAGTTGCTAATATCAAGGGGAAATCTCTTTCTCCCTTCAAATACTATACCGGATCTATAACACACTTACGCAACTCCTCTCTCGAATTATGAAGTGTAGTAAAATGGCGAAACCTTGGCCAAAAGTTTCAAAGTAAAGATTATAGATTCGGTAAAGACATACACCAAACATTCACAAAAAATAATTTAAGTTTTCATCAACACAAAGACCAAGTACTTTCACAATACAAGATTAGAAAAATTTAGTTCATAGCGGCGGAGAAATCAAGCATAACAGTTGGAGAGATCTTACAAATCATGTTGAAATTACAGAATAAACGACGTAGGATTCCTTCGCCGGAGTTGCTCCCTCGCTCAGCCCGAAAAATCCACTCTATTTCTCTAGCCGCCCCCTTTGAGAATGAGGAAGAAGAAGGCTTCCTCCACTAGTGATACGCCCAAAATGGTATACGCAATTAACCGCAAGTGTACGTGTCGTGTCAAGTAATAAATAGTAAGTAAAGATCGTTCCCTCGAGGAGATGGTGAATTCAGTGCTTGCAATTACTAGTTGTGCCTTTTCTTTAAATTCAAGGAGAATAAAATAGTGATTTGTTAATTACTACGATTATGAATGACAACGATTACGAATTAAAATAGACTACGATTCGCTAAAAGGAAGTACTTGATTATCAGAGAAGTAATCTTGTATTATGATGTCCTAAGTCTTGTGTGACGAATCTTGTGAATATGACTTTGTGATAGTGAGTGGTGACACGTCTTGCAACGATTTTAAATTAGAAGATCCGTACCTCTCGATATCGGAAATCCCTAGCCTCTATTTCCCCCTCGGGAGAGACAAGTATCGCATAAAGTTCGAAAACCAAAGTTGCTAATATCAAGGGGAAATCTCTTTCTCCCTTCAAATACTATACCGGATCTATAACACACTTACGCAACTCCTCTCTCGAATTATGAAGCGTAGTAAAATGGCGAAACCTTGGCCAAAAGTTTCAAAGTAAAGATTATAGATTCGGTAAAGACATACACCAAACATTCACAAAACTAATTTAAGTTTTCATCAACACAAAGACCAAGTACTTTCACAATACAAGATTAGAAATATTTAGTTCATAGCGGCGGAGAAATCAAGCATAACAGTTGGAGAGATCTTACAAATCATGTTGAAATTACAGAATAAACGACGTAGGATTCCTTCGCCGGAGTTGCTCCCTCGCTCAGCCCGGAAAATCCACTCTATTTCTCTAGCCGCCCCCTTTGAGAATGAGGAAGAAGAAGGCTTCCTCCACTAGTGAGAATGGAAATTTTAGCCCTCCTTGAAAACCTAAATATCCCTCCTTTAAAATCCCAAAATTTTCTCTCTCCTCTCTCCTCTTTAACTCCATAATATTTCCCCTCCAAAAACGTGCATCTCTTCCTCAAAAGGTGCCTCCTTCCAGATTTGAAAATGGTGCCAAATTTGAATTTTAAAATCTGAATTTCGTCCAGAAAAGGTTGCAACCTGTTTCAGGATTCTGCAACTTTTTCACCATGACAGCATATTTGACCAAATTCTTCTTCCAAGTCGTTCTCCTTCGCTTTTCTTGCACCAACACCTAGGAAAAAGACCACTTTAGACATAAATAAAATAAATGTGAATTTACTTGCATTTAAATTTCAACTAAATGATTTTTCTCCCGGTTCGACGAGCAAAAGGTCCGAAACTTAGGCTAAATAACTTCGTTTTGAGAAGTTATCACACCTCCACACTTGAACCTTTGCTAGTCCCTAGCAAAGAAAATTCTAATCAATGAATTGAGTGAGATGATGGTTAAAATAAATAACTCGCATGATACTTTTTCTCGAAGATAACTCAAAAGCTTAGTCCAGAGTACCGATTAAACCATTTGAGGATTTTCCGACCATTAAGAGTTCAAAACATTTGATAATTCGTAAGGTTGATGGAAGAGAAATCCCAATTAATATTTCTAGAGTGGAGCGTGCTACCCTTTAAAATCGTTCACTTCCCTTCAACTTTCCCGTCGAACTTCCTTTAATGACTTTAAAAGGGATGAGAATAAGCCGTGTCTTTGACGTAACCACTGCAAGATTTGGTAGCTGGGTTTTAAGAAATGTCATGAAGGTTGGTGGTGAGAGTGGCTTTGGTGTGGTTTGAAATGTGTATGGATGGTATAAGGTGTCTCCTTAGATGAAAAATTCTTAGCGACTCTCCAAACTATGAGGCTTGTTTTATCTCTTTTTTTTGGTCCGTAGTTGGGATCATTCCAAGTAGGTGTACACGCACTTAGGCAACATATCACTACGACTCTTTCCAATCTCTTTTTTTTTTAATAATCACAGTTGGGATCATTCCAGGTACGAATGCACATACCTAGGCCGCATATCACTATGATACATTTTTCATATATGATGTTTTTTTAAGAGTCCATAGTTGGGATCATTCCAAGTGGGTGTACACACACTTAGGCCACATATCACTATGACTCACACACTTTTATTTTAACAATGACTCATAATTGAGGAGCATACTAAGAATCATCAACTAGGCACATAAGGGGAATATGCATAAAAGTTCAACATTCAAGCTTAAAAGGGGTACACATGCGGGTCAATGCAATGGTTTAAATCTCTAACTCGGTTCTTGCTCACCCTCCATTATTATTTTTTAGAAGTTCATACGGGTCGATTTTTAAGAAGATCGCTTATTTTAAAGGATAATGTAAGACGATGAAATATTAAAAGAAATTGGACCCATCTTGCTAACTTCAAATCAAAATGGTGTGAACTGTTAGTGTCAGCTATCCTCCTAGATGAAAATCAGCATGGACTGCATGATGCATTAGTTATTTCGAGAACTAGGATCAAAAATTGTTATATTTTCATTGCTCACCCAATTGGTAGGGGTTACACTACCCCCACCTCCACACTTTTGCCCTTTGCTAGTCCCTAGCAAAGCGACCTCACTTGTCATAACGATAAGTATGAGAACGTGCAGAAAGTTAAATATAATGCAGCCAATGAAAGCACGAAATAATAATGAAATCTAAAAACTCCCCTGATGTTCGGGTGGCTGAAAAATAGTCCAAACTGCAGTCCTGTGTTCCATAAATTCCGTTGACACGTGATGGTTCATCGCTCCTATCCATGTGATGTGACCTGCAAGACACTTAAACCTCCGGCTAGACAACCATGTAATTAAGATATAAAGTGGCTCATTTCATACCAATAAATTCAGGACAGCAATAAGAGAGCATGACACTAAAGGTAGTACAACTGATAATTTAAGACAAGCGATATGCAACAGACGTAAAGTAATTATCATCCAGCCTGCTTATTACATTTGTGCAAGATACTATTTTCAATGCATACTGAAAATGACGTAGACAAAATATGAAGGATTACACTAAGCGTATAGAATAATATCCAAAATGAATTAACCATTCTGAATGTCAGCACAGAATATCACACATCAAAATGTCAAAACAGTCCCACACATCACATCATATCCATCAAAATACCAAATAGTAACCACACACAGGAAACAAAAATCTTTGCAGCACCCTAAATAACAAAATGCCAAATCAGTAATGTGGGAAAGGAAGAACTGCTAGTCAGCTATGCTATCGACCGACTCCTCTTTATCCTCACCATCCTCGTCTTCCGGGTCAGTCTCCCCCTCCAAGTCGGACGCAGTTGCAGCAATTTTGGCGGGGTAGGCGCGTGACCAATCACTCTGAAGCAGATATCCCTCGGAATCGAACTGTGACTGAAGCTGGTATGAGGGTGTCTCCACCTGGATTTTGGCCGTATGCATCAATTTCTCCTGGTTCCGACGGATGTCCTCAAATCGAGACTCAAAGTACACATGCTGGCATCTGAGGTAGGCCTTAATATACTCGGCATTCTCGGTCGCTAAGCCACGTTCCCCCTCATACTGAGATCTTCCAATCACCAATTTCATGGGGGCAGACGATGGGGGTTTTCCAGATGTCTCAGGTTCCTTGCCCCCCAACTTGCTAAACTTTGATCACTTCTCTCCTATTTCAGCGGCCACCTTAATATTAACTTCTACCACCGTCTCAGTGATGTGGTGGCCCACTTGCGTAACAAGATCACCCATCTCACTACCAACTCCAGCCAAGCGACATAATTCCATAATAAGCGTTGGAAACCAAAGCGGGCGAGCCCTATCCTCCATTACTCGGAGAGCCAATTGCTCAGCAATGAGTCTGCCCATGTTAATCCGCTTGCCCATCAAAATGCTGTAGATTAATGTTAGGCGGTCTAGAGAGATGTTGTTCAGGTGGCGAGTCGGTAGAATGCTAGCATTGATGAAGAGGAGCCACACTTTTGCCTCCCGCGACAGGCTAGTTGACTTAATTGCTTTAAAAGAACGGCGTGCCCACTCGGGTTGAGGTACGCAGCACACAGTAGTTGCAATCTCAGACGGAGGCACTGTTGCTTGGAGTGTCATTAAACTTCCTTCAGTATCATCATCCAACTCGAAGAAATTATTGATGGTAGTTGCAGAAAAATCCACCTGCTTGCCTCTAACTGAGACAGTGGTTCCTTCCCGGAATCTAGCGTTGGCGTAGAACTCGTACACCCACGGAAGCACGGCCTCAGTTCTAGGATGGCAGAATATCTCCCATGACAGGGCTTTGATGTGTTCGACATATTCCCGGCTCCATTCCCTAATCTCCATTTTAAATCCCCTTTCATAGATGAGAGGGGCGGACTTAAGAGCTTCAAAACGATGTCACGCTTCTTCAGATAAGAACTTATTTTTGCTATGTAACACATCCTTCCCCTTCCCCTTGTCCTTTCTCTTCGGAGCCATCTTCTTGCAATAATCGAAACTTAGGTAAGGAATTTCTCTGCTGCGTGTTGCGTGAGCTGTGGCAACTCCACTCTAAGCACGGACAGGGTGGGAACAATTAAAACCAAATCACTCAGAACCGAGGCAATTGTAGGGTTCTTCCATATCGGGTTTAGGGTTCGAGGATATACCTTCTGGAAATCTCGCCTCTAACGGAGACAGTGATCGTGCACTCTCTCGTTGATGAAGAATGTCGGAGCCCAAGATTCCCTCCTCAAAATCGAGATCACCCAGCGTCGTCTTCTCCTGTCGAAGCAACTCGCCGGCGTGTTGCGTGAGCTGCAAGTACCCCCCACGCTTCCTTTCCGAGAGAATGACCGGCCAACGCCGCCCTCGAGTCCGATGAAGCCGACGGCCTCCTATGCTCCACCGTCTACGCTGCTTTGCCGAAGCCCAGGCTTCCCTTTCCCGAAATCGAGCCCTAGCCCCCCCCCCCCCACGCTTTTTTTTATATATATATATAAATATAGGAGATGAACCGGTATTCTAATCGGGCCGGTTTAATTAGGCCAAATAACATGAGGCTTAATGAAAGAATCAAAGTTTAAACAAGGAAGAATCAAAGTTTAATTAATTTAAAATATCCTCAACTGCTAAGTACTGATCAGTGGGCGAACCGGTGGAGTTGAACAGACGCGGCGGTTCAGCAGCGCCATGCTGAAGACGGAGGCAGAAAAATAAGAGTTGCAACCTCAAATTTTGGGTTGCAACCTCTCCAAACCGGCTCAGAAGAGCGCCGGTTCAACTGAACCGGGTCCAGAAATTTTTAAGCAGTTTTGTGCATACGCCGGGCAGAAAAAAAAAGGTTGCAACCTTTATTTCTGGGTTGCAACAACTTAATTTCTTCCCAATGAAAACAACGGTTCAACTGAACCGGTCCAGCTTTATATTCTTCCTATCCAAACAGGAAAATAAAGGTTGTGACCTTATTTTTGTGGGTTGCAACATTCAAAATATGCTTATAACTTAAATTCAGGCCCAAGGATTCCTCGTCAGTTTCGATTACCAAACCATAGTAGATATGTTTCATGACTTAAAATTTATTATTATTTTTATTATTATGACTAATACGGAAAATATAAATAAAAAGGATGGGTTGCCTCCCACCAAGCGCCTAATTTACCGTCCCGGCAGGACGGTACAAAACTAGTGGAGCGTCACGCACGACACCGCTCGGTCGTCGTCCTCCCTAAGATATAATTTTAGTCTTTCGCCATTCACTTTAAACTCTGTTCCATCATTTTCATTTAGGATAGTCACCGCGTCATACGGATGCACCTCCTTGACCAAAAAAGGGCCTGACCTGTAACACCCCAGTTTTTGCAAGAGGTTCAGTCTGCTGTTCTGGAAAAATTTTTGGGTTCTGGCAGGAGGCACACGGCCTGCGACACGGGCGTGTCGCAGGGCGTGTCGAGGCCGTGTCGACACTCGGCCCAAGTGTCGACACTTTGTGCTCGACAAAGTGTCGAGAGTGAGGCACACGGCCTGCGACACGGGCGTGTCGCAGGGCGTGTCGAGGCCGTGTCGACACTCGGCCCAAGTGTCGACACTTTGTGCTCGACAAAGTGTCGAGAGTGAGGCACACGGCCTGCGACACGGGCGTGTCGCAGGGCGTGTCGAGGCCGTGTCGACACTCGGCCCAAGTGTCGACACTTTGTGCTCGACAGAGTGTCGAGAGTGGGGCACACGGCCTGCGACACGGGCGTGTCGCATGGCGTGTCGAGGCCGTGTCGACACTCGGCCCAAGTGTCGACACTTTTGCTCGACAGTGTGTCGAGACTGGGGCACACGGCTTGGGACACGGGCGTGTCCCAGGCCGTGTCACCTCTCGGGTTGGTGTTGGGGCCGTGTCGTTGGAGACACACGGCAGGCCACACGGCCGTGTCACTTGGGACACGGGCGTGTCGGATTGAACACGGGCGTGTCGAATGCCCGTGTCTGATTCCAGGCGCGTCGATTTGAGACGGCGAATGAGGCACACGGCCCTGGACACGGGCGTGTGCCAGGCCGTGTTCGGCCCAGGTCTTTTATTTTCCAGGCGAATCGCAGCCAGTCTTTTTCTTGTTTTGGGATCTAACGGTTCAGGCCATCTCCTGGACAGTTAAGTCCGAACTTAGGGTTACAGATCCTCATTTTTTTTCAAGTCCTCTCTTTCTTAGTTCTTGAGAGAAACTAGAGCAAGGAGGAAGAAGAAGAACTTTTGGGCTGTAGGAAGGGTTTCGGAGCTCCGAATCGCGAGCCGAGTCCGGATCCGTGAAGCTTGGAGCATTGCGAAGTGTTCCATCCGGCTATTTTTGCCATGGCAAGGAAGAGGAGTCGGAAGGTAACGACATCTCTCCTCTCGGTCTTTAGGATGCACGTTTTAGCATCATCTAGTTTTCTTTTCTCTAATTTTTGGGCACCAAACTCTCAAATGAGAGGGGTTTTGGCTTGCCAAGTTTCAAGAGGAACTTCCGGGTCGATTGAGTCCGTCCCCGGCATATCTTTGCATTAGAGATCCGCTTCGCTAGTGGATTAGGCATGGTGGGTGAAGCCGTAGTCGCGACCGTTAGTCCGACTCGGTGATGTTGCATACGAACTAGGGATTCGTAGAGATTTCCGATGCGGCAAGTTGCCGTTTGTGTTGTGGTGGTGATTGTCCCGTTTGCTTGAAAAGAGTACATGTAGTCGAACCCGGACAAGGTTAGCTCCTCGTGGTGGTAGATGGTTTCCTTGACAAGGTTAGCTCCAAATGAGAATGGAGATGGTTTCCTTGGTGGACAAGGTTAGCTCCGCACGAGTTGGAGATGTTTTCCTTGGAGCGCGGGAACGCTGCGGTACAAAGAGGGATTGCGATGTGTTTAGTCTTGGTTGTGTTGTGCCAAGGCGTGGCTATGTCTCCGTAGTCGGCTGGCTATCCCGTGACACGTGCGTCATGTGTGGAGAGTGTCCCGGCGAGACTAGTCCCCTTCTGTGAGACTGACGAGAATGCCAAGCTTGGGGCAAGCCCGGGCAAAGAGGCCATGAGCGGGTGGGGTCCAGCAAGGCTTCTTAGAATCGGTCAGTCTGTGGTTGTTGGAATCCTGACATGAGACGTCAGAGCTTGCAGGCAAGCCCGGGGCTAAGCCCACGAGCGGGTGGGGCCTTGGCAAGATTTCCATGTGGCGGCCTGTGCGCCGTGTGAGGGAGTTGTGTCTCCCTCAATGTTTGCGGCTTTATGCCAATTGGGGAAATGTGAGTACCCAAATGTTGTGATGTTGTGCTAGATGCATACGGTTTAGGGTACCTTGGGTGAAGCCCGGGTGTTGCATTCATGTTGCATAGTAGGCCCTTTCTTTATATGCTCAACCAGTAGAGAACATGTTTGTTGATTGAGACATCCAGGCCTGTTTTAATGTTTTTTCTATTTATAGAAATTTATATTGCATATGAAGTGCTGACTTGCAGGTTGGAGGGTTCCCCGGGGTCCGTTAGGGGCGGCCGGGAGGAGATGTGTTGTTACACAGTTTGAGGTCAGCCTTTGCTGACCCACGTTACTAATAATTTTTACAGGGCAAGGATCGCACGCAGGAGCTAGCACGCCGGCCAAAAAGGCCTAAGCCCATGAAGTGTTTTTCTCTCTTGTAGCACTACTTTTGATGATGTATGTTTGAGACTATTTTTGTCCGGCTTGCATGCCGAGGTAGACTAGGAGTGCTGAGCACATTCATGTTTAATTGTACTGTCTACCCTTTTGGACATTTGATGTAAGGCCTTAAGGCCATTTGTTTACTCTTTTGGATTAGTGGATAACTTCTAGTTGTGCGTTTTACGCTGAGTTGTGCAAGTGTTTTGAGTTCGGGTAGCTATATCAACTTTTAATACTAAAGCTGTGGTGTTCGTATGTTGTGGGGCCCCGGCCGGACCCATATTATACGTCCATTACAGGGGAGGTGTTACAATTTGGTATCAAAGCGAGGTTAGATTCAAGGTCAATGCGTAGAGAAGTTATCCACATAAGAGTAACGTGGGACCATGAGTGTCCTTATGTTTTAGTCTTGAGATTGGAGACTAATCCCTTATTTCTTGTCTTCCTGAAGAGTGCAAGCAATGAGGCGGGCACTTCAAGAGCAAGGGATGATCTCTCGGCGAGCAGTGCTACTGCTCCAGGTCTTTTGGGCACGGGTGTAGACCCGGCCGACTTCTGCCGCATGCTTGCAGAAGCGATGGTGGCAGCTCAAGCTGCAGCAGCGGCTCAGGTGGCAGCCCCTGCCACACCAGATACGGCAACGGCCGTGCCAGGAGCAGAAGCCAGGCGAGTGGAGCCTTTGGCGGAGAGAGTAGTTGTTGGACATGGATATCGACACATGAAGTACTTCCTGAGTTTCCATCCCCCGTCCTTCAAGGGTACTGGAACGCCAACGGATGCGGAGGACTGGTGGGTTCGTATTCAAGAACTGTTAAGGGCGGCAGAGACGCCAGAGGAAAAGAAAGCTGAGTATGCGGCTTTCATGTTGGAAGGGGATGCCAAGTTATGGTGGGTGGCCCATAGCGGCCGCCAATTTCCGGGACGCACCCCGTCAGTGGAAGAGTTTGGGGACGCTTTTCTTAAGAGGTATATCCCAGTTTCAACTCGGTTGGCCCTGCAGAGGCAGTTTCTGCATCTAATGTAGCGAGGGATAACCTCTTCTACCAAGGGTTGAGGGAAAATTTGAGACAACCCCTCATCTCCATGAAGAGGGCGGGATTTAATGAGCTAGTTGAAGCCGCCAGGAGTTTGGAGAATGATTTGGAGCGAACCCAACGCCGTAAGGGTTTTACTCCCAAGCAAGGGGAAGGGAAGCCTTCCCAATCTCATGGAAAGTCTGATGGGAGTAGGTGGAGGAAGAAGCCTTCCACTTCCAGATCTGGTGAGAGGAGCAACTGGACG
Source organism: Platanthera guangdongensis (assembly GCA_039583875.1). Classification (NCBI taxonomy): domain Eukaryota; kingdom Viridiplantae; phylum Streptophyta; class Magnoliopsida; order Asparagales; family Orchidaceae; genus Platanthera; species Platanthera guangdongensis. The sequence goes on from CM077163.1 coordinate 4,272,613, forward strand.
CCTGGGGGTTCCCACTCTAGGGGACCGCCGACGTGCTACAACTGCGGGAAGGTTGGGCACATAGCCCGTGCTTGTCAGCAAGGGGGAGCGGGGCAAGAGTCAAAGCAGGAGCAGTCTGTGCGCTCGGGCCCCAGTGCTGCAGAGAAAGGAAAGATGGCGGAGTCGAGCGCTTCTCGGTTCCAACCGGTGCAACCAAGGGCCTACAACCTTGGACAGCAAGAAGCGATCCGCCAGACGGATGTGGTGACAGGTATGAAGAGAATTTAAGTTTAAATTTTGTGCTTCATCCTTTTAGACTTTTGTGTAATGTCTATGTTGTAGGCTTCGTGTTAGTTTTCGGATACCCCGCTAGGGTATTGTTTGATACAGGAGCATCGCACTCCTTTCTTGCGGAGAGCTTCATCCGGAGAATAGGAGTTGAGTCTTTCTCGTCGGGAGCAGAGCTGAAAGTGCGCATGCCCAATGGGTCATCTATGACCACCGGGGCTAAAGGGCGCATTTGTTGGGAGCTAGACGGAGTTGTCTTCGCTCTGGAAGCGGCAGTGTTACCATTAGTAGAGTTCGATGTCATTTTGGGTATGGACTGGCTTGCAGAGCAGCGCGCCAGTATTGACTGCCTTTCTAAGGTGGTGACCTTAAGGAGTAAAGGGCAAACAGAAGTCAAGTTTGAGGGCCTTGGTGGAGTGGCCTGTTCCCTGATATCGGCCATGCAGTTGGTGCGGGCGGTTAACCAGGGTGGTGTAGCGCTTGTAGCGTTATTGGAGGTTCGTCTCTCCCAACTGTCGATTGAGGAAGTGCCTGTGGTGGCAGAGTTCAAGGATGTGTTTCCGGATGAACTTCCTGGAGCGCCTCCTCGGCGGGAGATCGACTTCTCGATCGAGTTAGTGCCGGAGGCTAGACCGGTGTCACGTCCTCCATTTAGGATGGCACCAAAGGAGTTAGCGGAACTTAAGGTTCAGTTACAGGAACTGTTGGAGCAAGGGTATATTAGACCCAGTTCTTCACCGTGGAGCGCACCGGTGTTGTTTGTAAAGAAGAAAGACGGTAGCATGCGCCTGTGCATAGACTACCGAGAGCTTAATAAGTTGACCGTCAAGAATAAGTATCCGATCCCTCGGATAGACGACCTGTTTGACCAATTGGTGGGGTCAGTGGTATATTCGAAGTTGGACTTGAAGTCAGGATACTATCAGCTACGAATTCGGGATGAGGACATACCCAAAACTGCCTTTGGTACAAGGTATGGGCACTTTGAGTTTACGGTGATGCCGTTCGGGCTGACGAACGCACCATCGGTGTTCATGGATCTGATGAATCGAGTATTTCGGGATTACTTGGATTCGTTTGTGGTTGTCTTCATCGATGACATCCTGGTGTACTCCAAGTCGGAAGTGGAGCATGAGACCCACTTGAGAATAGTTTTGCAAGTGTTGAGGGAGAATGAGTTGTATGCAAAATTCTCCAAATGCGAGTTCTGGTTGGAGAAGGTGGCATTTTTGGGCCACGTGATTAGTGGTGATGGGGTGGCAGTGGATCCAGCGAAAGTGGAGGCCATCAGAGATTGGCCGGTGTTGAGGACCGTGGCGGAAGTCCGAAGTTTTCTTGGACTAGCCGGGTATTATAGGAGATTCGTGGAGAATTTCTCGAAGATAGCTCTACCCCTCACCTCTCTCACTCGCAAAGACCATAAATTTGTGTGGACCCAAGAGTGCGGTCAAGCATTCGAGGCACTAAAGGAGAGGCTTATGATGGCTCCGATCTTGAGTTTACCGCAAGGGACAGATGGATTTCAAATTTTCAGTGACGCATCGGGATGCGGTTTGGGTTGCGTTTTGGTGCAACATGGGAAGGTGATAGCTTTTGGGTCTAGACAGCTGAAACCTCATGAGAGGAATTACCCCGTCCATGACTTGGAGTTGGCGGCGGTAATCTTCGCGCTGAAAATTTGGCGGCATTATGTTTATGGCGCAAGAGTGGAGATCTTCACGGACCATAAAAGCCTGAAGTATCTCTTGGATCAAAAGGACTTGAACATGCGGCAACGCAGATGGGTTGAGTTTCTTGGAGACTACGAAGTGGCGATTCAGTACACGCCGGGTAAAGCCAATGTGGTGGCAGATGCGTTGAGTAGAAAGTACTCGGGGCTAGGAAATTGGATCGAAGCTCATGATGAGCGGTTGGTACGGGAATGGGAGTCCCTTGGATTGGAATGTGTTGCGAGAGGCGAGTCTAGCGTGGCTCGGTTGAACTGGATTGAAGTGCAAAGCGACTTGTCCGATCGTATTCGGGAAGCGACTCGATTAGATGTGGAGTTTCAACCTTTTGTGTTGGAGGCTCAAACGGGCGAGAGCAGCACCTGGGAGATGATCGGGGGAATCTTGAGAAAGGGCGGAAGGGTTTGTGTACCGCAGTTTGGCAATCTCCGTGAGGAGTTGATGTTTGAGGCTCATTTCTCAAAGTACTCCATTCACCCGGGCAGTACAAAGATGTACTTGGATATGAAGAAATCCTTTTGGTGGCCGGGGTTGAAGCGAGATGTGGCTTTGTATGTGAGTCGTTGCCAAACATGTGCCTTGGTGAAGGCCGAATGTCAGAAACCGGGCGGGTTCCTGAAGCCCCTTCCAATTCCTGAATGGAAATTTGAGGACATCTCCATGGACTTTGTGCATGGTTTGCCTAGATCGCAGCATGGGAATGATGCTATTTGGGTGATCGTGGATCGCCTAACCAAGGTGGCTCACTTCATCCCGAACCGGAAAGAGGACAGCGTGGAGAAGCTGGTGGAGTTGTATGTTCGCAACATTGTGCGACTGCACGGAATTCCTAAGAGCATAGTCAGTGATCGCGATGGACGGTTTACGTCCAAGGACTGGAGACTGGTTCAGAAGAGCTTGGGCACGAAGCTAAAGTTTAGTACGGCGTTCCATCCTCAAACTGATGGGCAAACAGAGAGAACGAACCGTACTATGGAGGATATGTTGAGGATGTGTGTTCTTGATTTTGGCAAGAGGTGGGAGGATCACCTCTTCATGGTAGAATTTGCGTACAACAACAGTTTTCAAGCTAGTATAAAGATGGCGCCATACGAAGCTTTGTATGGGAGGCGGTGTCGAACGCCAATGTCTTGGGCAGAGGCGGGAGACACCAAACTTCTGGGAAAGGATGCGGTAGTTGACGCTTGTGAGATGGTACGGACCATCCAAGAGCGTATGAAGGTGGCACAAGACAGGCAAGCGAAATATTTTAATGCTCGTCACCGGAAGTTAGAATTTGCAGTTGGTGATTGGGTTTATCTGAAGGTCAAGCCGTTCAAAGGCGTCTCGCGGATTCGCCGACTCAAGAAGTTGAGTCCAAGGTTTTTGGGGCCTTTTGAAATTGTTGAGCGGATAGGAGAAGCAGCCTATCGGTTGGCATTGTCCGCAGATTTGAGTGGATTACATGACGTCTTCCACGTCTCCGTGTTGAGGAAAGCCTTGGTGGAGGCTAGCGTGGTGATTGAGCCGGCATCGGTGCCGATTGAGGAAGACTTGAGGACGCGAGTCCTTCCAATCGCTATAGAAGATTCGGAGATTCGGCAGTTGCGGAATAAAGAAGTTAAACTTGTGAAAGTTCGTTGGGACAACTGCGGTCGTGAGGAGTTCTCGTGGGAGCGAGAACAGGCCATGCTAGAAGACTATCCAGAACTATTGTTGTCAGGTATAATTTAAGTTTTGTACCCTTTTGTTTTGTAATTTCGGGACGAAATTCAGTTAAGTGGGGGAGAGTTGTAACACCCCAGTTTTTGCAAGAGGTTCAGTCTGCTGTTCTGGAAAAATTTTTGGGTTCTGGCAGGAGGCACACGGCCTGCGACACGGGCGTGTCGCAGGGCGTGTCGAGGCCGTGTCGACACTCGGCCCAAGTGTCGACACTTTGTGCTCGACAAAGTGTCGAGAGTGAGGCACACGGCCTGCGACACGGGCGTGTCGCAGGGCGTGTCGAGGCCGTGTCGACACTCGGCCCAAGTGTCGACACTTTGTGCTCGACAAAGTGTCGAGAGTGAGGCACACGGCCTGCGACACGGGCGTGTCGCAGGGCGTGTCGAGGCCGTGTCGACACTCGGCCCAAGTGTCGACACTTTGTGCTCGACAGAGTGTCGAGAGTGGGGCACACGGCCTGCGACACGGGCGTGTCGCATGGCGTGTCGAGGCCGTGTCGACACTCGGCCCAAGTGTCGACACTTTTGCTCGACAGTGTGTCGAGACTGGGGCACACGGCTTGGGACACGGGCATGTCCCAGGCCGTGTCACCTCTCGGGTTGGTGTTGGGGCCGTGTCGTTGGAGACACACGGCAGGCCACACGGCCGTGTCACTTGGGACACGGGCGTGTCGGATTGAACACGGGCGTGTCGAATACCCGTGTCTGATTCCAGGCGCGTCGATTTGAGACGGCGAATGAGGCACACGGCCCTGGACACGGGCGTGTGTCAGGCCGTGTTCGGCCCAGGTCTTTTATTTTCCAGGCGAATCGCAGCCAGTCTTTTTCTTGTTTTGGGATCTAACGGTTCAGGCCATCTCCTGGACAGTTAAGTCCGAACTTAGGGTTACAGATCCTCATTTTTTTTCAAGTCCTCTCTTTCTTAGTTCTTGAGAGAAACTAGAGCAAGGAGGAAGAAGAAGAACTTTTGGGCTGTAGGAAGGGTTTCGGAGCTCCGAATCGCGAGCCGAGTCCGGATCCGTGAAGCTTGGAGCATTGCGAAGTGTTCCATCCGGCTATTTTTGCCATGGCAAGGAAGAGGAGTCGGAAGGTAACGACATCTCTCCTCTCGGTCTTTAGGATGCACGTTTTAGCATCATCTAGTTTTCTTTTCTCTAATTTTTGGGCACCAAACTCTCAAATGAGAGGGGTTTTGGCTTGCCAAGTTTCAAGAGGAACTTCCGGGTCGATTGAGTCCGTCCCCGGCATATCTTTGCATTAGAGATCCGCTTCGCTAGTGGATTAGGCATGGTGGGTGAAGCCGTAGTCGCGACCGTTAGTCCGACTCGGTGATGTTGCATACGAACTAGGGATTCGTAGAGATTTCCGATGCGGCAAGTTGCCGTTTGTGTTGTGGTGGTGATTGTCCCGTTTGCTTGAAAAGAGTACATATAGTCGAACCCGGACAAGGTTAGCTCCTCGTGGTGGTAGATGGTTTCCTTGACAAGGTTAGCTCCAAATGAGAATGGAGATGGTTTCCTTGGTGGACAAGGTTAGCTCCGCACGAGTTGGAGATGTTTTCCTTGGAGCGCGGGAACGCTGCGGTACAAAGAGGGATTGCGATGTGTTTAGTCTTGGTTGTGTTGTGCCAAGGCGTGGCTATGTCTCCGTAGTCGGCTGGCTATCCCGTGACACGTGCGTCATGTGTGGAGAGTGTCCCGGCGAGACTAGTCCCCTTCTGTGAGACTGACGAGAATGCCAAGCTTGGGGCAAGCCCGGGCAAAGAGGCCATGAGCGGGTGGGGTCCAGCAAGGCTTCTTAGAATCGGTCAGTCTGTGGTTGTTGGAATCCTGACATGAGACGTCAGAGCTTGCAGGCAAGCCCGGGGCTAAGCCCACGAGCGGGTGGGGCCTTGGCAAGATTTCCATGTGGCGGCCTGTGCGCCGTGTGAGGGAGTTGTGTCTCCCTCAATGTTTGCGGCTTTATGCCAATTGGGGAAATGTGAGTACCCAAATGTTGTGATGTTGTGCTAGATGCATACGGTTTAGGGTACCTTGGGTGAAGCCCGGGTGTTGCATTCATGTTGCATAGTAGGCCCTTTCTTTATATGCTCAACCAGTAGAGAACATGTTTGTTGATTGAGACATCCAGGCCTGTTTTAATGTTTTTTCTATTTATAGAAATTTATATTGCATATGAAGTGCTGACTTGCAGGTTGGAGGGTTCCCCGGGGTCCGTTAGGGGCGGCCGGGAGGAGATGTGTTGTTACACAGTTTGAGGTCAGCCTTTGCTGACCCACGTTACTAATAATTTTTACAGGGCAAGGATCGCACGCAGGAGCTAGCACGCCGGCCAAAAAGGCCTAAGCCCATGAAGTGTTTTTCTCTCTTGTAGCACTACTTTTGATGATGTATGTTTGAGACTATTTTTGTCCGGCTTGCATGCCGAGGTAGACTAGGAGTGCTGAGCACATTCATGTTTGATTGTACTGTCTACCCTTTTGGACATTTGATGTAAGGCCTTAAGGCCATTTGTTTACTCTTTTGGATTAGTGGATAACTTCTAGTTGTGCTTGGTTTTCCGCTGAGTTGTGCAAGTGTTTTGAGTTTGGGTAGTTATATCAACTTTTAATACTAAAGCTGTGGTGTTCGTATGTTGTGGGGCCCCGGCCGGACCCATATTATACGTCCATTACAGGGGAGGTGTTACATGACCAACGTGATTTAAGTTTTCCCGGGAAAATTCGTAAACGAGAATTGAACAACAAGACTAATTGTCCCGGCTCGAAATGTCTTTCCTTCAACCGTCGGTCGTGCCACTTCTTGGTACGCTCTTTATAAATTCTTGCATTCTCGTAAGCATTCATTCGTATTTCTTCCAATTCGTTGAGTTGCAAAAATCTTTTCTTACCGGCGTCTTGAAAGTCATAATTTATTTTTTTTATAGCCCAATAAGCTCGATGCTCTAATTCTAAAGGTAAATGACATGTTTTCCTGTAGACTAGTCTATATGGTGTGAGACCAAGGGGCGTTTTGTAAGCAGTTCGATATGCCCATAATGCATCATTAAGCTTCTGCGACCAATCCTTACGATTTGTGCTAACCGTCTTTTCGAGAATTCTTTTGATTTCCCGATTGGACACCTCGGCTAGCCCATTTGTTTGGGGATGGTAAGCTAATGCAACTTTATGCGTGATCCCATATTTTCGTAGCAAGGTTGTGAAGTGGGCATTACAAAAGTGGCTCCCCCCATCACTGATGATAGCTCGTGGCGTTCCAAATCGATTAAAAATGTAGTTTTTCATGAAATGCAAGACGACCTTAGCATCATTTTTAGTTGTGGCTATCGCTTCCACCCACTTAGACACATAGTCTACGGCCAGTAATATATATAAATTTCCTTTTGAGTTAATAAATGGCCCCATGAAATCTATGCCTCATACGTCAAATAATTCAACCTCAAGCATTGTATTCATGGGCATTGAGTCATTTCTTTGTATATTTTCAGTTCTTTGACATCTATCACACTCTTTAACGAAAGAATTTGAGTCCCTGAATAAGTTAGGCCAATAGAATCCAGCTTCTAACACCTTCATGGCTGTCCTAGTACCCATGAAGTGGCCTCCATATGGTGAATTATGACACTTTTCTAAAATAGTCCTCATTTCACTCTCGGGAATACAACGTCTCAATACTCCATCGACTCCCATCTTAAACAGATAAGGGTCGTCCCATAAATATGTCCGCACCTGGTGTAGGAATCTTTTTCTTTGATGATATGTAAGCTCAGAAGGCATAATGTTGCTCACTAGGTAATTTATAAAGTCAGCGTACCAAGGTGTTACACTATTAGAGATCGCTAATAGACACTCGTCGGGGAACCTCTCATCAACCTCAGAACATAACGACGGATGGGTAAACTCAATCCTAGATAAATGGTCTGCTACGGGGTTCTCTGATCCTTTCCTATTCTTTATCTCGACATCGAATTCTTGCAAAAGGAGTACCCAACGGATCAACCGTGGTTTTGCATCTCGTTTTACCATCAGATAGCGAATTGCAGCATGGTCGGTATACACTATTACCTTTGTGCATAAGAGATAAGATCTAAATTTTTCGAATGCAAAAACGACTGCTAATAGTTCCTTCTCGGTGGTAGTGTAATTAACTTGGGCATCAACGAGGGTTTTACTTGCGTAAGCTATCATGTGAAATATCTTTCCCCTCACTTGCCCTAAGACAACTCTCACTGCATAATCACTAGCATCGCACATCAGAGTAAAAGGCTCTTCCCAATCAGGCGTCACTACGACGGGTGCCGTGGTTAAACGCTTTTTAAGTTCCTCAAAAGCTGTTATACATTCATCACTAAAGTGAAAGCTCACGTCTTTTTCCAACAAACTACTCAACGGTTTTGCTATTTTCGCAAAGTCTTTGATAAACCTACGGTAGAAACCTGCGTGTCTTAGGAAACTTCGTAGCATCTTAACATTCTTGGGTGGTGGTAATTGTTCGATCACATCTAACTTTGCCTTGTCCACCCTTAGTCCCTCTCTAGAAACATGGTGACCTAGCATAATTCCCTCACGCACCATGAAGTGACATTTCTCCCAGTTTAGAACAAGGTTTGTCTCCACACAACGGGTAAGTACCTTCTCTAAACACTCTAAGCAATCATCAAACGATTTCCCAAAAATGGAAAAATCATCCATGAATATCTCAATACCTTGGTCCATTATATCAGAGAAAATGGCAATCATGCAACGCTGGAACGTGGCAGGTGCATTGCATAGACCAAAGGGCATTCTCCTAAATGCAAAGGTTCCGTAAGGACATGTGAATGTGGTCTTTTCTTGATCTACGGGGTCTACGGTAATTTGGTTGTAGCCTGAGTATCCATCAAGAAAACAGAAAAAGTCATTCCCTGCCAACCTATCTAAAACTTGGTCAAGGAAAGGCAAGGGGTAATGATCCTTCCTGGTGGCTTTATTCAACTTCATATAGTCAATGCAGATTCGCCACCCCGTGACCGTTCTAGTGGAAACCGATTCACCTTTCTCATTTCTTACGACCGTCATTCCTCCTTTCTTGGGTACACATTGCACAGGTGAAACCCATAGACTATCCTAGATTGGGTATATGATTCTCGCGTCTAGCCATTTAATAATTTCTTTTTTTACCACCTCTTTCATAGGTGGACTTAGACGACGTTGAAGCTCGATCGACCCCGTAAATGATTCTTCCAAAAGAATCTTGTGCATACATAATGAAGGACTTATTCCTCGGATATCGTTTATGGTCCACCCTATGGCCCTTTTAAATTGCTTGAGTAAGTCTACTAACTTTTGACGTTGATCAGATGATAAATGTGAGTTGATGATGACCGGCAAGGTGTCATTATCTCCTAAGTACGCGTAAGTTAGATAGTCCGGAAGAGGTTTCAACATCAATGATGGCGGGTCGAAGATAGACGGTTGTACTGACAAAGATCTTTCAGGCATCTCTAATGGTTCCGGCTTACGGAACCAAACCGTCTGCTTCTCAAATGCTTGCAAGCACTCTTGAATGTCTTCTTCTTCCTCAGAAAACTCACCCTCAGTCAAAACACGAGTCAATAGGGAATCTTGTTCATCCAGCGATACATTAGGCTTATAGTCACCTATAGATACATAGTTGACCACCTCCATATTGTCTTCCTCTCGATGGGGGAATTTTAATGCCTTAAGTACATTAAAGGTGACTTGCTCGTCATTCACTCTCATAGTCAATTCTCCTCTTTGAACATCTATCAGTGTCCTACCCGTGGCTAGGAACGGTCTCCCTACAATGATGGGGACTTCCTTGTACTCCTCCATATCTAAAACCACAAAGTCAGCCAGAAAAATGAATTTATCTACCTTCACCAACACATCCTCAACTATCCCTTTTGGGAATGTCAGGGTCCTATCGGCCAACTGCAAGGTTATGGAAGTCTTTGTTATTTCTCCCAAACCTAGTTTTCTATAAATAGAGAACGACATTAGGTTTATACTCGTTCCTAAGTCACGTAGCGCTTTACCCTCAAATTTATATCCTATAGAGCACAGAATAGTAAAGCTTCCCGGATCTTTCAACTTAGGTGGGAGTCTTTTTTGAAGAATAGCGCTACACTCTTGAGTGAGGGCTACCGTCTCATTTGTTCCAAATTTTCTCTTTTTGGACAGGATATCTTTCATGAATTTAACGTAACTCGGCATTTGTTCTAAAGCTTCAGCGAAAGGGATGTTAATTTGTAGTTTCTTAAATATCTCGACGAATTTTTGGAATTGTTGGTCGAGCTTACTCTTCTTCAACCGTTGAGGAAATGGTGGCGGTGGGTAGACTTTCACATCATCCTTCATCTTAACGTAATCAGTGATCGGTTCTCTCTTTCTTTCTCCTAGAACTTCCACTTCCTTCTCAGAAAAGTTATCTAGTCTCACTTCTTCCTCGGGAATACAAGGGGTTCCCTCCACCAACTCTTTTTCTTCATCACTCTTTCTACCCAGTTCATGTGTAGGTGCACTCACTAATTGCTTACCACTTCGTAACTCGACTGCTTTACAATGTTGGTTATCTCCCTTTGGATTTGGAGTGGTATCCGTTGGAAGTGCGCCCGGTGGCCTAAGACTTAAGGCATTGGCAATTTGACCTAACTGGGCTTCTATCATGCGTAGTGACCCTTCTAAATTTGAAATGCGTACATCTCTCTTTTGCATCGACTCCATAATCATCTCATCCGTCAGTTTCCTAGAAATACTAGGTTGATTAAAAGCATTATTATGTTATGGATGTGAGTTATTCAGATTAAATCCGGGTGGATGGGTCGCTCCCGCATTATTCTTCCAAGAGAAATTTGGATGATTTCTCCACTCTGGATGGTAGTGATTTGCAAAACCTGGTGGTACTTGCCTTGGTTGGCCTCCGACATAGTTTACCTCCTCCGTCATTTGATTTAGTTGTTCAACCGTTAAGGGTGCATTATGTGTAGAGGTAGATAACAAATCTAATCTTTTATTAATTAGATTAAACTGTGATGACATTTGTGCAGCTAATGATGTAATCTGGTCCACTTGATGGACTCCAGCCGGTTGAGTATTACCTTGTCTCTCATAAGCTTGATAATTATTAGAAGTAAGATCTTCTAATATTGCGTAGGCGTCTTCGGGATATTTCTTCATTAAGGAACCACCCGCGGCTCCATCCACTAAAATCATGGTTGCCGTTTGCAAACCATTGTAGAATGTAGAGACTTGTTGGTGTTGGGCTAATCCGTGGTGTGGACATTTTCGCAATAATTCTTTAAAACGCTCCCACGCCTCATAAAGAGTCTCCCCATGATTTTGCATGAAAGTCGTTATGTCTCTAATGAGCTTAGCCGTCTTCGAGGGTGGGAAATACTTATTTAGGAATTTTTCGACTAAGTGATCCCACGTGGTAATAGAGTCATTGGGTAATGAGTCTAACCAGTCCTTCGCTCGTCCTTCTAACGAAAACGGAAATAGTCTCAACAGAATTGCATCTTCAGATGCTCCATTGAATTTGAACATGTCACAAATCGCTAAGAAAGTACGTAAGTGAGAGTTCGCATCTTCATGACTAAGACCCCCAAACTTGTTATATTACACTTGTTGCATAACTAGAGGGTCCATTTTAAAGTTGTTTGCCGCAATTGCGGGTCGCGCGATACTAAAGTGTAAACCTCCTCTCAAAGGTGTATTATAATCGCGACACGTCATTCGTGGCGCAGCGTCTTGACCATTGTGATCCACTTGTCCTTCATGATTATTCATATTCTCGTGATCGTGATTATCCATCTCTTGATGAATAATATTCAGCGTTCTACAAATTTTTCTGTTTTGCCTACACGTACGCTCTATTTCTGAATTGAAAGACAAAAGTTCAGAAGTTCGATGTCTGGACATGCACAAACAGAATTACAGATAGCAGTAACTACACAAACAATACAATATAAAATAACAAAACAAGAACTTGAGCTCTAAATACTCGGGTTTAACTAATATTGCAAGAAATAAAACACTAAATACGTCGCACCTCCCCGGCAACGGCGCCAAAAACTTGATACGCCCAAAATGGTATACGCAATTAACCGCAAGTGTACGTGTCGTGTCAAGTAATAAATAGTAAGTAAAGATCGTTCCCTCGAGGAGATGGTGAATTCAGTGCTTGCAATTACTAGTTGTGCCTTTTCTTTAAATTCAAGGAGAATAAAATAGTGATTTGTTAATTACTACGATTATGAATGACAACGATTACGAATTAAAATAGACTACGATTCGCTAAAAGGAAGTACTTGATTATCGGAGAAGTAATCTTGTATTATGATATCCTAAGTCTTGTGTGACGAATCTTGTGAATATGACTTTGTGATAGTGAGTGGTGACACGTCTTGCAACGATTTAAAATTAGAAGATCCGTACCTCTCGATATCGGAAATCCCTAGCCTCTATTTCCCCCTCGGGAGAGACAAGTACCACATAAAGTTCGAAAACCAAAGTTGCTAATATCAAGGGGAAATCTCTTTCTCCCTTCAAATACTATACCGGATCTATAACACACTTACGCAACTCCTCTCTCGAATTATGAAGCGTAGTAAAATGGCGAAACATTGGCCAAAAGTTTCAAAGTAAAGATTATAGATTCGGTAAAGACATACACCAAACATTCACAAAAAATAATTTAAGTTTTCATCAACACAAAGACCAAGTACTTTCACAATACAAGATTAGAAATATTTAGTTCATAGCGGCGGAGAAATCAAGCATAACAGTTGGAGAGATCTTACAAATCATGTTGAAATTACAGAATAAACGACGTAGGATTCCTTCGCCGGAGTTGCTCCCTCGCTCAGCCCGGAAAATCCACTTTATTTCTCTAGCCGCCCCCTTTGAGAATAAGGAAGAAGAAGGCTTCCTCCACTAGTGAGAATGGAAATTTCAGCCCTCCTTGAAAACCTAAATATCCCTCCTTTAAAATCCCAAAATTTTCTCTCTCCTCTCTCCTCTTTAACTCCAGAATATTTCCCCTCCAAAAACGTGCATCTCTTCCTCAAAAGGTGCCTCCTTCCAGATTTGAAAATGGTGCCAAATTTGAATTTTAAAATCTGAATTTCGTCCAGAAAAGGTTGCAACCTGTTTCAGGATTCTGCAACTTTTTCACCATGACAGCATATTTGACCAAATTCTTCTTCCAAGTCGTTCTCCTTCGCTTTTCTTGCACCAACACCTAGGAAAAAGACCACTTTAGACATAAATAAAATAAATGTGAATTTACTTGCATTTAAATTTCAACTAAATGATTTTTCTCCCGGTTCGACGAGCAAAAGGTCCGAAACTTAGGCTAAATAACTTCGTTTTGAGAAGTTATCAATAGCGTGTTTTTCCTTTTCATCAATGTCATGCTCAACCTTTCTTTTGTTCATAAAAATGATGTTATCCCTGCACATTTAAAACACATACCAAGATCAAATACATCCAGGATTTGTTATTCTCAAACTAAGAAGTGCGGAACAATTCTAATAATCAATATGAATCAAAGTGTATAACTAATTATAATAAACTCCTCATTTAATAAATGTTGCTCCCCCTATATTGTCCCCTTATTCAAAAGAAGAAATGGTTTCTCCCCCTAAATGTTGCTCCCCCTATATTCAAAAGAAGTACTAATCAATTTATTTCGTACTGAATCTCCCCCTTTTGGTATTAGCAAAAGATGGTGGAAAGAAAACGAGGTGGAAATGCGGAAGCTGAAAGAAGCTGAGTGAGTAGAAATAGAATGGAGAAACACGAGTAGTATGATAGAGACAGGAAAAACCATGGAATAGTGTTACCTGAAGATTTGGAAATTTATCAAAAAAATGTAGGCTATGGAAAAAATTAATTTAAGAGTTGAATTGAAACATTGAAAAATTGTCATGTGAAGATATCGAAAACAAGAAAATTGATGAAATGGAAGAGAAGAACTATGACCGGTCCAATTCTCATGAGAAGAAATTTTATAAGTGATAATATTGTGTACATGTGAAGAGTGATGTAGTATACATATTCCTTAAGAAATAATGTTACAGGAAAGTTTGCAAGATATGGATACAAGAAGCTAACACCGTTACATAGATAATCTCATGTCACAAAGATATTTCTTTTAAAAAAAATGGTCAAGTGGGTTTGCACAAGACACTTTACAATCCTTGTCAAGGTGCTCAACCTCACAATACTCATTAAGACTTATCAGGAGGGTGAGTAGAGCTTGATTGGAGTATCCTAGTCATGTGTAATTGTTGTTTTTTTTTTATTTTGCATTCATTTTTTTTAAGAAACTTTGACTGAGGACTCCGAATTCACTTGTATTGCAAACCCCAAAAGGGTTTTTCAGAATGGCCATCAGTTTGGAAAATCAATGTGAATGAGGCATAAATGAAAATGTTAGCAATGTATGCGAATCTTTGAAACAAACCAATAGCATGTAAGAAGAAACTTAAGGATGTGTAAATATCAGCTCGTGTCAGTGTGAGCATATTATCAAGCATAAAATATTACTCATACTTAGAGGCATGCGGAAACAAGTCTATTCAAGTTCCAGTCATCAATGATACAGGTAGATATCAAGAGCACGACAAGTTAAAAATAATGTTCAAACAACTGATAAACTAATAATCACACAGGTACTATGTATTGTATTCTGATAAGCATCCAAAACTTTACGATAATACTAGAAACAGGTTTAAAAAAAAATGGCAGAATTTTTGGAAAGTGGCTAAAAGAAAATACACTATCGCCCGCGGTAGTGATACCGCGCGGTGATAGCAGTTTTTAACATTAAAGGCGAAAAAACCGAAGGGGGCTGACTCATTTCCTGCTTTGACCGACCCTGGGCTGTTTGGCATTGTCTTCTTCAGCGGAAACCCTCAAAACTCCAAAAGGTAAGGTTTAGATCCCTCTTGATGGTGATGTTTTGCTTCAAAAAAAAATATAGATCTGCACTCTAGAGTATGAAAGGAGATAGATCTAGGAAAAAATTTGATTTTGGCCATAGATTTTGTTGAAAAAATTTTTTTGAAGAACATACCATTTTGATGCAAAATCCTTACAAAAAACGAGTTATAGGTTATAGATCTTTGATATGTATGAAAGTTTAGGAATTTTTCTGAACCTACGAGAGAAAATCTACCGGTCATTTTAGAAAAAAGAAGTTTTTCTACTATCGCTCGGCGTTATTACTGTCGCCGGCGACAGAAAAAAAACTTGGAAAATTTAAATTTTTGAGTTAACACGATGTTTTAATTATGTTTTCAGGAAATGGCATCATCATCCCGCGCAAGAAAGAGTACCAGCCGCAATCCTCATGCATCATATCAAACATACCCGGGAATTGAGAATGCGTCAGTTGGGATCGCTAAACTTTTGGATGAATCACTGCCACCACATATCTATGAACTACTTGTTGAGTCAAGTATAATGTCTCTCATTGTACCGAACACTTTTAGCTCCATCTTCGTAAGAGATTTTTATAATAATTTGGAAGACCCTAAATATACGGGGTTGAATGGAGGAGTAAGGACTCAAATCCAAGTAGCTCAAATAGATATTACTCATGCTGATTTGAGACGAGAATATAGTCTTGCCACTTGTGAGGATCATTTTATTGATATACTAGAGAATTATCGTAAGGATCGCGATTGGAGTATATTGAACCAAGTCCTTCATGGAAAGGAAAATAGGAGTTTGATTCAAGACATCTCATCACTCTCTCGCGATGCATTTGTGATTCAAGACATATTAAGAAACACGGTTATGTTGAAGTCCGGTGACACAAAGAATATCACGGCTCAATTGAGCTTAGTGACGTATTATGTATTAGAGAGAGTCAAGTTTGACGTGGCGGATTTTGTGTTATCCATCATACGATATACATATAAAATGAAGCATCCCCTTAGGAGGAAACTGAACACACTTCCTTTAGGAAGTGTTATTCAAAGGATCGTATATCAAAAATATGATTGGATAGATCAGGAATTCTACATTGACGATTGTATCCCGGCGATACATACCGTAGAACCAGCTAGAGGTCCATCTCCTAGGGCTGCCTCGTCATCAAGACAACCACTCCAAAGAGGAGGTTCTTTACGTGAATCTATTGAGGATCTAAGAGAGACTGTGGAGGAGATGAAAGAGGAACAAAGGCGTAGTCATTCTGGTTTTCGCAAATTCATGAAATTTCTGGTAAAGGGGCTGAAACTAAAGCCAACTCCGGAAGAAGAACGAGAATGGGGGAGTCCAGTCGAGGATCCTCCACGACATTCGATAAGGCGGACGCGAAGGCCTAGAGAACCAACTCCGACTTTCAGTGAAGATGTGAATGTGTCTGCTGAAGAGAACATGGATGAATGACGTTGTATGATCAGTGATGTAATATTTTGTGGTTTACTGAATCTGGGATATCGCCGGCGATAGTGCTGTCGCCTGGCGATAGTGAAAACTTTATTAATTTGTGGTTCTGTTGTTTGTACTCTCTTTGTCAGTGTTATTATATGTGCTGCCCAGTTTTATGTTATGTTTTCTGTTATGTGTATGTGTTAGCCAGTTCTTAAATGTTATTTATAATTCTAAGATTCCAAGTTCTAGTCTTAGCATTGAAAAGCGTGAATCATTAAGTGGTTTTGTGAAAATATCTGCTATTTGAGAATCTGTTCCAATAAAATTTATTTTAATATGTCCTTTCTTTATGTGATCCCTAATAAAATGATGACGAACATCTA
Organism: Platanthera guangdongensis; assembly: GCA_039583875.1. Taxonomy (NCBI): domain Eukaryota; kingdom Viridiplantae; phylum Streptophyta; class Magnoliopsida; order Asparagales; family Orchidaceae; genus Platanthera; species Platanthera guangdongensis. Next base: position 4,289,078 of record CM077163.1, read on the forward strand.
TGTGTTTGGATCTAGAATGTAATATGAGATTGTTCGTTAAATCGATAGCACTTTTGCTATCACATTTTAATTCAACATTATTTTGGTATATGCCAAAATCTTCTAGTGTTTGTGTCATCCAAAGTGCTTGAGCACAACAACTCCCAAGTGCAATATATTCGGCCTCAGTAGTGGAGAGGGCAACAAAATTCTGTTTCCTACTCGACCAAGAAATAAGTGTTGGGCCGATAAAGTGACAAGTGCCACTTGTGCTCTTTCGATCTAATGAACACCCCGCATAATCAGAATCAGAATATCCATGTAAAATAAAAGAGTCATTATGAGGATACCATAAGCCTAGTTTGGATGTTCCTATAAGATATCTAAAAATACGTTTCACCACTTTTAAATGTGATTCTTTTGGATTAGCTTGAAACCTAGCACATAAACAAACGGCGAACATAATATCGGGTCTAGAAGAAGTTAAATATAATAAAGACCCAATCATACTTCTATAAAGGGTTTGGTCAATTGAAATACCACTTTCATCTTTTCCCAATTTCAATGAAGCGCTCATAGGAGTATTTGCATATTTAAGGTTGTCAAATCCAAATCTTTTTAACATATCATGAATATACTTGGGTTGACAAATAAAAATACCATCATGTTTTTGCGTAATTTGAAAACCTAGAAAATATGAAAGTTCCCCTACCATGCTCATTTCAAATTCATTTTTCAGAATTTGAACTACTTCATTGCATAACTCTTCATTAGTGGCTCCAAAAATTATATCATCAACATAAATTTGCAAAATAACTAAATCATGATCAATTTGCTTAATGAAGAGTGTAGAATCGGCACTTCCCATTTTATAATCGTGCTTTAATAAGTATTGAGTTAAATGATCATACCAAGCACGAGGCGCTTGTTTTAACCCATAAAGTGCTTTATCTAATTTATACACATGATTTGGATATTTTTCATTAATAAAGCCAGGGGATTGTTCTACATAAACCTCTTCTTTTATGTACCCGTTTAAAAATGCAGTTTTGACATCCATTTGATATAATTTAAATCTTTTAAAGCAAGCAAATGCACGAAATATCCTAACCGCTTCTAGTCTAGCAACGGGTGCAAAAGTTTCATCATAGTCTACCCCTTCAATTTGTGCATAACCTTTTGCAACTAATCTGGCTTTATTTCTAACAATTCTAGAATCACTATCCAATTTATTTTTAAAAATCCACTTTACTCCAACTACAGGATGATTTTTGGGTCGTTCTACAAGATTCCAAACCTTATTACGTTCAAATTGATTAAGTTCTTCATTCATAGCTAAAAACCAAAATTCATCATTTAAAGCGGTGGAAACATCTTTTGGTTCTATTTCAGAGACAAAGCAAAGGTTTGAGAATAAAACATGTAAAGAAGAACGAGTACTTACCCCTTTTTGTGGATCTCCAATAATAAGCTCCTTCGGATGATCCTTTGAAAATATCAATTCCCTTGGAGGGACATGTTGTTCTCTTTCTTCTTCTTCTTTTTCTTCTTCATTCCTTTCATGTTCTTCATCATCATTTTCCATCAAAGGAAGGGGTGTATCTTCTTTTCCTGTAGTTTTCTTATCTACACATGGAACCAACTCATCAAACCTAACATGAATAGATTCTTCAACTATTTTCGTTCGTTTATTAAAAATTCTATAAGCTTTACTAGTTGAAGAATACCCAATGAAAACTCCTTCATCACATTTTTCATCAAATTTTCCTAAGGAATCTTTAGAATTTAAAATAAAACATTTACACCCAAAAACTTTGAAATAAGAAACATTTGGTTTTTTATTAAAAATTAATTCATAAGGAGTTACTTTTAAAATAGGGCGAAGCATTACTCTATTAATTACATAACATGCAGTACTCACCGCTTCAGCCCAAAAAGATTTTGGTAAAGAAAATTCAGATAACATCGTACGGGCTAGTTCTTGAAGAGTCCTATTTTTCCTCTCCACTACACCATTTTGCTGTGGTGTGCGTGGAGCGGAAAATTCATGTTTAATTCCTAACTCCGTACAAAAAGAAATAAACTTTTCATTTTCAAATTCCCCTCCATGATCCGAACGTATGCGTTTAATTTTTAACTCAAATTCATTTTGAATACGCAAACATAATTTAGAAAATTCTGAAAACGCATCGGATTTTGAGGTTAGAAATAAAGTCCAACTAAAACGTGAATAATCATCAATCAATACAAATGTATACTTTCTACCTCCTAAGCTAGAAATAGTAATTGGACCAAATAAATCCATATGAATTAATTGGAGTGGCCTAGTTGTAGAAATAATATTTTTACTTTTGAAAGATGATTTTGAAAATTTTCCTTTTTGACAAGGCTCACATAAAGAAGATAAATTTCCATCTAGCAATGGTAAACTTTTGATTAATCTATCTTTTGAAAGTTTTTTAATTAACTTTGCACTAGTATGTCCAAGTCGCCTATGCCATAATTCTAACTCATCATTTTTTGATAAAAAACATTTTAAAGTAGAATTTAAAAAATCATAAAATTTAATCATATATACGTTATGACATCTAGGGGCGGTAAAAATAATTTCATTTGTTTTGGAATCAATAATTTTGCATAAATTTGTAGAAGATTCAAACAAAACATTTAAACCCTTATCACATAGTTGGCTAATTGAAATCAAATTATGTTTTAAACCTTCTACTAACAAAACATTTGAAATTGAAAAACTTTCGTTACCCACAACACCGATGCCGATGATTTTTCCTTTTCCATTATCTCCAAATGTAACGACTCCTCCTTTCTTCATCTCCAGGCTAAGAAACTTCTCTTTATTGCCCGTCATGTGCTTTGAACAACCTGAGTCCAAGTACCACACGTCTTCTTTGTCCTTAGCCTGCCAACACACCTAGAAAGAGGATGTGAGTAAAGATCTGGCTACCCAAGTGGTTCCACCCATAGTATAGGTAGAGGCCTTAGGCATCCAGATTTGCTTAATTTTACTTTTTTCTTTCTTCCAGCACGAGTCCGTGGTGTGACCAAATCTATTGCATTTGGCACATGTAATGTAACAAGAAGAATATAACTTCTCTGGACTTTTACTGTGAGAAAAGGTAGTGTCAGTTAATTTATTATTATCATTACTTTTAAAATTTAATTTTCTGGATTTATCGCTATCGCCGGCGGTAGTACCTATCGCCGGGCGATAGCTTCCATTCGTGTATCCGAGTCCAAATCTTCCAGATCCATGACATTGGTAACCTAAGATCATATCCAGTGATCTTTGGCCCAATCCAAACTTTTTCATGACTAGTGTTAAGTCATGAATCTGCTTTCTCATTTCATTATTCTCGGATACTAGATTTACACATCTACGTTCAAAAGCTTTCTTTCCTTCATGGACTTTGGAAATAGAAGATTTCAGATCTCTCTCTAAAATCTCATTCTTTTTATTGAGAATTTTTATTTCTGAATGAGATTTGGAAAGAGATTCTTCAAGCTCTTTTATTCTTCCCATAAAGTGATCACACTCTTGGCAAGAGACTTTTTCTTTTCCAATAGTCTTATTTTCATTTAACAATTTTTTGTTTTCTTTAATTAAAACTTTATTTTCAGTTTTAAGAATATCATTATCTTTTAAGTTTTTTTCAAGATATTTGCAAGTATTTAAAAATTCAGAAAATAATTCATCATGAGTTGGAGGAGTTACCTCAGTGTCGCTTTGGACACTGCACTCGTCATCAGATGTGACGCTTTTTCCCATTAGGCACATATTGGCCTCCTCCTCCTCGCTTGAGCTTGAACTGCTTGCACCATCAGAAGTAGTATCATCCCATGTTTCAGCTTTCAGGACCTTCTTCTTCCCTTTGTGCTTCTTTTCTTTAAGTTCTTTCAAGTACTTTGGACACTTGCTTCGAATGTGTCCTAACTTCCTGCAATGATAGCACTCCGGTGGGGGTCTCTCTTCCTCCTCATCGTCGTCATCCTTTAGTTTTTTCTTTCTAAACGTCTCCTTCTTAAAGTACTTTTTAAAAGCATTTCTCCTCTCCGGATTTCTCATAAATTTTTTAAACTTTCTTACAAAAAGACTCTCCTCATCATCTTCTTCATCCTCAGAATTACTGCATACTTCTTTCTTAGATCTTAGAGCCAACCCCTTCTTCTTAGGCTCCATGTACTCTTGTTGTTGAATTTTCAATTCAACTTCATGAGTTTTCAAGTTCCCAATCAGGCTTTCAATATTCAAAGATTTAAGATCATGAGATTCAGAAATAGCCGTCACTTTGGGATTAAACTTAGGGGGGAGAGATCTAAGAAGTTTTCTCACCAAATCACCATTTGAAAAAAATTTTCCAAGCACTTTTGAGTCATTCACTATCTTGGTGAATCTGGTGTACATTGAGTCTACGTCCTCATCCACTTCCATCCTAAACTTTTCAAATTCCGATTCAAGTTGAAACAGCTTCGAGTCCTTCACCTGCGAGGTACCTTCATGAGTTACTTCTAGTAAATTCCAAATCTCATAAGCATTATTACAAGCACAAGTTCTATTAAATTCAGTCCTATCTAATGCACAAAATAATGCATTCATGGCTTTTGCATTATTTTGCATCTTAGTTTATCCTGATCATCCCATTTATCTTTTGGTTTTTCCATTTCTACATTGCCTACTGTATAAGTGGGATGAACATAATTAGTCTCTACCATATTCCAAACCTCAATATCAAGAGAAATAAGAAAACACTTCATCCTAGTTTTCCAGTAATTATAGTCAAATCCAGTGAATAATGGAGGTCTGCTAATTCCTTGCCCCTCAGAGAAACCATGGTCATGCTGCGCCATAATTCCTGGTGGTGAAACCGTATTAGGAATAACCTGGCTCTGATACCACTTGTAGGATCTTGTGGCGCCCTTAGAGGGGGGGTGAATAAGGGCTCTTTAAAATTTTTTAACTTTTTATAAAATATAAAACTAGCTACTATGATTGAGACAGATCAATGAAATGAAAAACAAGATTATACTTCTCCAAAATGTATATGTAAAATGATTCCAATAAAGCTTGAAATCAAGGCTTACAACGATAATAATTTTTTGGCTTTTTCACCGATCCTTCTCCCAAGAACCGGTAGGCTATAGTCAATATCTCCCTAGATATGCCTACTAGCCTCCCCCTAAATCAAACCTATGATCTAGTCGCTGCACAACTCACGGCGATTTACTCCTAAGCCACACACGGACCTAGACACCACACACAAGGTGGTGATTTGCCCCTAAGCCACACACGGACTTAGACACCACACACAAGGTGGTGAATTTCCCTTCCCAATTACAAAGATAAAGAATGAAAATGAAAGTACAATAATAAAACTTAAAAACTCCCTCAAAATCACGAGCTCTGAAGATGATGGTGGACCAACGAGAAGATCTCCAATCTTGAACACACGGTCGTATCTCCTTCGCTCTTGAGATTTCAACGGACCAAGGGAGTTCGTCTGGAAATGGAGATGAAGGCTCTGAAAATTCTCTGGGAAAACAAATCTCTGTACTGTCCCACTCTTCCCTGAAATTTTTGGCTGTATATATCATTTCACGCTATCGCCGGCGGTAGCGTTAACGCCCCGCGATAGTGATAACTCTCCATTGCTTGACACGTGGCACACGTCGCGCTGATTTTCAGATCTGAGCGGAGAACGTGACGATCGTGGGATATCGCTCGGCGACATCGGTATCGCCCCGCGATATCGCTGATCGTGACTGACTTCGTGCGCGACAACGTGCGGATTAAGGCTGACGTCAGCAGGAACTGATTAGGCTATCGCCCGCGGTAGCGTTATCGCCGGTGATAGCTCGTTTTTCCTTTTCATCAATGCCATGCTCAGCCTTTCTTTTGTTCATAAAAATGTTGTTATCCCTGTACATTTAAAACACATACCAAGATCAAATACATCCGGGATTTGTTATTCTCAAACTAAGAAGCGCGGAACGCATGCTCCAACAACATCTCTCTTCATTCCGGGCCAGTAAATGGTCCTACGCAAGTCCACGTACATCTTAACTACGCCAGGGTGAATCGAGTACCTCGACTGATGGGCCTCTTGCAGAATTTCCCCATGAATCCCTCCAGTAGCGGGAATAAATATGTGATGCTTGAATTGTAGAATCCCATCATGCAAGTTATAATCCTCCTGTGCCCCTCCATGCAGAGATCGGATGATCGACATTACCTCTGGGTCGATCTTCTGGGCTTCTCGTATCCGGTCCCGGATATCGCATTGGATCTCCATCCAATACAGCTGAGAATAGTACTCTTCCGGATCTCTTCGGGCAACCAGGGTAATCTCCAAGTCTATCAAAGACTGGAAAAGTTCCTTAGGGATCTGCTCCATCCAACTCCCGACTATCGCAGGCTGGCGGCTCAAGGCGTCAGCGACTCTATTAGCCTTCCCGGGGTGATATTGGAGAGTGAAGTCGTAATCGCATAAGAATTCCAACCATCGGCGCTGCCGGAGATTCAGCTCTTTCTGCGTGAAAATATACTTGAGGCTCTTGTGGTCGGAGAAGATCTCACATTTTACTCCGTACAGATAATGCCTCCAGATTTTAAGGGCGAAGACGACGGCGCCCAACTCTAAATCGTGTGCTGCGTAGTTTAATTCATGCGGCTTTAATTGCCGCGAAGCGTAGGCCACTACCTTACCATGCTGCATTAGGACTGCTCCCAATCCTCAGCGAGGCATCAGTGTAGATTTGAAATCCCTCGGTCCCTGAAGGAATCGTACGGATTGGCGCGGAAGTCAGACGCTTCTTCAGTTCGATGAACGCAGCCTCGCACTCCGGCGTCCATCGAAATACGGCGTCCTTCTTGGTGAGAGCATTCAGGGGTAGGGCAATCTTGGAAAATCCCTCGACAAACTTCCTGTAGTATCCGGCAAGGCCGAGGAAACTCCGGATATCCGCAGCCGTCCTGAGTGGCGGCCAATTTTGTACTGCCTGGATCTTGGCTTAGTCCACTGCCACCCCTTCCTTGTTTATCGTGTGGCCCAAGAATCCAACTTCTTCTAGCCAAAATTCGCACTTACTGAATTTGGCGAAGAGAGAGTGCTCCCGGAGCTTTAATAGAACCATCTGCAGGTGCCGGGTATGGTCCGTCTTGGTCTTCGAGTAGATTAGGATATCGTCTATAAAGACGATGACAAAGTGATCCAAGAAGGGTTCGAAGACTCTATTCATCAGGGCCATGAAGGCGGAGGGAGCATTGGTGAGCCCGAAGGGCATCACTAGGAACTCATAAAGACCGCATCAGGAGCTGAAGGCAGTCTTAGGAATATCTTCCTCTCGGATCCGAAGCTGATAATAGCCGAACCTCAGGTCCATTTTGGAGAATACCGAAGCACCTTGTAACTGATCGAACAGTTCGTCGATCCTAGGAAGGGGATACGTGTTGCGTACAGTAAGCTTATTTAGCTCCCTATAGTCGATGCACAGTCGCAGAGTCCCGTCCTTCTTCTTGACGAAAAGTACCGGGGCTCCCCAGGGCGAGGAACTTGGACGGACGAATCCAGCATCTATTAGTTCTTCTAGCTGGATCTTTAGTTCAGTCAGCTCCCTTGGGGCCATCCGGTAGGGGGCTCGCGATACTGGCCGTGCTCCGGACACGAGCTCGATCTGGAAGTCGACCTCTCGCTGAGGTGGCAATCCCGGGAGGGACGCAGAGAAGATATCTGGAAAGTCTCGGACTACTGGGACCTTGGTGAGCACCTGGGTTTTATCTTCCATCTCGAAATAAATAAGGAATATTTCATCCTTCTGACTGACTGACTTCACCATCTGTGTAGAAGTCAAGATAATACGAGAGACAGATGGCACACCTGTCAACGCGACGCTCTGGCCATTTGGATTCTGTAGCCGGACTTCTCGCATGGAACAGTTTATCTGGGCTTGGTGCTCGGCCAGCCAGTCCATTCCCAGAATTATGTCAAACCCAGTTATAGCTAGGATGGTTGCGTAGATTTCAAACTCTACCTCTCCCAGCGTAGCCTGGAACGAACACTTTTCGGTGGATGTCATATCCGACCCGTCTGGTAAACGGATTCGTATAGACAGTCCGGTTGAGCGAATAACATTTCCCTTTGTTGCGATGAAATCGTGGGAGATGAAAGAATGAGTCGCTCCTGTGTCAAAAAGGGTTTTGGCAGGGTGACCTTCTACCAACAAGATTCCTGACGTCATAGGAAAACATATAGATATATATCATCCAACTAATATACATATATATATATATGAAATATACAACAATAGTGGAAGATCTGATATCTTCTATCGCCTAAGATATATACCTATGACTACGTCAGGGGCTGGTCCATGCTGCAGGTCCAGTGCATAGGCCTCCTGGGGAGCTGCTCGGCCCTGCTGGCCTCTCCTGCCAGCTCGGCCTCTACGGCCTCTTTGACCCTGTCCCCGTGCCGGCTGTCCACCCTGGACTGCTCCTAGTCCTGGTCTCCCTATCGCCTGAGGGCAGAAGGCCCTCATATGTCCCGGCTGCTGACACAAGAAGCAGTTCCCTGCGAAGGGAACATCTCGTCGGGCCACTAGTGGGGGCTGTGGAGCTGGAGCTGGTCTACTGTCTTGCTGTGCAGCTGGGGGTGCTGGGGGTGCTGGGGGTGCTGGTGGGCGCCTATAAGGCAGCCTGCGGCGTCGCTGTCTGCTCTCTCTATCCTGTCTATGGGGAGCGACTCCAACGTCTCGCCTCTGGTCTCGAGGAAGCTCTACTTGACCTCTGCGTCGCTGAGCCACCATCTGCTGGTCCAACTCTAGAGCTGCCGCATGGGTGGCTATGGTGTGTAAGGTGGCCTGAGAGAGCATAATCAAGGACTTCCTCAGGTCGTCTCGTAGTCCTCGGTAGAACCGAGAAGCCCTATCCCTGTCGGAGGCAGCCAGGTTCCCGGCGAAGCGTGCCAGGTGTATGAACTCTCTCTCATACTCTGCCACAGTGCGGTTGCCCTGTCGAATGAGCAGGAACCTCTCTTGCAGCGCGGCTCGGTCTGCATCTGTGATGAAAAATTCTAGCAGAGCCATGGAGAACTCCCCCCAAAGGATCGTGCTCATCGGCCGACCTCGGAAGGTAGAGTGACTAGACGCTCTCCACCAATCCCTCGCATATCCCTCCAAGAGGGTCACCACCAAAGAGACTGCTGCCACAGCTGGGCACATCATCCCTACCAACAGCTCCTCCACTCGCTCCACCCACTCCTCTACCTGAATGGCCGTCTCTGTACCCCTGAAAGGGGGAGGCCTCAGTCCTCGAAAAGTCGTCAGCAGATCTGTAGGTGCGGTCATCTCCCGCGGTGGCTGTGCCAGGGCATCTCGGAAAGTCGCTAGTATAGCCGTCAGTGTCTGCCCTATATCTGACTCGGCAAACGGTACGGCTGCGGGAGCAACCGAGTCTGGTGGTGGGGTGGCTGGGACGTATCCTCTGGACGAGGATCCCCCGTTACTGTACTCCGGTATCTGGAGAAGTAACATGAAAGAGTGTCAGTTTTTTGCAAAAGTAAGGGAATTTGCAAAAGCGACAACCCAAGCGGAAAACAATGGTGTATGGGCGTACTAACGCACAGTATAGAATCCCTAAGCCTCTACACTAGGGTCCACCAGGCTTCCACTGCAAGGTTCGTCCCGAACCTAGAACGAAGCGAGGGACGGAGGGATCTTGAGACTGCTCCACAAGGACGAATCGTGATCGCTCTGATCCATTTGTAGTACCCCCCCCCCCCAACCTTTTGCCCGGGTCGGGCCGGAGGGGTACTACTGGCCCAAGACGTCTACCCAGGGCTCATAGGGGAAACAATCCACCCTATTCAAGCACTAGATGACCGTCTTGAGTGGTTCGAATCATAACATTCACAACCCATCAGAATATAGCGGAAGCATTAACAGGAAATCACTACATATCATATTAATACAGAGGTTCTAGGGCCGAAGCCTTATGCGTTTATAAAAGCCCGTGGGCTATACATGTACTACATAAGTCTCTCACACACTCTCTCTTCTAAACTGCTCGGCGGTACTCACGTCTCTAAACACCGGAGACGGCGGGGGTGCATCTGCTCGAGTAAACCTAGCTGCTAGCGTAATCTCCTGCGGCAGCGGGTCACTACGGTGCTCCACCTCCTGTGAATGGTTAATCAAATAACCGTTAGTCACAGAGCTAAGTGGAAACAAATCTCCTCCCCGGATCCACATCCTGGGGACGAGCACGCACCCACCCAATAAAAGTAAATAGCCGAAGCAAGAGAGGGTTATCACAACATTTTATATATGAACAACTAGGAGCAATTATAAAAGAGTGCAGTATAACCGGAAAAAAGCAGCAATAACATAAAACGGTTATAGCAAGGCTCTACTAGCTCATCAGCACAACAGGTTTTCATATCTTGAATTCTATCGCAGGCATTCACAGCCGCGCACACAAACCGCAGGCATTCATAGCCGCGCACACAAACCACAGGCATTCATAGCCGCGCACACAAACCGCAGGCATTTATAGCCGCGCGCACAAACCCTATGCCGACATAGTTTGGATCGCTTCTGTTCCAGCAGGGTAGCGAGCCCCGCGGGCCTCACCGATGTGGCCGTCGGTGACAGTGGCCAGTCCTGCCACTTCTGAGGGTGATCGTACCGCACAACCCCAGGCCCTCACGTACAACCTTGTGTACTCTTGGATGTGAGCGACATCCGGCGAATCATTTTGGCCGACCAGCGGAGGAAAACCCGACGGGGAATATAACGGCCGGTCACCCGTGGTACTCATCTCCCTGTCGCCTTGAGTCATCAACCTTGCCGCACCGGTACGAACGGTCTGCGGAAGGGACTGACCCGCCACCATTTCACCGCAAGCAATTTACAATCAATCAAACAATTGCAAACAATATAACATCGGGTCTACGACGGCCTGCCTTACTAGGCTTACACTTCGGGCATCGGCACTTTGCTCTACTTTCGACAAGGAGCGTGGGAGCTCTTTATTTGGGGCTAGACCTGGAGGACTACCTCAACTCCGGTTATCCCCAACTAAGGCTCAACCTAAACAACTGCTCGTCAGAGCAGGACCCGGGAATATAAAAGTAAATTGCGATAAGATCAAGTGCGGTGGTTATGCTGCTTATTTAAAGTACTGGAAAGAAATGTGACCAGTACGAGACTGGAGTAGTATTGAAATAAGTTTGACCAGTACGAGACTGGAGTAGTACTGAAATGAAAGTAATGAAATAATCTTGACCAGTACGAGACTGGAGTAGTACTGAATTGAAAGTACTGAACTGAAAAGAATAAAGGAACTGGACCAGTGCAAAACTGGAATAATCATAAAGAAAATGGTTATTAGTCCAATCACTCCATACAGGAGGCTTCAGTTCCATCTCCGTTCTCAGGAGAGATTTTTCAGTTCCATCCCAGTTTTTAATAAAGTTTCTTTGGGTTACACCTTTATTAAGATCCGATTATGAGTTGGTTGCGCCTTATTAACCACGGCTTAATCGGATTGGGGCTTATCAGGAGTTATACTTTCATTATTCGTCAAGAATAATTCATAACTCACCACTCGTGCTCTCATCTTCCGAGCGTGCCCAAATCGCCCGAGAGTCGAGGCGCTCGACAGTTTTCATGAAATCTCGAAACACCCGGAGCTTGGTCACTTGCCTCGACCACTCTCGTCGATATGAAACTTATTCAAATTAGAGAGGATAGTCGCGCGCTCCAATTTTCATTTTCGAAGAAAACGAGCGTAATAATATCGAGCGCGGTCCTAGGCTTCCATATTTTGGGAAAAATATCAAAACTTATCCCCATGAGCTCAAATTTTGATACAACCCTTAAATGGGTATAAAATGAGCATAGAAAAATTTTCATAATTTTTCAAAGAGTTTTGGCCCTTTAATTTGGCCAAATAAAGTTTAATTGGGCTTTTTAAAAATACCAAATCAACACCAAAAATTTTCAAAATTTTTGTGGAGGAAGCCCTTAGCAAGGGAAAAAATTTTCATGTTCAACACTCTCTTCCTAGGAGCCTATTTTAGCCCCTTAAAAATATCAACCCATTATTAATTATAATATTATAAATATTATAATTAATATATATATATAAAGAATTTCCTGTACATCATCTTCCACCCCCGCTGTACGTATCCCGCGCACCTTACGGGGCTTCTCCGCCGCCGGCCGGCCACCGGCCGGCCGTGGCTCCACCACTGGCCAACCCGCCGGTGGTGGGCGCTCCCTCCGGCGGTGGTCCGGCGGCCTGCCGCCGCCGGCCGCCGCCGGAGCATTTTTTTCTTAAAAATGGACGGGAGGGGAGGGGGTGACGGCGGCGGCGCTCCGGCCGCCGGGAGTGTCATGCAAGACGTCCAAAATGGAGAAGGAGGGAGAAGGCTTCCACCTGAGTTTGGTGGGCTCGGGAGGGGCCGGTTTGGTCGGACATGGCTCAAGGTGGTGGAGGAGGGGAGGAGGAGCTCCGGCTTGGCTTTTTCCGGCCACCTGAGCTCCGGCAGAGGGGGGGGGAGAAGGGGAGAGAGCTTATCTGAGAGGTGTGAGGAGGATTAGGGGAGGGGGGGTCCTTTTATATGGAGGGGGAGGGAGAGTTCCCTCCCTTTGGGTGGTGTGAGACTAATCCCTCCTTAGGGAGGGATTAATCCCCACCCTCCAGCTGTCTAATGACAGCTGGAAGTCTCCCATTTTCCCCCATGTGGGGAAAATGGATGGGCCCTTTATGAGCTTGAAGCTTGGGCCTTCATGGTGAAGAAAGAGAGGGGGAGAGTGGGAGAAAAGAAAAAGTGGGTGGGCCTCCACTTGAGCTTTGGGAGGCTTGCTGGTTGGGGCCCATGGAGAGTGAGGGGGGCATGGGCCATCCTTCTTTGGAGAGGAGGTGGGCCCCTCACTTGGAGAAAAATCCAAAAAGTGGATTTTTAGGAGGGTTTGACCAAGTCAACCCTAGGTTGGGTCCCCCTTGCTGGTCAAAGTCAAAGTGGGTCCAAGTCGTCGGGGTCGGGTCAAAGTTCGGGTGTCGTGTCATAATTGGTGTGCGCACGCTTTTCGGTGCACAACTATGCTTGATTTGACCACGGGTTGACCAATCGTCATCGAAATTGACCGGGACGACTTCCGTTGACTTCGTATTGACCACACGAGTCTAACGCCACTGACTAGGGTTGAATCGGAGTCCGTTTGTCGAAAGTCCGAAATTTCCGCGTTGCAGCGTGCTAAAATGGTCGAAATGTGTAAAATTGTCGTTAGACCTCGGAGTCCAATTGAACGAGTTCCGATGCGCTCGTATTGACTATACGAGGCCACAGGAACTGACAGAACTCAATTCAGAGTTCTCTAGCTCTATTTCCTGCTTATGGTTATTTCCCACCGGGTCATGGGTAGGGTTCGGGCCATTTTTATTGGGCCCACTAAGGCTCTGGTGGCCCAATAAAAGGCGGGATGCTACACGGACGGCTTGGAAGAGGAGGTGGAAGAGTCACCAGACGGGCGAAGATGTGGATGTTTCATCCAGCACCGATCCACAAGATGCCCGGTGCGGCCGCAGTGAGAGCAAAGGAAGCGCGAAAAACTTCGACCACCGGTGTGGTTGTTGCGACTACCAGAGCCACTCCGTTGAGTCTGGTGAGCATATTATTCTGGTGGAGGAGAAGACAAAAGCGGACGCTGAAGGAGAGATGTAAATGCGGCAATGCGTGCAGCTGTTGTATCCAAGTTGGGAGAGTCCGCTTCACCCAAGATTTGCTGGCGGATCATTTTGTAGGAATCAGGAAGCCGGAGGAGGTAGCACACAACAAGAAGATCTTGGAAGTGCTTGTGCTGTTCAGCGAGATCCGCGGAGAAGGGACGATGTTGAAGAATCTCAGCCCCAAGAGTCTGGACATGTTGATAAGCGGCAGCACGAGACATAGAAGGACGGGCAAAGAGGTCTGCATATAAAGTATAGATGTGGGACGTCTGTGTAGAGCCCCCCCCCCCCCCCCCCCCTCCAACCTTTTGCCCGGGTTGGGCCGGAGGGGTACTACTGGCCCAAGTCGTCCACCCAGTGCTCTTAAGGGAAACGATCCACCCTATCCAAACACCAGATGGCCGCCTTGCTCGGCTCTAATCATAACATTCACAACCCATCAAAGTATAGCAGAAGCATTAACAGGAAACCATTACAGATATAAAACATATCAATATCACAGGGGTTCTAGGGCCGAAACCTAGAACTTATATAAGCCTGTGGGCTATACATGATCTACATATATCGCTCACACTCCCTCTCTCTACGCTGCTCAGCGGTACTTACGTCTCTAAACTCCGGAGACGGCGGGAGTGCATCTACTCGAGTAGTCCTAGCTGCCGGCGTAGTCTCCTGCGGCAGCGAGTCACTTCGATGCTCCGTTTCCTGTGAATGGTTAATCAAATAGCCGTTAGTCACAGAGCTAAGAGGAAACAAATCTCCTCCCCAAATCCATATCCTGGGGACGAGCACACACCCACCCGACAGAAGTAAATAGTCGAAGCAAGAGAGGGTTAGCACAATATTTCATATATGTACAGCTAGGAGCAATTATAAAAAGTGCGGGATAATATAACTGGAAAGAAAAGCAGCAGCAATATAAACCAGCTATAATAAGGCTCCACTAACTCGTCAGCACATCAGGTTTTCTTATCCTGAATTCTATCGCAGGCATTCACAGCCGCACACACACCGCAGGCATTCATAGTCGCGCGCACAAACCCTATGTCGACATATTTTGGACCGCTTCTGTTCTAGCAGGGTAGCGAGCCCCGCGGGCCTTACCGATGTGGTCGTCGGTGATAGTAACCAGTCCTGCCACTTCTGGGGGTGATCGTACCGCACAACCCCAGGCCCTAACGTACAACCTTGTGTACTCTTAGATGTGAGCGACATCTGGCGAATCGTTTTGACCGACCAGCGGAGGAAAACCCGACGGGGAATATAACGGTCGGTCACCCGTGGTACTCATCTCCCTGTCGCCTTGAGTCGTCGACCTTCCCGTACCGGTACGAACGGTCTGCGGGAGGGACTAACCCGCCACTATTTCACCGCAAGCAATTTATAATCAATCAAACAAAAAGGCAAACAATATAAACATCGGGTCTACGTCGGCCTGCCCTACTATGCTTTAGACTCCGGGCGTCGGCACTCAGCTCTACTTTCGACAAGGAGCGTTGGAGCGCATTATTTGGTGCTAGACCTAAAGGACTACTTCAACTCCGGTTATCCCCAACTAAGGCTCGACGACTGCTCATCAGAGCAGGACCCGGAACTATAATAGTAAATTGCAATGGAAATAAGTGTGGTGATTATGCTGCTTATTTAAAGTGCTGGAATGAAATGTGACTAGTACGAGACTAGAATAGTGCTGAATAGAAAGTACTGAAATAAGCTTGACCAGTACGAGACTGGAGTAGTGCTGAATGAAAAGTACTAAAATAAACTTAACCAATACGGGACTGGAATAGTACTAAATAGAAGATACTGAAATAAGCTTGACCAGTACGAGACTGGAGTAGTACTAAATAGAAGGTACTGAAATAAGCTTGACCAGTACAAGACTAGATAAAGCATAAAGAAAATAGTTAGTAGTCTAATCACTCCTATTCAGGAGGCTTCAATTCCATCGAGATTTAAAGGAGGTTTTGTTGGGTTACATCAACTATTATGATCCAATTAATTTGGTTGCGCCATATGTATTACGATTTAATTGGATCAAGGTCCGGTTAGGAGATATATTCTTATTAGTCGTCGAGGACAACCCCTAGTTCATCACCCGTACTTTCACCTTCCGAGCGGGCCCAAATCATCCGAGAGTCGAGGCGCTCAACGGTTTTACGAATTTTAGGAAATCCCGGAGCTTAGTCACTTGTCTCGGCCGCTCTCGTCGATAAAATAGTTTAAAGTACTTGTTTGATTATAAGGAGTAGTCGTGCACTCCAAATTTCGTCTTTTAGGAAAAACGAGCGGAAAAAAGATCCGTGCGCGACTCTATGCTTCAATATTTTAGGAAAAATATCGCAACTTATCCCCAACCCTAAATTTTGATACAACCCTTGGGAGGGCCTAAAGTGAGTCTAGTAATTGTTTTATAATTTTCCAAGGTGTTTTGGGCATTTAATTTAGCCAATCAAATTTTATTTTTGCTTTTAAAAATATTAAATTAAATCCAAAAATTCTCAAAAATTTGTGCAGGTAGCCCTCATCAGAGGGAATATTTTTCATGTTGGTCACTTTTACCCTAGGGGCCTAAAGTTGGCCCAGAAATTTCTCAAAGTTTCTGCCATTTTATTTGGTCTGCCAATAGCAGATCCATCTAATCCCGCGGCTGAGATTGAGCCGCAGGGTTTATTTTGATCTTCTCTCCCCACAGTGGATCGGCAATGGATCTGCTATGGGGGTCGTTGATGCTGAGGCGGGGGGGGGGGGGGGGGGGGGTGGTGTTAATAAAATCCCAGCCGCCCGATCTTCATCACCAGATCGGGCGGCTGCTGCTCCTCGTCGCGGTACAGAGGATGAGCAGCCTCCACCGCCGTCGGTAGGTCGTCGCAGATGCCGGCGCTGGCCCCGATCCGCTCGTCGGGGGCCGGCGATCCTCTGGGGGTGGTCCGGCGGCCTGGCGCCGCCGCCGTCGGTTTAATTTCCATCCCGAGAGCCAGGGGTGGCGGTGGACCTGCTCCCGGCGCCACCGCGCCAACCCCCCCCCCCCCCCCCCCCCCCGCTCCTTGGGTGGAATGTCGCCTCCTAGTCCACCCCCGACCGACGTGCTGGGGGTCGGGCTTCTCGCCGGCGGTGGTCCGCCGGCCATGCGCCGTCGGCCGCCGCCGCCACCTTAAACAGAGAATCTCTGTTTTTTGCGGGTGCCGCCGGAACTTATAAATTTATATGATCATTTTGCCTTTATTTAATTACTCTTATTTATTGCAGACCCTTAACTTATAAATTTATATGATTATTTTTATAAGTTAACTTAATGATTTATAATATACCGCACATTATTTAGAACCGCTAGAAAACCATAGAATAGCTTGTGAACTTATACTTCAAGACAACTAGTTGAATTATTAGGGTCCGTTCGTTTGCACATAATTAGAATTCGATATTGCAATTGAATATTGGTGAATATTTTGGAATTAAATATTGTGACTAATTACAATTCAAGCGTTCACCTAATAAAGAATATTGTTGAATATTGTGTAATTGATTAATTTTTTTGTTCATTTGTTAAATAAAATTCAGTATAAGAATTGAAAAATATTATGATGAAACTAATATAATCAAATGTGCGTTATGGTTGCGACTTTTTCGCTCGGGAGAGATTTTTTGCCTGAGCATGATTTCTTTCGTCCGGACATGATTTTTTCGCCTGATCATGAATTTTCTCACGGGCACTATTTTTTAATGTGGCTGCGATTTTATGCCCGGTTGCATTTTTTTCGCCCGGACGCGATTTTGTCTCCCGAACGTGACTTTTTCGCTCGGGGAAAAAATCGCGCACAGGCGAAAAAATCTCACCCGTGCGAAAAAATCTCGTGTGGGCAAAAAAACGGGCCTTAGCAAAAAATTGCGGCCGGGCGAAAATATGTGCCTGGGCGAAAAAAAATCGTCGGGCAAAAAATTTCCCGGTCCGGCAAAAAAACTCGCACGGACGAAAAAATCGTGGCCTGGAGAAAAATCGTGGCCTGGAGAAAAATCGCGACAGGGCGAAAAAATCGCGGCAGGGTGAAAAAAGCACGTCCGGGAAAAAATTTGTGCTTGTGCGAAAAAACCGGGGCCCGGGCGAAAAAAACAAGCGCACGGGCGAAATAACGGGCGCTCGGGCGAAATAACGGGTGCCTGGGCGAAAAACACGTGCCCGGGCGAAAAAAGCGCTGCCGGGCGAAATATTCGAGGTCGGGCAAAAAATTCGCGCTCATGCGAAAAAATCGCGTCCGGGCGAAAAAAACTCTGTCGGGCGAAAAAATAGCGAGCCCGGGCGAAAAAATCGCACCCGGGCGAAAAAGTGCGACCGGGCGAAAAAATCGCGTGCGTGCAAAAAAAATGTGTTCAGGCGAAAAAATTGCGCCCGATCGAAAAAATCTCGGCCAGGCGAAATAAATAATGCCTGGGTGAAAAAATTGCGCCCAATCGAAAAAATCGCGGTCGGGTGAAAAAATCACGGCTGGGGGAAAAAATTGCGTCGTGACGAAAAAATCGCGGTCGGGCGAAAAAAATCGTGTCTGGGCGAAAAAATTTGAGCTCGGGTGAAAAAATTACGCTCGGGCGAAAATATTCGCATCCGGGTAAAAAAATCGCACCCGGGCAAAAAAACTTGCGCCAATGCGAAATACACCGCTCCGACGAAAAATGCGCGCCACGACGAAAAATGCTGCCACGACGAAAAATGCACGTCCCGACGAAAAAATCACGCTCAGGCGAAAAAAGAACGGTTGGGCGAACAATTGCGCCCGGGCGAAAAAAAATCGCATCCTATCGAAAAATCGCGCCCGGGTAAACAAACGTGCGCCATGGTGAAATACACCGCCCTGACAAAAATTGTTCGCCTTAGCGAAAAACGGGCTCACTGGTGAAAAACGCGCGCCCGAGCAACAACACGCGCTCACGTGGGAAAATTGGGCGACTAGTTTAAAAGTTTGTCTCGGCCGGAATTGTCCAATTCTTATATATATTGAAAAGAATTGTGTTCAGTTCAAAATAAATTCAACGGAAATTTTTAAAATTCAAATTCCAACGTCATGCGTCGAAACGAACGACGGAATTGGAATTACACCTTCAATTTCAATTCCAGGAATTCATTTCCGTGCAAACGAACGAACTCTTAGAGAATTATAATACTATCTAAATCTACAAACAATTAAACACAAATAATATTTCCCTCATGTCACCTGCTTGATATACATTATGCAATTTGTAGCTCCATCTTCTTTCCTTCCGCCCGGTGCATAGGAGTCTTCAAGAGAGTGAATGTTAAATTCATTTATGCTTTGTTTGGTTTGGCGTTTCGCCGCCTCCGTTTGGAGCAAATGCCGTCGGACGGCGGGTAAACAAAGGACACCGGCGGCGTTTACTCTGTTTGCACCCGCCGGACCGAGGAAAAGCCACCAAATCGGAGCTTTTTCAGCCCCGCATCCTCCCCTCCGGTTCAACACCTCCGTTTAAACCCACCGGCACCTCCTGCACCGTTCAATCAAACGAACCAATCTTCTGATGAGTTAAAGCCAGATTTTGCATGTTCTATGTTGGGTTCTTCTCAACAAATACTAATATATGTTTTCATATTGCTGCTGACATATTTCTACTTGCATTTCTAACAAAAGATGGTGATTTTATTTTCATTCATGGGAAAATTAGAACCAAAAGTGGGATTTTTGTTTTGGTTTTGGACTTATCTTGCTCTTGCATGCACTAATTAGATTAGGGCTCCGTTTGGCGGACTTATTTTCACTAGTCAAACGGTTACGATTTAAGGCCTGGTTCATGCGGTCGTAACCGCTTGACCAGTGAAAATAAGTCCCATCAAACGGAGCCTTGGCTTCATTTCATTGTCTTTGGAGTTCGGATATTGCTTAGAAAAGTTTGCTTTATGTTGATAGGTATTTTGATTGTGTGAATATGTTTAGGGTGATTTGAAATGAGTAATTATGTGATGTGATTTGCTTAGATTATTTAGGATTATTTACAGACCAATGAAATGCATGGAAACAGTGAAGCACGCGAATCATTGTTTAGTACTATCCAAAATAGATTTGCTCATAACAATTACCTAAATTTATTGTGCACCACTAGTCTGCTGGCCACAGTAAAGCACGCGAATCATTCCGGACGTCAGCTAGCGTCCGGAATCCATGTAAAACCAGCCACAAACTCACAAAACCATAACCTATATCAACAAATGGCAAACTTTTCCTTCAATTATTCATGACAAAATACCACTACAAAATAGAAATTTTATTTAAGTTTATATTCAAAAATTGTATTCAGGCTATTAGCAACTCACCCAAAAATAAAATAAAAATAATTAATTTTTATCAAAACTCCACAAAACATGGTATCTCTCTAATATCCCATCTTCATGTCTCTTTAGCAAAGGCTGGGAAGGATACAGATGTGTTGCACGCCTACGAACAATACTCTAAAATAAATAATCAAAACCCACATCTCAGGATCTATTGAGTCCCAACTCATGACGAAGATTATAAATTTCGCCTCGGTGAAAATAAAAAAAATCAAAACCCTAGTTTTTATTTTCTCAATCTAGGCCAACGCGCATTGATCTATCTTTTTGAATGCGCTCAGTGGCAGGAACGGGCCGCATCGCCCCCCCCCCCCCCCCCCCCCCCCCCCCCCCCCCCCGCATCTTTTGGGTCCATGACGCCTAGCCTCCTCTCTTAGGCCAGCCTACTCGGGTAGCACACATCCTCGACGAGGCCCTAGAGGACCGGCTTCCAGCGCAGCACCGTGAGATCCATGTCATACTCACTGACAACCAGCATGTCGATGCTACCCACGTCGCCCTCAAGCAGGTGCTTGACGCCTCCCATAACGAGCTCGATGTTCCGGGAAACGTTGCCGCTAGGGCAAGAGCAGAGCAGGACGCAAAGGTGCGAGTTCTTGAAAGATCAGTCAAGGCGGAGGCTTCGGTTCACATGAAATAAAAAGGGGTGTTGCTATATCTGTATATTAGATATTTAATTCTTATTTTAAAGTGTGCTAATAGAGAAATGACGTGTGCTACTAACAATGTTCTATTTAAACTCATCTGAACAAAAACATCACACCGAAAAATATTTAATGACATTTTTTTTCTTCACCAAAGTTAAATTTTCTTGTAATGGGTTATACAAAATAAACATCATTTATTTTAGGTGATTGTTAACCGCAACCCGCAATTTTACTTGCCGCACCCCAAAATTTTCCAATATTTCGCGCCTTTTCGAAATACGCCTTGTACATGCAATATCAGGAAAAATGTTCGGCACGAAAGTTGTAGATATCGACGAGATCTACAATTTTCGTGTTGATCACTTTTCCTAAAAATGCATGTACAAGGCGTACTTTGGAAATATGCCTGGATTTTGCGTCTTTTCAAAATACGCCTTGTACGTGCAATTTCAGGAAAAGTGTTCAACACAAAAGTTGTAGATCTCGTCGATATCTACAACTTTCGTGTTGAACACTTTTCCTGAAATTGCATGTAGAAGGCATATTTTATCATATGATCACATTCTACAATACTTCTGTTACTTTTCAACAAATTCTATGAGGAATAATCAAATTGGGATCAATTAGACAAGTTAAATTTTTACTCAAAGTTTAGAGTGTTAAATAAGTTTAATATTTTTTCTATAAATCTAAGTCATGGCATGAAATATAATAAACATATTCACTTGACTGCTTACTAACCCAATTTTCATCTATGCTAATATTATATTACCGTTGTGTTTGGGGCGTCTTATTTGCTCTTGTAAGGTTGGACAGAAACTTTATTGTCATATAATATATGTTTGGTATGACAAATATTACTGTCGTTTAAAAAAAACTAGTTTATAGAATAAGATAATTGACATGACAATAGCATTTTTGTCCAACCTCATCAGAACAAATAAGCCACACCAAACACAGCCTAAATGTCAAAGCATTACCTACACACTCATAAATGAGTGTAAAATAGAAACAAATTATTGCATAGCACTTTAAGTGAAATGAAGTGGGTGATTAAATGCACATAAATTTAAATCTAAGAACCAATATTTCATTTCAACAATTGTTAACTAAATAGAAGATTAAGGCTCCATTTGGAGGACTTATTTTCACCGATCAAGCAGCTACGACCACATGAACCGGAGATTAATCAAGCGGTGAAAATAAGTTCCCCCAAACGAAACCTAAATTAGGAATCCTTACAAAAAAAAGGCAGCCCGGCCCGAGCAGCAAGGGTCCGCGAAAGGGTCCCACAACAGGGGTTAAAATAGGCAAATCTTATCCTGCATTTTTGCAGGACACCATTTCCAAAATTTGAACACATGACCCCAATAGAATTAGAAATCCTTGTAGATATGAAAATATAATAGATTTTTTTGTGTGCAACTTAAAGAATTTGAATTTTTTGAGGGTGCTATAAATAGCAAATTCTATCAAAATGCTAACAAAAAATTCCAATTTATTTATTTTTAGCAATTATTAGAAATTTCTATGATTTATATCAGCAAACCCTCCAAAAATCAACCTCCCTCCCAGTGCATCATCCTTCTCACCCTCGACTCCCACCCGTCTTCTTCTTTCTCGGACGGGTCGCAACCGCATGGCCGGGTTGATTAGAAATCCTTATAAGATTATTGTAATTGCTGAAAATTTAGAAATTAGAAATTCTTATAAGATTATTGTGATTGCTGAAAATTTAGCGTAACCATACCCCAAAAAATTTAAATGTTTTAACCGCAACCGAATGTTTACCTTGCCGCACCCCGTTATTATTTAAGAAAGGAAGCGTTGTGCAACTTTAACGAGATGGAACCAAAGGGGATACACGAGAGGTTAGGTGTGACTAAAGACGGAACACGGAATTTTACATTTTGGGTTGCAGTTAAACTCAAAAAATAAGATTTTTTAAAAAAAAATACGGAGCTGCGGATATCCAAAGATGGATTGCAGTTAACATTGGCCACTTTTCATTCTTAACTTCATATAAAACATGCTTCCACCATTAATTTTAATAATTAATCAGCAAAGTGGACAGCATTTCAAAAATTAGTGATTAATCATGCTTTACTTCCAATTTAGGAACTAACAGAGCACAAAAAAGAGAGCTTTCAAATGAGCCAAAACTTTCACGCTCCACTTGCATTCTTTAGAAATTAAGAGTTCTAGTGTAAAACTCCATTTCACTTGAGAAATCACTCACTTAGGCTCCGTTTGGGAGGACTTATATTCACCGGTCAAGCGGTTACAGTCGCATGAATCAGACACATGCGGTCGTAACCGCTTAACCGGTGAAAATAAGTCACCCTAAACATGGCCTTATTTTGGTGGGCTGCATTGTAATTAACCTCCATACACTCAAGTAACTTGCAATCATTAACTTAACGCTCTATTTGTTTGAGCGTTTCGCTTCTCCGTTTTGGGCAAACGCCGCCGGAAGGAGGGTAAACAAATGAACCTCCGGCGGCGTTTGCTCTGTTTCCACCCGCCCGCCTTGAGAAACACCCCAAAAAGCTCCGTTTGGAGCAGCCACCTCCCCCCTCCGGTTCGAACTCTCCGTTTCCACCCGCCGGATCGACCCGTCACCGCTAAAACAAATGAAATAGTCTAGAAAGCACTTGAATTCTTATAATTGGGGCATAAATTTTTATAATTGAGATATTAAGTTGAAGCACCCGAACATCGATCAAACTTTAGGGACAATATGGACTAAAAGAAAATGATAGGGCTCTCATCAAAGAGACCAGGCTATTTCTACCGGGAGGGCCATACAACCTTGCTAACTAGAGCTATAAAACAGAATGGTCCTTTCTTAAATGATAAGGGCACCCATACATTAGCTTTCAGAATAGAGGTTACTAATAATAACCTCAACAACCTTAAATAGAGATATGGTCATGCTCATTGTACGACAAAGTTCTAGAAATTTCCATATCTAATAGTTCTAATTTCTAAACCTTTGCATGGAAACTTCTTAGGCCTATAATATATCAGTAGTATCATGCTCATTCATCCAACAAGCAATACTTCGTTGTTTATTGTTTGCGGATGATATTGTTTTGGTCGAAGAGACATGCAAAGGTATAAACACGAAACTTGAATCTTGTCGAAACATTTTAGAAAGAAGAGTTTTAGATTGAGCAGGACAAAGACGGAGCATATGGAGCTTGTAAATTTAGCAGTGCAAGAATGCCGGATGACTTTATTATTGAGTTAGGTGATCAAAATATTTCCCAAAGTGCGTGCTTTAAATATCTCGGATCGATAGTTGAAAAGGATAGAAATGTTGATAAAGACGTGATACATAGAATTCAAACAGGTTGGTTGAAGTGGAGAGACGCATCAAAGATCTTATGTGATCGTAAAGTTGCCATTAAAACTGAAAGGAGAGTTTTACCATACTGCAATTAGACCAGCGACGCTTATGGTTCTGAGTGTTGGACAATGAATTGTGAACACGAGCAGAAAATGGGAATAGAAGAGATGACGATGCTTAGGTGGATGTGTGAACACACAATACTAGAATAAAACTAAAAATGAATATATCATGAATAAGACGAGTGGCACCAATTGCAGAGAAATGCAAAAAAGCTCGACTAAGATGGTTTAGACACATACAAAGGAGACCGTTAGAGGCAACTGTTAGGGATTATGAGAGTTAAGTCACTAGGCATGTTAAAAAGGGGAAGGCTAGACCAATAAAGATTTTAAATGAAACAATAAGAAAAGATACGATGTACTTGAGCATTAGTGAGATTATGACTAAAAATAGAGCACAATGGCAACAAAGGATCCCTATAGCTGACCCCACTATAGTGGGATAGAGGCTTCAGTGATGTTGTATGCTCATCTAATCACAATAATAGCACTTACATTGATGTCATGTATAGGTAGCAAAATCTCTGTAAAGGGAATTTGTAAATCAGATTGTAAGCAACTCTTCAAGAACTCCTGAAGAACTTGTATCTTCAATAGTTAAAAATGTTCAGAATAAATATAATCTATTAATTACCCAAATCTTCCAAGCAAATACATGATATGAAATGTAAACTAACAAGAGATTTTTTATATAATTTCAAAAGATAGAAAAATGCAGTCTGCAATTTAGTGAACATCGTGATGACGGTCTAGAATGCGGTGGTCATGAACTGTCGTTCGTGAATGTCCAACCTCACCTAAAAAAATTCATGCATTTTACGCTAAAACTAGTTTATTTTCCTGGTAGCAGTCATAAACTGTCATGCCAAACATACATTCTATGACAATGACGTTTTTGACCAAACTCGTAGGAGCAAATAAGCCATGCCAAAAGGAGCCCGGCTTTTTAGCTCTGGTAAGTTTGAACAAAAACGTCGTCGTATTAGAATGTATGATTGGCATGAAAACGGTCACAACCACCACCAACAAAACAAAACTAATTTTGAACATAAAAGTTGATAAAGTTCCATAGGTGAAGTCTATGAACAATGACCAATAGACACCGCCGCATTCATGACCGCCACCGCCGTGCCAACAAAACCTAGCGGCGTTTTCACGCCGGTGGCGGGAGCAAACACCACCGCAAGACGGAAAAACAAACATCTGGGAGGGCGCACATGGTAGGGGATTTCTATTTCGGGTTCTCATATCATACACAAGTTCAAAATTAGGTCTACAACAGTAAACAACAGTGATGGCCTATCCTCTAGAACAACAAAATCATAAAATCTCCAAGAGCAAACACGTTTTTTCCGTCTCCAATAAATTCTTTCAAGAGTGGATAAATACAGAAAAGGGCAAGTGATCTTAAAAGGAAAATGAAGGAGTACAAATCTCTCTGAAAAGGACTTGTGGTACTATTAGTGAAGGGGATTTGAAGCTCTCAAGATAGAATATCTTGCTCATAGGTCTACAATATGTGGAATTGAATCAACGGTACATCAACAAAATAATATGAATCTATTAACATCACTATGTAGCACCGAGACGCGACGAGCTACGTTTACAGATACGAAAAACATGATTTTTCAAAAAATTAGGATAGGAAAACGTTTTAAAAAATTAATTATAAACAACAACACTCAAGGCGTTATCCCACTATAGTGGTCTAGGCAATATGGATCAATGGTCGCCATTGTACCATATCTTCAGTCATAAGAATCTCACTAATGCCCAAGTACATATCTTTCCTTATAGTTTCATTCTAAGTATTTATTGGTCTACCCATCCCTCGTTTAACATGCTTAGTGACAACTCTCACAATGCCTAACAGGTGCCTCTAATGGTCTCCTTTGTGCATGTTTGAACCATCTTAGTCGAGCTTCTCGCATCTTCTCTACAATTGGTGTCACTCATGTCTTGTCCCTGATAATTCATTCCTAATTTTATTCATTCTTGTGTGTCCACGCATCCACCTAAGCATTCTCATCTCCACAACTCCAATTTTTTGCTAATGTACCACAATTCACTACCCAACACCCAAAATCGTAGAGCACCGCTGGTCTAATTGCAGTACGGTAAAACTTGCCTTAGTTTAAATGGTACTTTACGATCACATGAGATCCCTGACACGCCACTCCACTTCAACCAACCTGCTTGTATTCTATGTATAACAACTTTATCTACACGACTACACCTCCATCTTTTTGAACTATTGATCCTAGATATTTAAAGCACTCACTGCGTAAAATATCTTGATCACCCAACTTAATAACGGAATCATCCGTCCTTCTTGCACTGCTAAATTTAAGCTCTCCATTTTTGCATTGCTCAACCTAAAACCATTATTTTTTGAAGTGTCTCGCTAAGATTCAAGTTTCGTGTATACACCCTCGCGGGTCTCATCGACCAAAACAATATCATCCGCAAACAATAAACACCAAGGTATTGCTTGTTGGATATGTCTGGTGAGCTCACTGAATTTGTTTACATATATTTTATTATGTCAATGTATGATGCGTTTACACATTTCTTTTCTAAGACTCTCCACAAGTTCTCTTTTGGAGCCCTATCATAAACCTTCTCAAGGTCAATAAAGAGCATATGCAAAATCTGTTTTCTTTCTTGATAGCTGTCAATGAGCCTCCTCGAGAGATGTATAGCTTCCATGGTCGACCGTCCTGACATGAATCCAAATTGGTTCTCTGAGATCTTGGTCTCTCGTCTTACTCTTTTTTCTATAATTCGTTATCATTATTTCATGATAAGACACATTAATTAATTCATCTGTAATTGACACCATTTTGTATATTTTTATCGTTCTTATACAAAAGTACCAAAATACTTTCTCTAAATTGGTTTGGCATCATCATTGTTTTTGGTATCTAATTAAAATAACATGTAAATCACAAAATTCATTCTTTTTCTAGGCTTTTTCAAACTTTGATGAGTATATCATCTGGCTCAATCGTCTTTCCATTTTTTTTTTTTGTAGCATCATATATCTCTGATGCTTGAATTTTATGATAAAACGTTATGTTCTTATAACTCCTCCGATTTAATTAACTCATTCAAGCTTAGTTCAATGATTTTTGCTTCATTGTAGAATTGATAAAAATATTTTTTTGCTGCTCTTTAATAGCCACATTGTTTGTCAAAATCAAACATGTTTCATTTTTATACATTTAACTTGACTTAAATCTTTTTTCTTCCTCTCTCTAGGTTGGGCAATTTTTATGTCACGCTCTCCATCTATAGTATTTAGTCACTTATAAAATTATTCATAAACTTGACTTATTATTTTACTTACTGCGTGTTTAGTTTCTTTCTTGACAATTTTATACTTTATTAAAATTTCATCATTCCTACAAGCGTGGAGTATTTTATTGCAGGCTTTTTTTCCCTGACTTTGTCTTACACTTCTTTTTTCCACAACAAAATTTTTTTGGAGGTGCACGACTTTTTGACTCTCCAAGTACGTTCTTTCCAATTATCCTTAAATATAAAGATATAACATCTCATGACAGACGGGCCCCGCCATGACATATCGATGCGGGAATCGCGTATCCCGCTCCCGCAAGCGGGATACGCTATTCTTTATTATTATTACTTATTTAAATAGTGCGTGTTTCCGGATGATTCCCATATCCAATATGTGATTGAGCCGATATGCGATTGAGCCGATATGCGAGGTATTTTTAAGTATGCGTGCTTCTGTTATGGTCCTTCTTCGAAGGTGGCCGGATGTAGATATGATGGTGGTGGAGATGGAAGAAGGCGGGGATACTACGGAGCCGTGACTGCGGCTGCCTTAGCGGGGTTGCTCGTCGGAGGAGAGAGTCACCAAGATCTCACAAGGAAGATGAGAAAATAGAATATTTTTCTTACTTGCTTCATGCATACCCCCACATGCTTTTATATAGGCTATACACAATAATGACTCACCTAATAATTTCCCAACACTCACCTAACTCTCATAAAGACACAAATAACAATATTCATGACACATAACAATAACATAACCGACACATAACATAACATAACATGATAACATGACCGACACATAACATCTCACTCGTCCTCCAAAAAAGCTTGCCCTCAAGTTTTATCTGATGCCCTCGTCGTCAGAGTCCTTGACGTGTAAGTAGAAAAGCCGGGTGCACCTGTGGCCGCGAGTGTACTGCTCGTCGCAATTGAAACATAATCCTTGCGTGCGGCGTTACAACATCTAAGCCTGAGATAAGCGGCGGACCTGTGGTGTCAGGGCACCCTCGCGTCGGTCCTGTGGAACAATGTTGGTAGCAGGTGGATATGCCTCTTGGGACAGCTGGAGGCGACGATCGCAGAGCCGGGCCAGACTCATAGCAATCACTAAGTCCGGAGGGGCCTCAAACTCAACTTCCAGTTGCAATCGCTCGCGAAGTCCGGTGGTGAAAATGTTGACTTGCATATTTGGGGCATGAGGGACATGTGCTAAGAGAAGCTGAAATTGTTCCATGTACTCGTCCACAGTACCCGTTTGACGTAGAGATGTGAGTGCATCGAGCGGGTTACTGTGGATAGGAGGTCTGAAATGCAAGTTGCAGAGCCGCTTGAAGTCGTCCCAAATCAGATTTGGCCGGTCGGTGAGAAGCTGCAAAGCCCATAAAACAGCGGAGTCGAGCATATGGAAGGATGCTAAATGGATCTGGTCGGCGGCCGGAGTTTGTTGGTGGCCGAAGAATTGCTCACACTTGGTGAGCCAGCTCAAAGGATCACTTTTCCCATCGTATGTTGGAAATTCCAATTTGGTATAGCGTGGTACGATGACAACGTTGGGGCGCGCGGGGACTTGTGGTGGCGGCTCGTGAACGGTCAAGGGCGTTGGGCCCTGACGAATAAGTGGTCGTGCATGGCTGCTGCTAGCATGATCGTGTGTCCGGGTGGAGGACAGATCATCGACGCGCTTGGCGAGCGCAGTAATGGCCTCCTGATGTCGGTCCGCGAGAGCAGTGTGCGCAGCTTGTTGTGCTGAGAGGTCATGTAGCATGAACATAATTTGATTGAGTTGCTCAGATGCGTCTCCCATAGTGCGGGAGGAGGAGCGGGTGACCGGGCGGTTGGAGTGCGTCGAGGCAGCTGGCTGGGAATAACCATGCGAGCCCCGGTGGCGCCCAATATTGGCGCCCCGCTGGAAATTATGAGGAGGGCTGGTTTGGAGGTTGGGTAGAAATAGGAGGCTGTTGGACGAAATAAAAAGGAGAAATGGTGGTGGGGTCCACGGGATAGGAAAAAATTAAATTAAAAACTATAGGTGTGCGTCTCCAGACGAAGAAGTCGACAGACCGGCGTGCGGCCCGTGAAGTCCTCGATGACGTGCAACTCGATGAGGGTAAAGGGAGCTGGTGTGCGGGCGGGGCTCGAGGAGAATGGAGGAGGCGTAGTGGTCGTTTAGCAGGGGGGAAGAGGTTGCGGCTGTCGGAGCCCGACGGAAAGCCCACGTCCAAGGTTGTCAGAATCGCGATCCGGATCATAGGATCTTACAATCCTACGATCCAGATTTTGTAAATCGATCCCGATTTTGTAAAGCGATCCTCAATCCGACCTTACTATATGATCTGATGCTACCTCAAAACGATCTCATCTAGGATCTCGATCCTGACAGCCTTGCTCGCGTCGACCTGGACGCAGAGGTCATGGACGGCGTGCGTCGACCTGGACGGGGAGATGGCGGGTCGGATCCCGACGGGGAGCTGGGTGTCGGATCTTAGCGGAGCTTCTGGTATCGCGGGGACCCGCGGGAAGGGCCAATGCCCGGACTGGTTGCGATCGGGGGAAGCTGATGGAGGCAGAGGGACTGGTTGCAATTGAGGAGGTGAAGGGACTGGTTGCAATAGGGTGAAGCTGAGGGAGGGATGTTCGTCGGTGGAAGAGAATCGAGAGCCTCTGATACCAAGTTGTTATGGTCCTTCTTCGAAGGTGGTCGGATGTAGAGATGATGGTGGTGGAGATGGAAGAAGGCGGGGATATTACAGAGCCGTGAAAGTGGGGTTGCTCGTCGGAGGAGAGAGTCACCAAGATCTCACAAGGAAGATGAGAAAATAGAATATTTTTCTTGCTTGATCCATACATACCCCCACATGCCTTTATATAGGCTATACATAATAATGAATCACCTAATAATTTCTCAACACTCACCTAACTCTCATAAAGACATAAATAACAATATTCATGACACATAACAATAACATAACCGACACATAACATAACATAACATGATAACATGACCGACACATAATACGACACATAACAGCTTCATAGAACATCAGAGCTCCAATATTCTAGTTAAGCCATAACTACTAGGAGTTTCCTAAAATTTTCACCAAAAAGGCTTGATAGATCTTCTAAAGCTCTATTTGCTAGGGTGACATTTTGACTCCAACCAGTCTTCAATCGATCATTGATGTAGGTCGTGGGCGAAGAGGGCGCCAGCTGTGAGGTTAAACTAGATTACTTGGTTGATTGCTGAAATCCAATTGCAGGCAAAAACCAGTCTAGTCAAGGAGAACTAGTTACAGCATTTACAGTGGGAGTTATTATGATCATGTGGGGAAAGGTATATGACTTTGTTCTATGAGCACAAAGTAAAACAGCCAAAGAAGGGGTTGGCCATAGTTGAGGAAAAGTGAAAGTACTCAGTTTGGGGAACCACAATATATTTTGTGATCAGCTTCATAGCTTAGTTGCTTTACATATTCTGACAATTATTTTTAGCTTAGATTTATATTTGTAAATGCACTTTTGGTGTAATATCTTGTAGATCTGCAAGAAAGCTAGATTACACTATTCACGTCCACACCTTTAGAGTAAATAGTATAATCAATCCAGTTACTTTTGATTGTCATGATGAGGCCAACCTCTAAATCCTAAAAGCTTGGTTAGCTAATCATTCTATATTGAGTATAATAAATGCCCCATGATGAGTTTATCACACAAACGCACTAATAGACCCCCTGTGTGGATCTTAGATAATTACTCTTTCCGGAAAAATAGGATCAGTCACTATAAGAAATTCATTGACAATTACATCTTTGAATATGCGCTCAGAGATCAAATCATACTAATGAAGACTACCATGGATGGAAACATAGTTCTTGTCCCAGAATGAAGTGGATAGAACCAGATAAGAGAATCAAACTGGTAGAAGGCAACACAAAGAACATACTAATATCTACCCTTTCTGATGAAATATAGCAAAACATGTGCATTGTTAGATTGCTCAAGAAATTTGAAACTCATACAGAAAATATAAGTTCCTCCAGAATCAAAAATATGAAACATTCATATATGAGGAGAGAAATAATACTACACAGCTATATGGAAGATTTAATGTGATAGAAAGCTATGACCTCAGATTGAACATCATAGTTGAAACAATTGGACAGCCAAAGCTTTGAATGTGTGCCCTTAAGGAAAGCATCAATATGGACAGCCAAAGCTGAAACAATTGCTAGAAAGCTATGACTTCAGATTGAACATCATAGTTGAAGAGGTAAATAAGGAAGAGGTAATGTCCTTCAATGATAAAGAAGCTGAAGGAACTCAAGAAAATGACATCTCATATGATAAGAAGGAAATTGTGTTATTTGAAAGGAAGTCTATGCAATTTATATTAAAGGTAAATCCTCAAGCTCAGCTAGGAAGCTCAAGACCAAGGCCAAGTTATGAAGCATTACTCTAAAACAAATGATAAACTTATCTTCAACGGGTTTGAGAAGCGAGAGCATTTTGTTTGTGAATGCACCAAATGCAATAATGAGATGTAAAAATTGCCTAAAAAGAGAGGGAGGTTCGATGCGAAAACAGGAAAGGGAAGAAAGAATCCTTAAGATGCTTAAAGGAAAGTAATATTGTAAAGAAGTGGAATTACACTAACCAAAAGGAGTTGTGAACCACTAAGACTCTGTTTGGAGCTGTTGTGGCTGTATAGAAAATAGTGAGGGAAAGCGGTGGTAGGAAAGCAGTGGTGACATTAGAGCTGTCTAAAAAGCTGTAAAGAAAAAGTTATAGGCTCAGTTTGTTTGCACGTTTTCAGTCCATTGAGTTCCGACCGCAACGCTGTTTATTTTTCCCAACAGTTTGTTTTGGCGTTTCATTGCGAACGGAGCTTGCTTTTTTCCGTTGCCAACGGAGGTTTCCCACAGCTCCTTCGATTAGCTTTCCAATGCCGGCGTTGCCAACGCGAGCGGAGCCCTGTACATCGGCGAGGGGCGGAGCGAGGGGAGGAGTAGCCACCATCGCAGTTTTTTCCTGGAGCTCCACTGCCACCATCCCGCCGGAGCTCCACTGCCCCCATCCCGCCGGAGCTCCACTGCCCCCATCCCGTCGGAGAAAAGCTGCCCCCCTGCCGGCGAGAAGCCCCCCACTCCCCCCCCCCACCCCCCCCCGCCGGAGCTCCGCTGCCATGGCCATGATGGCCTTTCTTGTTGGGGATGATGACTATTATTATACTATTATTATTATATTACGATTATATAATTTATATTCGATTATTATTATTTTTTATTATTAGATTATTATTATTATTATTATTCGTATTATTTATAATTCATAATAAATTTTAATTAGTAGTTTCAGCATTAGTATTATTTTTTATTAGTATAATTATAATTAGTATTAGTATTATTTTATTAGTATAATTATAATTAGTATTACTATTATTTTTTATGATTCATAATATTAATTATAATTCATTTTAATTAAAATAATTATAATTTATTTTTATAATAAAATGAAACAAAAACGTCACCGCTGTTTTACCAAACTGTTTCTCCGTTGTGAACAGCTCTGTCACCGCTGTTTTACCAAACTGTTTCTCCATTCTGAACAGTTCCATTCTCACAGCTCCATTCTCACAGCTCCATTCTCACAGCTCCTTTTGTCACCGCCACCGCCGAAACAAACTGACCCATAGTCTGTTTGGAAAATCTCCATTTAAGTGCGGTCTAGAAAGGTGTTATATGTTTATTTGTTTGGAAGAACATCTTTTTAATAGTAATTGTTTGACATTACATGACCATATTATTGATCATTTGCTGCACAAGCATGCTTCCTAAGCATAACCAACCCCAAAACAATCCCACATAACTCGGAACTGTAAAAACAATATTACATAGCACTTTGTCACGATGCTAAGGTTAACTCAATTGCTCAGTGACCAGTGTTCCAAACAAATCTACATATGTTGAAAATATTCTTGAATGGTAGAAATAAATCATCTATAAGAGATAGAGAATAGTGTAGAAGAATATGAAATAATCTAGTCTCCTCCGTGTGAGGAGAAATTTATATAAAACATGCAGAACGCAACACAAAGAACATACTAATATCTACCCTTTCGGATGAAATATAGCGAAACATGTGCATTGTTAGATTGCTCAAGAAATTTGAAACTCGTAGAGAAAATATAAGTTCCACCAGAATCAAAAATATGAAACAGTCATATATGAGGAGAGAAATAATACTACACAGCTATATCGAAGATTTAATGTGATAGAAAGCTATGACCTCAGATTGAACATCATAGTTGAAACAATTGGACAGCCAAAGCTTTGAATGTGTGCCCTTAAGGAAAGCATCAATATGGACAGCCAAAGCTGAAACAATTGCTAGAAAGCTATGACTTCAGATTAAACATCATAGTTGAAGAGGTAAATAAGGAAGAGGTAATGTCCACCAATGATAAAGAAGCTGAAGGAACTCAAGAAAATGACATCTCATATGATAAGAAGGAAAATGTGTTATTTGAAAGGAAGTCTGTGTTACGCCTCCGGACGGCACCCGCTTATTTGGGCGTCAATACACACGACAACACGAGGGGTTTGAAGGCAACAACGGGGCTGAACCAACCGGTTCAGCCCCCACTATCTAAATAGTGGATCGGGGGGGCTGAACCCACCCGGTTCATCCCCCATTGGGGCCGGTTGGCCGGCCAGCCTTGGTCCGGGTATAAATATACCCGGACCCCCTCTTGAAGGATCATGCAAGATTATTATCAGGTATTCCCTCCTAACCCTAATTTCTCCTCTTAGTTCTCTAGATCTATCTCTCTCCCACCTTCTTCATAACATTTGGTATCAGAGGATTCCTTCCTCCACCATGGTTGCTACTCGCGGACAAGAAGAGGCGAATCGTTTGAAAACACTGGAGGTAAACTACGCCTGATTGACCGATTCGGTAGCCGCCATCGAAGAAGAGATGAAGGTGTCCACCCAACGAGTGGAAGAACAGATCGATCTAAGGATGGAAGAACTCAAGGCGTTGATTGCACAAAATCTGAAGGGGAAATCGCCGTTGCACGACGAGAACGGCGGAGGACAAGGATCGGCATCCGAAATCCCGGGAGCGCGGTATTCGGCTCCGCACATCGCCGAATAGGCGGGATCGGCCGATCCGGCGCGCGCAGGAGGCGGATCTACCGGGTTCAGGGGTAGCAGCGCGGCATCGGGCTAGGGGGGTCACGGGCCTCCACCTGGGGCCGGCTCGGCTGCGTACGGAGGATTGGAGGGCGGAATCGGTCGCCCGCCCTGGGTGCGGGTCAGCGTCGACCAGAACAGCGGGGGTAGGCCGGCTCATCCTGGCGGCGGAAACACGGGCATCCTCCCCCACCCACGGGCTGGTGTCTTGGCCGGAGGGGCAGCGGGCACTCGATTTGGGAGACAGCCCTATCCGGGCTTTTTTCGGGCTACCCGGGCGCATACGTTGGGGGCATGGACCCCAGACGGCCGGCGTGGAACGGGCAAGGAGCTGGGTGGCAAGGGCAAGTCGCACTGAGGGCGTACATGCCTCCGAAGCTGACACGCATGAATTTCCCTCGGTATAACGGAGGGGACGGCTTGGAGTGGGTACAGAAGGCGGCGTTGTTTTTCAGCTATCAAGAGGTGCCAGAGGTACAGTGGGTGCAACTGGCGTCCTTTCACTTAGAGGATGATGCTTTTCAGTGGACGCAGTGGTTCCTACGGGGACGGGATTATGTGTCGTGGGCGGAGTTTGTCGATGGGTTCAGCGCTCGGTTCGGGCCCCTGGAGTTTGAGGATTTCGAGACCCTCTGGCAAAAGTTACGCCAGAAGGGCACTGAGATGGAATACAGGACGGAGTTCGAAAGGTTGGCAAATAGGGTGCATTGGGAGGAGAAGATACTCCTCAGTTGTTTTGTTTGTGTTGAAGGAACACTTAAAAGATGAGGTTCAGGCATACATGTCCCACAGCTTGAATCACACCATTAGTCTGGCCCGCATTCAAGAGAAGCGGTTCAACAGGAAGCGGTCCCGTAATACAGTGAGACCCACTACTACACCGACGACGGCTGGGAAAGAACCATCGGTAGTCAGGCGGCCTACGGTGACGCGATTGTCATGGGGGGAGTTACAGGCAAGGATGGATAAAGGACTCTGTTTCAACTGCGACGAGAAGTTCACGGCGGGCCACAAATGTCAGAAGGTACAAGTCTTTATGTTACATGAAGATGTGGAGGACGAGCCGAGCACGGAGGAGCAGGTCCGCACTGAAGACTTGGATCTAACCGAGTTCGGGGTTTCCCTACATGCTATGGAAGGGTGTAACCCTCCTCCACTCACTATGCGACTTGCGGGGAGGATCAAACAGGAGAAAGTGACTATTCTGGTGGACAGTGGGAGTACGCACAATTTCATCCATCCTGACGTGGCACAGCGAGTTGGGCATGTGATTGATACGGGTGTTGTCTTACAGGTTGGGGTGGCGGACGGCAGCAAGTTGCAGTGTGAAGGTGTGCTAAAAGGAGTGGCGCTTCGGATGCAGGGGTACGTGAGCAGCACGGATGTCTATCTTTTACCCATTCGGGGCACATACATGGTATTGGGAGTTCAGTGGCTGCAGCAGTTGTGACGAGCCACTTTTGATTGGGATTAGATGACGATGGAATTCATGCAGCAGGGGAAACAGTTCTGTTTGAAGGGTCTCACATCTTCGTCAGTAAAGGAAGTATCTCTTCGAAGCATGCAGCAACTCGGGGAGGCAGGAACCTTGATGGCGGTACTTTTGGGGGTGAGGTCGGGCCATCTGAGGTGCCCATACAGATGCAGTCCCTTGTGGAGGAATATGTTGATGTTTTCCAGGAGCCACGCACACTTCCACCGTCACGATTTCGGGATCATCAGATTGTACTCAAGGCAAGGGCAGAGCCTACCAATATCCGGCCATATCGATACCCGCACATGCAAAAGGCTGAGATTGAGCGCAGCGTTCGGGAGATGCTCGATTCGGGAATCATCCGGCCCAGCACGAGCTCATTCTCAGCCCCGATCATTCTGGTCAAGAAGAAGGATGGGTCGTGGCGGTTTTGTGTGGACTACTGTGCACTGAACAGCGCCACCCTGAAGGATAAGTTCATGATCTCATTGATTGAAGAACTGTTGGACGAGCTACACGGGGCGACGCAGTTCACCAAGCTTGACCTTCGGTCGGGCTACTACCAGATCCTCATGCAGGAAGAAGACGTCCACAAGAGGGCCTTCAAGACTCACGATGGGCACTATGAGTTTTTGGTGATGGCCAACGGGTTGACCGGCGGACCCTCCACCTTCCAGGCTAATATGAATGAGATCTTCCGTCCGCTCCTTCGCCACTTTGTGCTGATTTTTTCTGATGACATCCTCATATACAGTGCTAGTTGGGAAGAGCACTTACGCCATGTCGCACAGGTCTTCTCCCTGCTGCGCAAGCATCAGCTCTATGTCAAGCGGTCGAAGTGTTCTTTCGGTCAGGAGGAGGTGGAGTACTTGGGCCATTTAGTCTCGGCTGAAGGATTTAAAGCCGACCCTCGGAATATTGAGAGCATGGTTTCTTGGCCGCGGCCCCAGAATATACGGGCCTTGCGGGGCTTCTTGGGTCTCACGGGCTACTACCGGCGTTTTGTGTGGGACTACAGCAAGATTGTCAGGTCGCTGACCCAGTTACTACAGAAGGACGCTTTTTCGTGGCAGGATGAGGCTGAGGCGGCTTTCCAGGCACTCAAACGGGCTGTGACGACTACGCCAGTCTTGGCACTTCCGGATTTCACCAAGGAGTTCGTCGTCGAGATGGACGCGTCGGGAGCGGGTCTGGGTGATGTGTTAATGCAGGAAGGGCGGCCAATAGCCTTCTACAGCAAGGCATTGGCTCATCGGACATTGGGGTTGTCCGCTTATGAGAAGGAGATGTTGGTCGTTATTCACGTCATGGCTCTGTGACGACCTTATCTGTTGGGGCGACACTTCAAGATTCGGACGGACCATGAGAGTTTGAAGCACTTCTTGGAACAGCGGATCTCCTCTCCTCTTCAACAGAAGTGGGTCACCAAACTTCTGGGGTACGACAATGAGATTGTCTACCGCCAGAGCCGGGACAATCGAGTTGTTGATGCCTTATCCCGCTTGCCGGAGGGCACACTCGCTCAGATTTCTACAACCCTGCTGGATTCCATGGATGAGATACAGGAAGAGGTGGAGCGCGACTCAGAGCTCTGACCTATTGTGGACGCTCTCCGACGGGCACTGGAGACGGTTCCGTGTTATCATCTTCGGAATGACCGGTTGTACTTTCGGGACCGTGTGGTCATTCCTTCTCAGTCATCATGGCGGACAGTTATGATGCATGGGTTCCATTCCTCGCCGACAGGTGGTCATGTCGGTCTCGCCCGCACCCTTCAGCGCGCACGGGCAAACGTCATCTGGAAGGGTATGCAGCGTGATATTCAGTTGTTTGTTCGACAGTGTGACATATGTCAGCGACAGAAGTATGAGACGACCTCCCCAACCGGATTTCTTACACCGTTGGAGATCCCTCATCAGGTCTGGGATACTGTTTCAATGGATTTCATTGATGGGTTGCCCAAGTCTCGGGGCATATCCGTTATTTTTGTGGTCGTTGATAAATTATCCAAGTACGGGCACTTCATCGCTCTGAGCCATCCGTACACCGGCCCATCAGTTGCAGCTACATTTGTCCGGGAGGTTGTCAGATTGCATGGGATCCCACGGGCGATCATTTCAGATCGTGATCCGATCTTTGTAGGAACATTTTGGAGGGAACTCTTCCGTTTACAGGGCACGTCACTACGGTTCAGTACAGCTCACCATCCGCATACGGATGGCCAGATGGAGGTTCTTAATCGGGGGATGGAGACTTACTTGTGTAATTGCGTTGCTTTGTCATGGATGAGCCGCGTACTTGGGCAGGGTGGTTACATTAGGTTGAATACTGTTACAACACGTCCTACCACACTACCAGCAAAATGATCTCGTTCGAGGTCATATAAGGTCGGCCACCGCCCTCCTTGAGCAGCTATGAGGCGGGTAGCACGGCGCTTCCCGCCGTGGATCGGGCCCTCCGA
Organism: Platanthera guangdongensis; assembly: GCA_039583875.1. Lineage (NCBI taxonomy): Eukaryota > Viridiplantae > Streptophyta > Magnoliopsida > Asparagales > Orchidaceae > Platanthera > Platanthera guangdongensis. Next base: position 4,327,627 of record CM077163.1, read on the forward strand.
GATCATGATCGCACTATTGCTACTTTACGGGAGAATCTGCGGGCAGCCCAGGATCGCATGAAGGAACAGGCGGACAAACATCGCACAAACCGCGAGTTTCAGGTGGATGATGCCTTTCTCAAGCTCCGTCCCTACAGGCAATTGTCTGTCGCCCAACGGACGAATCAAAAGTTGGCCCCCCGTTACTATGGGCCCTTTCGGATTGTTCGCCGGGTTGGCCTGATCGCTTACACGTTGGCACTGCACGAAGGGTCGCGGATACACCCGACCTTTCATGTTTCCCTGCTGAAGAAGAAGATTGGCGCCACCGTCCAGGCAAGCCCTCTTCTGTCTGAGGCTACAGCTGCGGGCGAACTACGACTGTTACCTGAGGAGGTCCTGTTGCTCAAGTGGAAGCATCGCGGGACCGAGTACCGTCCTGAAGTATTTGTTAAGTGGCAACATATAACTACAGCGGACAATACTTGGGTGGATCTGATGGAGTTTCGCGAGTTGTACCCTGACTACCACCTTGGGGACAAGCTGGTTCTTGATGGGGCAGGGAAGTTACGCCTCTAGACGGCACCCGCTTATTTGGGCGTCAATACACACGACGACGCAAGGGGTCTGAAGGCAACAACGGGGCCGAACCAACCGGTTCAGCCCCCACTATCTAAATAGCAGACCGGGGGGGCTGAACCCACCCGATTCAGCCCCCATTGGGGCCGACCGGCCCCCTTGGCCGGCCAGCCTTGGTCCGGGTATAAATATACCGGGACCCCCTCTTGAAGGATCATGCAAGAGTATTATCAGGTATTCCCTCCTAACCCTAATTTCTCATCTTAGTTTTCTAGATCCATCTCTCTCTCTCCCACCTTCTTCATAACACTATGCAATTTATATTAAAGGTAAATCCTCAAGCTCAGCTAGGAGGCTCAAGACCAAGGCCAAGTTATGAAGCATTACTCTAAAACAAATGATAAACTTACCTTCAACGGGTTTGAGAAGCCAGAGCATTTTGTTTGTGAATGCACCAAATGCAATAATGAGATGTAAAAATTGCCTAAAAAGAGAGGAAGGTACGATGCGAAAACAAGAAAGGGAAGAAAGAATCCTTAAGATGTTTAAAAGAAAGTAATATTGTAAAGAAGTGGAATTACACTAACCAAAAGAAGTTGTCAATCACTAAGGCTTTGTTTGGAGCGGTTGTGGCTGTATAGAAATAGTGATGGGCAAGCGGCGGTAGGAAAGCAATGGTGACATTAGAGCTGTCCATAAAGCTGTAAAGAAAAGTTATAGTCTGTTTGGAAAATCTCCATTTAAGTGCGGTCTAGAAAAGTGTTATATGTTTATTTGTTTGGAAGAACATCTTTTTAATAGTAATTGTTTGAGTTTACATGACCATATTATTGATCATCTGTTGCACAAGCATGCTTCCTAAGCATAACCAACCCCAAAACAATCCCACATAACTCGGAACTGTAAAAACAATATTACATAGCACTTTGTCACGGTGCTAAGGTTAACTCAATTGCTCAGTGACCAGTGTTCCAGATAAATCTACATATGTTGAAAATATTCTTGAATGGCAGAGATAAATCATCTATAAGAGATGGAGAATAGTGTAGAAGAATATGAAATAATCTAGTCTCCTCTGTGTGAGGAAAAATTTATATTCTTCTTGGGTTTTGGAGAGAAATGGGGAGGGGGGCTATATAAGAGGAAGAACTCTCTTCATTTGGATTTCATGGTTTGGAGCTTGTTGTGGTAGTGAGTCTCCTCTTATGAGAGTTGAGTGTTTGTGAGTGTTGTTGTAATGTTGTCTATCTTGATCTTTGCATGTCTTAGTCAACTATTTTTTGAACTGTCTTGTAACTTTATTCAGAAGTACAATCAAAATTTTTTCTCTTCCTTCTGCTACATTGTTGAAACAAGGCTTACTTGATTAACACAAGTTTGTAGAAAAATTAGTCAAGTACAACATGCACCTAATGTTGAAGTTTTGTGCATGAGACAAGTTGCTGACAAAGGCTGATTATGCACCTGCTTATAAAAAATAATCAGCCCGGTGCACAAAGCATCACTACATAGCGAGGATCCGGGGAAGGGTCGCACAAAAAGGGTGAAATAACCTTACCCTACATTTTTGCAAGAGGTTGCTTCCAAGACTCGAACCCGTGAGCTTAAGTTCACGCGGAAACACCTCAACCGGTGCGCCAAGGCTCCCATTTTGATTATGCACCTTCTTATAATGTAAAAAAAAATTGAGGAGCATGATACCTCTAACTACCAACATAATCTAATTAATGTCTCAAACCATTATATAACATTACACAACATGTCAGCCCAATTTAAAAAAAATACAAACAGAAACAATTAATATCTATTCAAAATTAATGTAGACTAAGTTTGCAACATTTCTAACAAATAAATGTTTAGACTAAGATCAGAATATGCAATTGCAGTTAAGAAAATTTTGAAAAAGTAGAAAAAAGAAATAGGTATTTCAGATTTTGAAGAAGACACATAAGATAGAAAAAAAACATTAGTTTCAGATTTGTTTGAGAGAAGAAGATAAAGGAGAAAGCAATGGGATTGAAGCTGCAACCAGAGAAAAGAAGCGTAGACCAGAGAAAACAGGCGTCCACCGGAGAAAGCTGCTTTCTGAAAGCAGCCCTAGCAAGGCTGCTCAAAAATCCCATCCAAACGACAAAAAACAGTGGTGGGAATAGAGCTTTTTCCCATCTCCACCGCTACCCCAAACAGAGGGTAACAGTATTTCTAGCTAAGAAAACAACCACTATCCCATGATGATGGCACACATCCTAGCAAACATTTTAGTGAACAAAGAGCAGATGAAAACCCTAAAAATATCAGCTTCTTCATAAGAAAATCATACCATCTGCAGTTCATGAACCAAACGACGAATAACATAACCAAGTGAACATCAGAGTGACTGAAAGCGCATAAATGTATCAAAGCATATAAGCAAATCCAAAGATCAAAACATAAAGAGGCAAAAGTTAGTAGTTGCAGATAGAATACTAAACGGAAGAAGGATTGTGAAAGTGTGAAACTTAGCCCCTTCTCACGAATCCTGGGCGTCCAGTAAAGGCCGGACCAGCCGGAGCCTCATCAACCTTCTCTACACCAGGAAGATCGGCCATGCCGATAGCTGTCAGCATTTCTAACGTATCGCTATCAACCTTGATTTCATCGATTTTAATGGCAGATTCATCGGGGACGAAGTCCATTCGACGCTCGCGCTCCTCCTCCTGCAGCTTGAGCGAGATGCCGCGAACCGGGCCGCGCTGGATCCGGCGCATCAGATGAGTGGAGAAGCCGGCGATCTTGTTTCTCAGCCGCTTTGAAGGGATAATGGCGACCTCCTCGAGGACTTTCTTGTTGGTGTGAAAATCGAGAGTCATGCGAGAGTAGTACTTTTCGATCACCTGACGAGAGGATTTCTTCACGGTCTTCGTCCTCACACGCCCCATTGTCGCGCCGCTGCTGAGCTTCTTCTCTCCTCGTGCTGGACGATTAGGGTTTCTGCGCCTCCCTCCGATAAATGGATTTGATTCGAGTCGATGACAAATATTATACGGGTAGTCGGTCGGGTTAAGTTCCGATTTGACCCGAACTAAATTTAGGCTTTATTTGGTTTAGTGTTTTTTGGCATCGTTTGGAGCAAACGCCACCAGTCGGAGGGTAGTCAAACGAAACTCCGTCTCCAATTGCTCTGTTTGCACCCGCAGCAAGGAGGAACCCCCCCCCCCCCGGTCGGGACTCACTCCGGTCTGACTGAAAAGAACTGAAAAATCGATGTTCCCATTATACCCTCCCGCCTCATCACAAAAGGAAAATCGCAGCTCGTCTTCTCGCGATCAGTACTGTACCCGGCGGTTTTCTCCTCTTCACCCGCAGCACCGCCCTAGTTCCCGATCTACTCTCTCCCGGACGGAAGCCCCACCTCCAACGATCGTTCTTCCCGGCGGAAGGCTGCGGCGAGGGGTCGAGATTTTGCAAACTCCGGGGAGTCCGGTGGAGGATTAATCTCGGAATACTCCCTTCTTCTCAATCGGCTTCAGTCGAAGATATGGGCCGCGTAGCCGCGGATTCTCCGGCGGTTTTCTCCTCTTCCCCCGCAACACCGCCCTAGTTCCCCGATCTACTCTCCCCCGGACGGAAGCCCCACCTCCAACGATCATTCTTCCCGGCGGAAGGCTGCGGTGAGGGGTCGAGATTTTGCAACCTCCGGGGAGTCGGGTGGAGGATTTATCTCGAAATACTCCCTTCTTCTCAATCGGCTTCCGTCGAAGATATGCGCCGCGTAGCCGCGGATTCTCAGAGAAGGTTTGCCGCTCCCCCACCGGCACTTTATGTTTCTAGATTATATAAAAGACGGTTTGAACTGATTTAAGAATAGATTAGGATCTTATAGGTTTGATTTTGGGCGCTAGAAATAGTTCTCGACATATCCAGATGCCATGAATTAGGCTAGATTGCTTCTCTCATTAGGATTTTTGGAGGATTATGCTTCCATTTAGAAATTATCTCAAAATAATCGGACAAAAGGAGTCTGAGAACACTGCATCTCTCTATACACAACAAAGAAACGTAATTAAATTGCTGTTGTTTGATGAAATCCAATCATTAATATCTTTGTAGCATCAGTGACTTTCTCAAAGTGATTTTCTGATGTTTTTTAATATCTCGAAGTGCAATTTTACTTCTATTTTCAGTAAGATCTAACATACAGTCATTGTTATTGTTGATTGATTTAGTATGATTCAGCTTTTTTCTGCACCTTGAGTGTGTCAAAAATTCATCTTGGACGTCTCTTAATATTCTATACTATATTAAAAAGAAGAAATATGTATGTTCATGGTCCTAAAATTTGTCTGTCAAATAAATTTGAGCCTTGATTAAACTGATTGTTAACACAAGCATAAAATCATAAAATATGTATATGTTGTCAAAAATGTATGCCATTTATAGATACTAACAGACATGCGCGGGGCACAGCTAAGTTCTTAGGTGTAGTGTGCAACAATAATAGTACTTGGTTGTCGCTCAAGTGATGATCAGGTACTAATGTCTACACACAGGAGGCATCATGCACGACTTCTGTTGCTATTTATTAATGACCATGAAGAGTGCTAACTTGCAAGTTGTTTTCTTGAATAATATGATTCGAGTTAAATTTATGGAATATTACCTTTTAAACCTTATAATGTCACTCTATGAAAAGTGCAATTTTATTTTTATTTTCAGTAATATCAAACATACAATCACTTTGTCAAAAATTCATGTTGGGCATCTCTTTATATTCTATACTATAATAAAAAGAAAAAAAATGGGTGTTCATGATCCTGAAATAGATCTGTCAAATAAATTTGAGTCTTTCGATATTAAAATCCTTGATTTAACTGAATGTTAATACAAGCATAAAATCAAAAAATATGTATATGCTGTCAAAAATGTGTCATTTATAAATACTAACAGGCATGTATGAGGTAGTTCTTAGGTGCAGTGTGCAACAATAATAGTACTTGGTTGTCGCTCAAGTGATGATCGGGTACTATTGTCTACACACGAGAGACATCGTGCCCGACTTCTAGTTGATATTTATTAATGATTATGAAGAGTGCTAACTTGCAGGTTGTTTTTCTGAATAATGTGATTTGAGTTAACTTTATGGAATATGAACTTATAAACCTTATAGTATCATTCTATTAAAAATTAAATTATTACATTAGTTATCTCTTGACATTTGGGCAGTCATGTCTTCGTCCTCTTTGCTGGAGCATGACTCAACTCCTCTCAAGAAGCTCTCTATCTTGATACTATCCCCAATTCATTTAGTGTTCGTTTGGTTGGACGAAATTTCTTCAGTGTCTTCTATGGCTACACCTCCAAATGGTGAGGTTAACCTTGCATACGAAATTTCTTCAGTGTCTTCTCATTGTTCACCATTAACTTAATTCTTTGCCATAACTCATGACTCATTGGAATTAATGAAGAATTAAGTTGTTTTTGCTCTGTATGCAGTGGAACTTGAAGAAATGGAATCTAGTTCAGATACGAATATTGTTGACAATTTTCATGTAGAGGAAATAATGCCAGGAAGTGAAGTTTGGGACTCGGAATTAAAATCAAGTTAGCAACTGGGCAGTATGATCAAAAATTCTTGCAAGGAAACTGCTATGGAGCAACCTCGAGCGCTTGAACCAGATGGTGGATCTTCATCTATGACATTCTATCCAAAGCTTAAGATGAAAAATGCTAATTTGCCTATTTTTAGATCATCTTTTGACAAAAATGATCCATTCCAGAAATTAAGTCAAGGAACGGTGCCATCCTCCTCGTCAGAGTCAACTGCAGATAAATCCAAAGCTTCTGAAAATGCACTGAAATCATTAGATCCCAAAGATCAAATTGAGCTGCTTGCATGAAAGGTTGTTTGTGTGAGGCATTTGCTCAAAATGCAAGGCTTAGAAGAAACTATGTTTTTTACCCACCGGAGCATGACAACTTTATCAAATGGGGACCTCACTTTTATTTCTTGTTAGGATAGAGCACGAGGATATGTTCACATATCTTAAAACTTTAATCCAAGATTCTACTTAGTTTTTAAACTGCTTCTGCTATTTTCTGGTTCTAAAAATCTCAAGTTATTGTATAAAGCTCTTATCTGCATTTTTTATGGCTTGGAGATTTTTTATTTGTTCCATGGTAGTGAATGTAAATGATGAAATCTTGAAGCTAATATGACCCTTGTTAATGTTTGGAAGTAGGTTGGAAGCAGTCTTTGAATTCATTCCCATATAGTTTACTGGAAAAGAATTCAGAGCAGAAATTGGGGTTGATATCAAACGAGTTAATGGGTTATTGCACTTGAAATCCTGTTAATATTAGGATAGCATTGTTATTGTTTTTTTTTCGATTTTTTTTTTTACAAATTTTCCTCTCTTGAACGACCCTAAAATGCATCAATAAAATATATAATATGTCCTCATTACATATTTAAAACAAGTATATATATATACATACACATGTGTCTATATATATAATGTGTATGAACTATGGATAAGATGATGATTTGTATATAGAAGATGTTATTGCTATGATTGTCTCTCAGTTGCAAGTCTTTCTTTATGAACTTCGGGTGAGATCTAGTTACCACCTAAATCTTTCATGCCGTTGGTTTATGCTTTGTTGCCAATGAACAATAACTCTCTCCTCCTAGCTCTCTTTGTTACCATTCATGATTCCTCTTTCATGACCTAGTCTTCGACGTCTCTCTCGGGATGAACCTTCTCTTTGACAATTGAAATGTCTTCCTCTTTGAGATCTCTAGTAGTGCCCACTCTCTCTTTATGAGTCCTCTTCTCCATCATGGCTATTACATCTGTCTTCCTTTGTTGATAATTATTGTCTTTTGTCGATACCTGCCTTTCTTTGTAGAGAACTTCCTTCAGGTTCACAACTGAAGGTTCACTTGCATTAATAACTAGATTTTTTTCTCGCACCTAAAGCTCATGTGATTTTTTGCTCTAGAAATCACTGTTTCCATTAAGACACCATTTCTTTGTTATCAACTTGCAAGCATACTAATGATATTTTTTAACAATGGATTCTAGTGAATCCTCCAAGGTCCTTTTGAGTGTATCTGTGATGGTGATGATCATCCTTCCTATTCAAACAATGGATTCTAGTGTTATAGACCTTTGTCCTGAGGTTTGAAAAGCTTTTTCATGTTCACTGTTTCATCTTTGTTGAAGTTTTGTAGAATGAATGGATGGTGTGAGTGTGAAATGTTGTGTATATGTTTCTAGAAATTGGTGCAACTCTTGTTTTTTTTGCATGTCATGAGTTACAGTTCATGTGAATTTCGTTTACATTTGGCACGACGGTAGCGGTCATGAACATGGGAGTTGAATTTTCATTTCATCTACTTTTATGTTCAAACGGATGATGTTTGTTAGGTTATCCTTAATGAATGACTGTTTAACCCATACGACCGCCACCGCAGTGCCAAACAGAATCTAATTTCCATGTGAATGCAAGTTATTTTGAGCTCAGAGCAACTCTCTTGATGAGCCAAAATGCTTATATATATAATAAAGATATATATATATATATATATATATATATATATATATATATATATATATATATATATATATATACACGCGCAAACTGCCAAAAAAACAAATGTTTTATTTAAAAAATTTATACGTGCAGCCCAAAGATAGGATCGCTGGATGAGCATAGCATTCCAGTTACACCTTTGATGCCTACAATACCTAATCGTTACTCAAACAAATCATCCTGCATAGCTTTTGGCGGCACCCGAACAATAATTTTCCGATCCGTCAATTGGAGATTTCCGATAATGCTAAGGGCTTTGTGGAGCTCCTGGGGCAGCTCAGTCCATGCCCCCCAATCACCGACGCCTACTTTTGATCTCACTTCGCGGTGCTCGCGACTCTCAGAGATGACCATGTTATGCGCGTAATTGAGGATCCAAATACTGGCACGATCATTGCCGCTGGAAGCATCCATGCAACCCTTAGAATCACATGTTAGCATAAATCCGATTCAACGCACACATGACTCCTCACACATCAACCGCCTCACATGGTAATAAACAATCTGCACTTAACAAGTTGGTTTGCACTTAAATTTCGTTGATTTACACGTAGTCATAATTAATTTATGCGTATAATCACTATTAAATAAAAGCTTGTGAGCCGGCTCACTGGATGGAGAAATTAGCTTGGAGATAGGCTCACAAACAAGTTTTACCTCAATATACTCGAGCTCGAGCCGAAATTTTACTGCAGGACATTGCAAAAACACATACTCTCTCTCTGTACATTATCATTTTTATAGTATATGACAATTTTATTTTCAAGTAACATAATTTCTAGTCACAAATTACACAATTAATATTATTCTTGTTGTTATCTCTCTCTAACTCATCTATTACACCCACATCCATCTTCAATTTTTACAGTTCTTTAATTATTAATGTTTGTTCAATATATACCTTTATGAAACTAATTTTGTCATTTATATATTTTTCCTCTTTGCAATTCCTTATCTTATATAGTTGTGCAGGCATGATATCCGACATATTTTGTTGATATTTCACGACACATGGTTTTACTAATTTAATGCTTGATGCAGGAGGAAGATGGCAAAATCATATGTATATTGCGGTTATAATTCAATGTTATGGTTGGAGGCTCGATTACGCCCTATGTGATGGTTGGATGCTCGATTACGCGCTATGTGATGGTTGGTGGCTCGATTACACGCTAGGGGATAGCTTACGTTGGAAGAAGATCTCCCTAATTATGTGTGGACTTTTAGAAAAATGACTATTCAAAAGCTTTAATGTTTTATAATTTTTTTAATAACTGAAAGTATTACATTTGTTTGTTTGTCTTATCTCTGTAAGTGCTACAAATGCTTCTATGAAAACTTAACATCCCGTTTTAATAGCGCAAGAAAAAATTTATTGTTGTCATTAAGCTCAATATTCAAAGCATGCTCTTGTTTATTTGGTTTATTTTCGCTTAAAGTGTGTTAAATTTCTATTTTATTATTGGTTATCTCTATGTGGCTTGGCTTGAAATTATAGATATCCCTGGTTCTTGCTGAACTCAAGGATCTCTGCCGTGGCGATTTCCAAGGCAGCGAACAGCGACAAAAACAAGAACGAAGGCGAGGGAGCGGTTGCCGGCGACAAAAGCCAGAGCGAAGACGGTGCAAAGAAAGCGGTAGTCGGCGGCCTCAGGCTCGGCAGCCACCGGTTGCACCGTCTTGGCATGCTTTTTATTAGCATATAAACGTGATCCTCTCTCTATATATGTAAATATATATTTGCCAACAAATGAAAGTGTCATAACGGAGCACATTTGATCAATGTTTAAAAAAATGAGCATGACGATGATAATGTACATTTGTGACTAGAAATCATGTTACAACAAGAATAATATGGGGAATATGTATATCTTGAAAATATTAATTGTGTAAGTATTTATAATATTAATATTTTCAAGTAACATGATTTCTTGTTGTAATTACGCCAACAAATGAAAGTGTCCATTGCTTTTCAAGATATAAATTAACCATATAAGTTATTATTGCGTTTATAAAAGAATGAGCAGTTGTCGTTAATTGGGCGACCACAAAGTTTTAAAAGAAGCGTCGTTGTTGCTTATTGATCTACCACAACATGATGCATCTGAGCAGTTATCAAGTTCTAGCGAGGATGAGGAATTGGACGAGGGTGAAGCTTGAATAGATGAGGCAGAACATGTTGATGAACTAAAGATCCATTTTCTTGTATTGTTAATATTCGCATATACTACAAATAAGAGATTTAAGGTTATGTAATCAGCATATAGTTTTCTTACTTCCTCTCCCTCTCTTTTTTTCTTCCTTTACCTCCTCTCTCTTTCTCCCTCTCCCCCCCTTTTTCTTCTCCTCCCCCTCTTTTTCTTTCTCCTCCCTCCCCCCTCCCCCCTTTTTTCCCCCTCATACCGGAGTAGAACCCGGCGGCCCCCCCCTTCCGCCCCAACAGCTCTCTTTCGACCCACACCTCCCCCCCTCCGGTTCAAAAGCTTCGTTTGGACCCGCTTGCGCCTCCCGCAACCGTCAAACCAAATGAAGCTTTAATCACGTCTCATTTGGCTGTTCTTGGAGCTGATACTTAATTATGAAAAAATTCTTAAATTTGTGGCGGCCAAACTCGACGCTCCGGTCGAACCGGATTAACTTGAACCGTCATGTTGAAGCCGGGAAAATTCTCTACTACAAAATTCGGATCAAGACAACATAAGATCACTGATTATACGATCGGACGTCACAAATCAAGTGGTTAGCACGAGAGAGAGAGAGAGAGAAAACTATCTATAAGCACACCTCAAGTGCTCTAGCATGGAGGTCCCGCCACGTACCCGAAAGTTTGGGAGAAACTTGCCCTCCGCAACCAAAAGGCTGGGCGAGGTACTGGGCAGACATGGGCTTGGCGAGTATCCACTTGGGGGGACCTCAACCTCTTCCAAAGATTCATTTTCTAGTACTCCTGTGGATCTATTTATAGAGAAATCATGGAGGGTATATGCGAGTATCCAGCATCTACCAGCGAGTTCCAAGGCTCTACTCGCCCAAACTCGCGAGATACTCGCTCAAACTCGCATCTGCTCGCCAAGCTCGCCTTTGCTCGCCCAAGCTCGTCACTACTCGCACAATGGTCTGTGAATAGCTGTCTGCTGGGGTACTTCTAGTCTCGACGAATTACGGGTTATACACAATCCCCGTTTTTTTCGAGCTCGACACGAGCTTGGAAAAATAATGTTGAACCCATAGTTCGAAGAGATGGCGCTACACGATGTGATGCACGAGGTCCTTCCTAGGAGTGGAGCTCAATTGGAAGGGGAGAGAAGGTTGACACCTCGCAGGAGGAAGCTCAACACGAGATGGAGAAGAAGTCGACACATCGCAAGAGCCAAGCTCAATTGGAGATAGAGAAGAGGTCGACAGCTCGCTGGAGCCGAGCTCAACTCAATGTGGTCGACAGTCGACACCTCACGGGAGCCGAGCTCAACTGGAGGTGGAAAAGAGGTCGACACCTCGTAGGAGCCGAGCTCAACTGGAGGTGGAGAGTCGACACCTCCCAGGAGCCGGGCTCAACTGGAGGTGGAAAAGAGGTCGACACCTCATAGGAGCCCAGCTCAACTCGAGGTGGAAAAGAGGTCGACACCTAGCAGGAGTCGAGCTCAACTGGAGGTGGAAAAGAGGTCGACACCTCGCATGAGCCCAACTCAACTGGAGGTGGAAAAGTGGTTGACACCTCGCAGGAGCCGAGCTCAACTAAAGGTGGAGAGTCGACACCTCACAAGATCCGAGCTCAACTAGAGGTGAAAAAGAGGTCGACACCTCGCAGGAGCGGAGCTCAACTTGAGGTGAACATTCGACACCTCACAGGAGCCGAGCTCAACTGGAGGTGGAGAAGAGGTCGACACCTTGTAGGAGTCGCGCTCAACTGGAGGTGGACAAGAGGTAGACACCTCGCAGGAACCGAGCTCAACTGGAGGTGGAGAGTGGACACCTCACAAGAGCCGAGCTCAATTGGAGGTGGAAAAGAGGACGACATCTCGCAGGAGCCGAGCTCAAGTGGAGGTGGAGAGTCGACAGCTCGCAGGAGCCGAACTCAACTAGAGGTGGAGAGTCGACAGCTCGCAGGAGCCGAGCTCAACTAGAGGTGGAGAGTCGACAGCTCGGAGGAGCCGAGCTCAACTGGAGGTGGAGAGTCGACACCTCACAGGAGCCGAGATCAACTGGAGGTGGAGAAGAGGTCGACACCTCGCAGGAGCCGAGCTCAACTAGAGGTGGAGAGTCGACACCTCGCAGGAGCCGAGCTCAACTGTAGGTGGAGAGGCGACACCTCGCAGGAGCCGAGCTCAACTGGAGGTGGAGAGTCGACACCTCGCAGGAGTCGAGCTCAACTGGAGGTGGAGAGTCGACACCTCGTAGGAACCGATCTCAACTGGAGGTGGAGAAGAGGTCGACACCTCGCAGGAGCGGAGCTCAACTGGAGGTGGAGAGTCGACACCTTGCAGGAGCTGAGCTCAACTGGAGGTGGAGGAGAGGTCGACATCTCGAAGGAGCCAAGCTCAACTGGAGGTGGAGAGTCGACATCTCCCAGGAGTCGTGCTCAACTGGAGGTGGAGCAGAGGTCGACACCTCGCAGGAGCCGTGTAACACCTCCCCTGTAATGACTGTATAATATGGGTCCGGTCGGGGCCCACAACATATGGACGCCACAGTTTTAGTATTATAAGATGATATAACTACCCACACTCAAAACTCTTTGCACACACAGCGGAAACACAAGCAAGACAAGAAGTTATCCACTACAAGAAGAGTAATAACAATGGCCTTATGGCCTTACAACAAGTGTCCAAACTCAAATAATACATCAGTCAAGAAAGTGCATAGCACTCCTAGTCTACCTCGGCATGCAAGCCGGACAACATGAGTCTCAAACATACAACATCATATAAGTAGAGCTACAAAAGAGAGAAACACTTCATGAGACTTAGGCCTTTCTGGCCGGCGAGCTAGCTCCTACATGCGATCCTTGCCCTGTAAAATTTATTAGTAACGTGGGTCAGCAAAGGCTGACCTCAAACTGTGTAACAAACACATCTCCTCTCGGCCGCCCCTAACGGACCCCGGGGTACTCCTCCAACCTGCAAGTTAGCACTTCGTATGAAATATTCATAAGCAAGAAAAACAACTACAGAAACAGGCTTGGATGCCACACACATCATACATGTTCTCTACTGGTTGAGCATATAATAAAAGGGGGCCTACTTATGCAACATGAATGCAACAACCCGGGCTTCACCCAAGGCACCCTATCTCGTATGCATCTAGCACATCATCACATCACATGGGTACTCATCGTTTCCCCATTGGCATAAAGCCACAAACAAAGGGGTAATACAATCCCCCCCCAACGGCACACAGGCCGCCACATGGAACTCTTACAAAGGTCCCATCCGCTCAAGGTCTTAGACCCAGGCTTGCCTACAAGCTCTGACGTCTCATGTCAGGATTCCAACAAACACAAACTGACCGATTCTAAGAAGCCTTGTCGGACCCCACCCGCCCATGGCCTCATTGCCCGGGCTTGTCCCCATGCTTGGCATTCTCGTCAGTCTCACAGAAGGGGACTAGTCTCGCCGGGACACTCTCCACACATGATGTGAACGTCACGGGATAGCCAGCCGACCACGGAGACATAGCCACGCCTTGGCACATCACAAACCAAGACAATTCCACCCTAGTCCCTCATTTATACTGCAGCGTTCCCGCGCACCAAGGAAACCATCTACAACTCATGCGGAGCTAACCTTATCCACCAAGGAAACCATTTCCCGCCACGAGGAGCTAACCTTGTCCGGTTCCGACGATACGTACTCACTCGAGAAAAAGAGGAAAACATCACCACATCACAAACGACATCTTGCCGCAACGGAAACTCTACGAATCCTTAAAGTTCGTATGCAACATCACCGAGTCGGACTAACGGTCGCGACTACGGCTTCACCCACCATGCCTAATCCACTAACGGAGCGGATCTCTAATGCAAATCATGTCGGGGACGGACTCAATCGACCCGGAGGTTCCTCTTGAACCTTGGCGACCCAAAACCCCTCTCATTTGAGTGTTTGGTGCCCAAAACTAGAAAGAAAAATGATGTTAAAGACATGCATCCTAAAAACTGAGAAGATAAGTGTCGTTACCTTCCGACTCCTCTTCCTTGTCATGGCAAAAATAGCCGGATGAAAACCTTCGCAAAGATCTAGCCTCCACGGATCTGGACTCGGCTCGTGATTTGGAGCACCGAAGCCTCTCCTACAGCCCAAACCCTCATTCACCTTCTTCCTTGCTCTCCCTTCTCTCTAGAATTTTAGTAAGAGAAAGCTTGGAGTAGAATGAGGGTTTCCAACCCTATTCTCGGACTTAACTTCCCAAGAGTAGTCCTGAACCATCAGATCCTAAAATCAGGGAAAGAAAGGCCACGATCCAACTGAAAAAATAAAACACTTGGGCGAACACGGCTTGGCACACGCCCGTGTCCAGGGCCGTGTCCCCCATTCGTCGTCACAAATCGACACGCCTGGAACAGCACACGGGCATTCGACACGCCTGTGTTCGACCCGACACGCCCGTGTCCCAACTGACACGGCCGTGTGGTCGGCCGTGTGCGTCCATCGACACAGCCCCGAAAACAACCCGAGAAGGACACGGCCTGGGACACGCCCGTGTCCCAAGCCGTGTGCGAAGTCTCGACACTCTTCGACAGCCTTTGTGTCGACACCGCAGAAAAACGTCGAGCGAAGATCGTCGACCAAGCGGGACATGCCCTGTGACACGCCCGTGTCATAGGTCGTGTGCCTTAGTCTCGACACTCGACACTCGACACTCGTCGAGTGAACATCGTCGACTGAAGTTCGTCGACAGACCCACACGGCCTTGGACATGCCCGTGTCCTAGGTCGTGTGCCTTGTCTCGACACATAGTCGAGCGAAAATGTCGACACCTCGGGCCGAGTGTCGACACGGGCTCGACACTCCCTGCGAAACGCCCGTGTCGCAGGCCGTGTGCCCTGACTCGACACTTCGTCGAGCGCAAAGTGTCGACTACGCGGCCAAGTCATCAACCCCAGCCTGACACGGCCTGGGACACGCCCGTGTGTCCCGGGCCGTGTGCCCCCTACCAGAAACAAAAAAATTGGCCAGAAACGCAAATCGACCCTCTCTCAAAATCTAGGGTGTTACAAGCCAAGCTCAACTGGAGGTGGAGAGTCGACACCTCACATGAGTCGTGCTCAACTAGAGGTCAACACCTCGCAAGAGTCGAGCTCAACTGGAGGTGGAGAAGAGGTCGACTCCTCGCAGGAGCCGAGCTCAACTGAAGGTGGAGAAGAGGTCGACACCTTGCAGGAGTCGAGCTCAACTGAAGGTGGAAGCAACATCTTACAGGAGCCGAGCTCAACTGAAGATGGGTCGACTCGGGTTGGGCAAGTAGTTAGCCTGTAGGAGGGAAGCTCGTGCAGGGGGCTCGAACTACGTCAACAACACACACGAGGAATCTATCTCACCCGAGGGGGTTGGTAGTCAATATGCAGGAGATGAGCTCGTGCAGGGACTCAGACTACGATAACGTCACAACTCGAGAACTTCTATCGGTGCTGAAGTAATCGCCCTGCTGCTCAGGAGCTAGCCAAAAGAGTTAGATGCATCAATATCTATGAGAACGAAGGGAAATTCCAAAGAGACGACGATCTTCTTTCATCGGGTTGGGAGGTCGACATCCAAACATGTTCTTAATAGTTCCTCCAATCAGAGGAGAGATGTGATTAGGGGTAGCTAGGCCGACATGCAAAGGGGGGGAGATGATCTCGACCATCAATGCAGAAGCTTGGTCTTACAATGACGCTTAAATCCTGAAGCATCGTCTCATCGTCCGCTCTGGATTAATTAGGAGAAACAGGTTAAAGGTTCGTTTCCCAATCCAATCATGGAGACCTTTACTAGCTCTGCTACCTGGCTACGAATGCCAGGATACAAGCGAAGGGAAATGACCCTCGAGGGGTCCTACAGGGCTCACACTCGAGCCCAACATCCTTCTACGAACTTGTACTTCTCAGAGCTCAACAGGTTGTCCTGCTTTGGTAAAAAACAGAGAGGCGTCCTGCTTCACAGTGTTGAAGCCAAAAACTGGCCTCAACGAGAGTTCGGTCCTACTGGTGTAGCTGACACATATTTCTCCCAAACATCAACTCCTGACTAGTGCTAAAGGACTAAGAACTGACCCAAAACCTCAACTGGGAGGTCCCTCCTTTAACCTGAAAGTTCTCTGAGCGCTTCCCCTCCAAAGCCAATTGGTGGGCCAGGAGTACCTCAAAAGGCATTAGAAGGAAAAATGAGAGTATGAGAAAATCCCGCCTTCTGAGGTATCTTGTGGGTCTATTTATAGATTTTTAATATCCGGTCTGCAAAAAATGTAATTTTGCTGCCCTAAAATTACTAAAATGCTCCTGTACTGGTCTGCCAATAGCCAAACTTTGCTGTCCTGAGGAGCTAAATGCAGACCCGTGGATATTTAGGTAATTTCAGGTCTGAGTTGAGCGGGAGCGTTGAGTGGAGAAACATCACTCAACACCAAGGACTGGCGGGAACGTTGAGTGGAGAAACATCACTCAACGCCAAGGGCCGGCGGGAGCGTTGAGTGGAAAAGCATCATTCAACGCCAAGGGCTTCCGTCGGCCCGAGGCGCGAGCCCTTTCGCCTGCCCAGGGCAGGAGCCTTCCTGTCTGTCCTGGTTCAGCTATGGACTAAACTAAACCTGCTCGACAAAAACAACTTAAGTCAAAGGCTCAGTTCGACGAATAATGTTCGACGAATGGCGTTCGACGAATTAACGTTCTCAGCTCGACAAATTGAACCTTCTCAGTTCGCCGAATTAGGCCTTCGTGATTCGACGAATTAGAGTTCAACGAACAGCGTTCGACGAAATGGGGTTAATCGACCCCTGAGCGAGAGCCTTCCCGCCCACTTACGACAAGAGTCCTCCCGCCCACTTTCTTATCTGATCCAATTTTAGCCCAAAGCTAGCCTACTCCAGGTCCTTGGGGCATCTTGGTCCCACCCAGCGAATATGGGGTTGTACACAATCTCCGCTCTTTGCGAGCCAGCCTTGCGCTCGAAAATACACGTCCAACCACTAATATTCGGTGGGTGCTTGCTGACCTGGCAGGGAATCTTTCTGCGGACCCCACCTCGGTCCTATATATACACTATCGAGTTTGCTTCTCAGCTCTCCTTTCCTCCTGACCTCTGGCACCCCTTGGCTCTTTCTCCTCCTCCGTGGCCCATTTGGCCAACTTCCGGGCAAACTCCAAATTCGACGCCTCCCCGTCGACTTCCCTTGTCGTCTCTCCATCAGCTCTTCGTAGGAGAGGGGTGACATTCTCTTCAGTTCCATCCTGAAGAAACCCTGTTGCAGCCCCAGGGTAAAGGTCATCATCAGGTTATGCCCTGACATCTCCTAGACTTGGGTGGCCTCATGCTGAAACCGGTCAACGTAACTCCCTAAAGTCTCGTTCACTCCCTGCTTGATGTGGAATATGGACTCCGACTCCTTCTTCCTCGTCCTTCTCCTCCTGCCATCTAGCATGCTGAAGATTTTCTGTGTTGACCACTCTCCATGCTCACCGCACCAAAATGTTGAAACTGAAAACTCGGTCTCTTGTGGAGTTTACCCTTGGGAAAGGGGTGATCGCACACCTACTTCTCTCCTACAAGCCAAATAACAAAATGAAATAAGAACTGACCAAAGGGCTCGGCGTGGAGCTCCCGCCACACACCCGAAAGATCTTATAGCGCTTTCCCTCCTTAGTCAAAGGTCAAGACAATGCTACCTCAGAAAGCACAAGAAGATCTGAACACTAGTGAGCATGCCTTCTAAGGTGCCCCTTGGGTCTTATTTATAGTTTTCTGAAGACGGTCTGCAAATAGCCAACATCCTGTGTTTTGAATAACTATGTGCAATCCAACTAGGTCTGCCAACAACGTAACTCCGCTGTTCTAACAAGCTATTCGCACCCCTGACAAGTTCACCCAGGTAATTCTACCTCTAGGCCCCACTGGGCAGATTCCAAGGATCTGGAGGTTAGCTTGCTACAACTCTCCAACCCGCTGGGGCGAACGCGACCTGGCTCCCTGTTTCCACAGAAGGAATTCCAGGGGGATTGAGTCCGTCGAGCTTAGTTCGATGAATCCAGGATTCTATCTCCCGAGGTTAGCTCAACGAACGTTGAGCTCCGTTCGATGAGCACCCAACTCCGTTCGACGAGCGACGAGCTCCATTTGACGAGCGCCCAGCTCCGTTCGCCGAGCGCCGAGCTCCGTTCGACGAGCGCCCAGCTCCATTCGCCGAGCGCCGAGCTCCGTTCGACGAGCGCCGAGCTCCATTTGACGAGCGACGAGCTCCATTCGACGAGCGCCGAGCTCCGTTCGACGAGCGCCGAGCTCCGTTCGACGAGCGCCGAGCTCCGTTCGACGAGCGCCGAGCTCCGTTCGACGAGCGCCGAGCTCCGTTCGACGAGCGCCGAGCTCCGTTTGACGAACTCTGATCTCAACTCAGGTTTAGTTCGACGAAAGCCCAGCGCAGTTCGACGAACCTCAGGCGGACGCGGGCTGGTTAGGCCGGCTCGCGCAGCTCGCCCGCCTAGCTTTGGTGGGAGCGAGCTGACCATTCTGAATTCTCCTGCATGCTATTCTAGCACGGATAGGTCGCCTTGGTCCGCTCGCCTTGTCTGGTGGACCCACTCGGCAAACACAGGGTTGTACACTGGGCACGTGATACACACTCCTTAAAGTGAGTGACCCTCAATCACTGCCTAAAGAAACTATTCCCTCCTTTTTCACTGCATATACAGTACCATCAGCTGTGATAATTGCAACATTACCTTTGTAATTTTGCAGTGAAGAGAATTTGTACTCGTCCCCAGTGAGGCGATGACCACACCCCAAGTCCACGATCCAGTCCTCCTGATAGTCGATGAAGGAAAGTGCTCGAACAAAAGGGCCCGTCATGAAGGCACTCTCTAATCCTGCTTCCTTAGTTTTGGACACAGCCTCCTTCTTCCCGTCATCGAGCTTAGGAGGCTTGCTCCTTTGCTGTTGTGATGAAGAAGACAGATCAACGCTAGCCAGTGTCTCCTTCTTCTTGTTCCACTTCTTCTTCTTCTTGCCAGAGAAGAGAGCCTCGCCATCCCCCCTTGAGATTGAGACTCCATCCATCTGCTTCGCCGAGCTTTCCTGTGAAGGCACCAGATTTTCCAGTTCAAGCAGTTATGGCTGACTGTCCCTGCCTTGCACGGACGTCACAAAGGCAACATACTCCTTTCGCAAGCCGTGGATGATGTGCCTCTTCAGCTTCGACTCTGAGATCGGCTTTTCTGGGTCCAACGTATTAATCTCAGAGCAGACTTTCTTCATCTTCAAGAAGAAAGAAAAAATAGACATATATCACCTTAAATGGCCTTCGCCAACACATTTTCCAAAAACTGTACCTGAGCTATGTTCTTCTTGTTTAGCAGGCCATCCAAAGCCATCCGGATTTCAACTGCTGATCGACCAACATTCGATGATATGGTCAAACAGCTCCGGTGAAACCGCATTGTAAGAACCGAACAAAAACAAACCGAAATGGTTTTAACTGAAACTTTATTATCCAAAAAAGGTATCTATTACAAAGGTATGTCATCTTTTATATAGAATGAAGGAGAGATGAGAGAATACAAAAAAGAGATGTGAGACTAAAAATTTACAGGACTAAGCGGACTATACAAAACAAACCGCACAAGCCGCGCGGTTAGACAGAAGGTCTAACCGCACGGCTACCACCAGAGAGAAGAGAGATTGTCATGGTAGACCGCTAGACCGCCCGGTCTCCAAGCCTGTTGAGACAAACCGCCAGACCGCGCGGTCTTCAACCCGCCAAGACAGACTGCCAGACCGCCCGGTCACCAACTTCAACACTCCCCCTCAAGCTGGAGCATATATATCGATCATGCACAGCTTGTCACAAACATGAAGAAACGAGGCGGAAACTGGCTTGATGAAGATGTCAGCCAGCTCTTTATCAGAAGTGACAAAGAGAGTGCAAATTTGATCCTTTAAGATCTCTTCACGAATGAAATGACAGTCGACCTCAATGTGCTTTGTTCTTTCATGGAAGACCGGATTTTTGGAGATGTATATGACGGCCTTGTTATCACAGAACATTGGTAGAGGATGGTTGTAGACCTCTCCTAAATCTAGCATGAGAGCCCGCAGCCATTTTAACTCACAAGTGGCCGATGACATACTGCGATACTCAGCTTCTACACTGGACCTGGAGACAACAGACTGCTTATTGCTCTTCCAGCTTACCAGATTTTCCCCAACAAAGGTGCAAAAACCTGAGGTTGACTTGCGATCCCCTTTGTCATCAGCATAACTTGCATCTGAGTATGCTTCAATCCTCAGATGACCATTCTTCTGAAAAAGTAATCCTTTCCCAGGCGCTGCTTTGACATACTCCAAGATCCGCAAGGCGGACTGTAGATGACACTCCCTAGGTGCTTGCATGAATTGACTCACTTTGCTCACAGCATAGGAAATGTCGGGCCTGGTCACTGTGAGATATATGAGCTTACCAATCAGACGCCTGTACCGCGAACTATCTGAAAGAGGAGGCGAATCATCTGTCCAGGTTTTGTCTTCTCCAGTTGTCATGGGGCATCGGGCAGGTTTTGCTCCAATCAATCCTGCCTCTTTTAAAAGATCAAGGGCATATTTACGCTGAGAGAGAACTAAGGAGTCGGGCTTCCGAGAGATTTCGATCCACAGAAAGTACTTTGGAGAGCCCATATCTTTCGTGATCAGATGTTGGCGAAGATGTTGCTTTGTCAGGGCTACCCCTTCCTGGTCATCCCCAGTGAGAAGAATATCATCGACGTACACAGCAAGAACAACCAGCCCCGAAGGAGTTTTGCGAATAAATAGAGAGTGATCAGCAGAGCTTCGCGCAAAACCAATGACCGTCACGATGCCGCTGAACTTGTCAAACCAAGCTCGAGGGCTCTGCTTGAGGCCATAAATTGCCTTCTTCAGTCGGCATACTCGTGTCTCCCCCTGAGCAACATACCCAGGAGGTTGCTCCATGTAAACGGCCTCGTGAAGATCACCATAAAGGAAGACATTCTTGACATCCAGCTGAGAAATCGACCAATCCCTATTTACCGCCACAGAGAGAAGGACCCGAATAGTGCTAAGACGAGCCACGGGGGAGAATGTTTCAAAGTAATCAACCTCATAGGTCTGAGTAAAGCCCTTAGCAACAAGGCGAGACTTATACCGATCCACAGTGCCGTCTGAGCCAAATTTGACCACAAACACCCAGCGACAACCAACAACATCAGTACCGAAGGGAGGAGGAACAAGAGTCCATGTACCCCGCTCCGTGAGGGTCGTCATTTCCTCATCCATGGCCAGCTTCCAGTGGGGAATAACAAGGGCCTCCTGATAGGAACGAGGCGTGGCAGTGGCAGAGATAGCCAGCGCAAAGGCCCTGAGAGAAGGGGTAAGACGATCATATGAAACAACAACAACAAGGGGGTGTAGGGTACATGTCTGCACCCCTTTGCGAAGAGCCACAGGGAGATCCAGGTCGGCGGCCCACTCGGTATCCGGAGCGTCCGTGGCAGAGAGAGCTGGCCCGGGAGAAGAGAGCGACGGCGGCGGAGAGGATGGAGACGGAGGTGGAGAAGTGGGAGAGAGAGGTGGAGTGAGAGGAGGGGACGGAGATGGCGGAGGGGTGTATATCTCGGTAGGAGACGAGGGAACGAAGGGAATAGCAGGAGAATCAGAAGCTGGGGGAAGAGGAGAGGAAGCGGGGAAAAGAGAGGAGGAGTCAGCTGAGAAGTAGGAGGCATTATCGAAGAAGGTAACGTCAGCAGATACGAACTGCTGACGAAGAATAGGGTTAAAGCAACAATAGCCTTTCTGAGTGGTGGAGTACCCCAGAAAGACACATTTGGTGGAGCGAGGGGATAACTTGTCACGGGTGGCAGATGGGGTATGCACAAATGCAGTGCATCCAAAGATTCGAAGAGGGAGAGGAAAATGCTCCTTGCCCGGATACAAAATGGAGAATGGTGTTTTCCCGTGGAGAATGGTGGATGGAATGCGATTGATGAGGTAGCAGGTAAGGAGAACATCATAGCCCCAATAAGAGCGAGGGACATGCATCTGGGTCATCAATGTGCGAGCCACATCGAGGAGGTGACGGTTTTTGCGTTCCGCCACCCCATTTTGTTGGGAGGTGTAAACACAGCTAGTCTGATGAATAATGCCATGTTGCACACAAAAAGATGTAAAAGCATGACTCAGATACTCTTTAGCATTGTCGGAGCGAAAGGTTTTAATACACACATTAAACTGAGTTTTAATTAACTGATAAAAAGAGATCCATACATCTAAAAGTTCAGAGCGGTCTCGGAGGAGATACACCCAAGTACATCGAGAAAAATCATCTATAAAAGTTACAAAATAAGAACTACCCCGGCCAATGGTGAGGGTAGGAGCAGGTCCCCAGATATCGGAGTGGACAAGATCAAAAGGACGAGTAGAGCCCCGACCTTGCTTCGATGGGAAGGAGGAACGGTGATGCTTGCCTAGTTGACGGGCGTCGCATTGGAGAGGAGTACAATATGGAGGGAGGTGGGGCAGAAGTTGATGTAGAAGTCGTGGTGGAGGATGACCGAGGCGGAGATGCTACTGGAGAAGATCCGGACAAGAAGAGGAGAAAGCGGACAAGGCGGAAACGTTGTCGAGGAAGTAGAGGCCGCCGCTCTCAGTCCCAGTAGCAATCGTCTGGTGGGAGCTCGGATCCTGAAAAGAACAAGAAGTCGGAGTAAATATCATAGAACACTGAAGCTGCTTGCATAAAGAGGTAACAGACAAGAGATTGTACGGAAACTTGGGCACATAGAGAGTGTCCGCTAGTCGTAGTGACAGAGTAACATGAACCACTCCCGTCCCATGAACCGGGGAGGGAGAACCATCCGCAACTAGGACCGGGGGCAACCGATCATGTTGTTCAAGTAAAGAGAAGTACTGAGGATTGCCCGTCATGTGATTAGTGGCACCAGAGTCGATGAGCCATTTGCCTTGAGTCACCATGTGGGCACTACCTGAGGATGTTACAACAGAGGCAGACGGCTTGGAAGAGTCACCGGAGGGGCGAAGATGGGGATGCTTCGTCCAGCAGCGTTCGGAAGTATGTCCGGTTCGGCCACAATAAGAGCAGAGGTAGCGGGAAGAAGCACGGCCGCCGGACTGGTGACTGCGGCTACCAGAGCCACTCCACTGAGTGTGATGAGAATAGTTGTCCGGTGGTGGAGGAGCAGGCAAAAGTGGGCGCTGAAGGAGAGAGGTGACAGCAGCGATGCGGGCAGCGGTGGCATCTAAGGTAGGAGATTCTGCCTCACCCAAAATTTGCTGGCGGATCATGTCATAAGTATCAGGAAGCCGGAGCAGATAACACACAACAAGAAGCTCCTGGAAGTGCTTGTGTTGTTGAGCCAAATCTGCAGAAAAGGGGCGATTCTGAAGAATCTCAGTCCCAAGAGCCTGAACCCGTTGGTAGGCAGCAGCAGGAGACAAGGTAGGACGGGTAAAGAGGTCCGCATACAACGTATAGATGCAGGACGTCTGAGCCCCCTTGGAGTACAGAGCGGCAAGATGAAGCCAAGCGGCCTTGACCGTCTCATCATGACGTATGACGGGAAGGCACTCATCAGAAAGACTGTTCGCGAGCCAAGTACGCATAAGCGCGTCACTCGCATCCCAGTCATCAAAGAGAGGTGAAGTGATAGGAGGTGGGTCATCAACGAGATGGTGGCGTTTGCGTTGTGAGTGAAGTAAAAAGGTGAAAGAGACGCTCCAATCCGGGTAGTTGGAGCCAACAAGCTTGGAAACGGTCCCAAGGTTCCCGGAAGGAGTAGGTGGAAGAGGCGGAGCCGGATTGGTGACAGGGTTGGTGGCAGTAGAGCCATCAGAAAGAGCCATAGGAGCAGGAAAAGGGAAGCCGACCGGTTAGGATACAACCCGCACGGATAGGGAAAAGAAAAGATGCAGCGATCACGAGGGTAGAAACCAGCGGCCAGAAAAGCCACGACCAAGCTGCAGACCCAAGCAGATGGGAAGAAGTCGAACGGCTAGAGGACAGGCCGCGCGAACAGAAGCAGGACAAAACAGGTCGCTGCGACAGGAGGCGGCGACTTAGAACAAAAAAGTCGCGCACAGAGAGGACAACGATAAGGAGAGGAAGATGCCGCGCGGACAAGGTGCATACCGGCGAGACAAGCTGCGCGGACAGGGAAGACACAGAATCAGGAGGAGTAGATCGAGTCCTCTGATACCATGTAAGAACCGAACAAAAACAAACTGAAATGGTTTTAACTGAAACTTTATTATCCGAAAAAGGTATCTATTACAAAGGTATGTCCTCTCTTATATAGAATGGAGGAGAGATGAGAGAATACAAATAAGAGATGTGAGACTAAAAATTTACAGGACTAAGCGGACTATATAAAACAAACCGCACAAGCCGCGTGGTTAGACAGAAGGGCTAACCGCACGGCTACCACCAGAGAGAGAGAGATTGCCAAGGTAGACCGCTAGATCGCCCGGTCTCCAAGCCTGCTGAGACAAACTGCCAGACCGCGCGGTCTTCAACCTGCCAAGACAGACCGTCAGACCGCCCGGTCACCAACTTCAACACGCATGCTTCAGAGCGAATGCTGCCTTCGCATTGGTTCGCTTCCAAGATTTTTCTGCTTCAGCATTTCCACCGGCAATGACTACTTCTTATTGTTTGTCACCACCGACAATTTCCCAGAGATCCTCTCAAAGAAGACACAATGACCAATAATTCCTTCTCATAAACCGAGAGAGCTGCATTTTTGGGACCAATGTCATACTAAAGAATGCTAGTGCCCCCCCCCCACCCCACTTGCGACAACACCGAGCCCATGCCCATTTCCGAAGCATTTGTCTCCACTTCGAACGATTTCCGGAAGTCCGGTAAACCCAATACCGGTGGCGACGAAACAACCCTTTTTAATTCCGCAAATGTCCGGTCTACTGTTGTGTCCCACAAAAAACCGGCTGTCTTCGAGAGAGTGGTTAATGATTTTGCTAACACCCCATAACCACGAATGAATCAGCGGTAATATTCCGATAGCACCAAAAATCCGCGCAATTGCTTCACGGATGTCGGCGTCGGCCAATCAACTATCGTCTGAATTTTGGAGGGGTTCATGGCCACTCCATGGTTGGAAGTTACATGCCCCAAGTACTGCACCTCTTGAATTCCAAAGATGCACTTACTCCTTTTTAGAAACAGGTGGTGTTGGTGTAGGACTCCCAATGTGAAATATAAGTGCTCCAAGTGCGTTGACCACAATAGACTGAATATCAATATGTCATCGAAGAAAACTAAGATGGATTTGCAGAGTTGCTATTGGAAGTGGTTGTTCATCAAACTTTGGAAGGTGGACGGGCATTAGTAAGGCCGAAGGGCATAACGACAAATTTAAAGTGTCCATGATGGGTCCGAAATGCCGTTTTGTGGATGTCTTCTTCAGCCATGCGCACTTGATGATAACCGGGCCGTAGGTCCAATTTTGAGAAAAAAAACTGCCCCGTGGAGTTCATATATTAGCTCCTCAATAATAGGAATATGGAACTTGTCTTTTACTGTATTTTGATTGAGTCGTCGGTAGTCCACACAAAGTCTCCAGCTACCATACGTCTTCTTTCCCAGTGCAACAGGAGAGGCGTACGGGCTCTGGTTCGGTCGTATGACCCCCGTTCTCGACATCTCCTTGATTAACCCCTCGATCTTCGTCTTCTGCAGTTGTGGATATCTATATGGTCGTAGGTTGGTGTTGAGTGTCTCGTCCTTCAAGTGTATACGGTGTTCATGCCCTCTCCATGGTGGAAGGCCCTTCGGTTCCTCAAATAGATCGTTAAATGAGTGCAGTAATTCACTTAATTGTTGTTGTTCCTCATGCCTCAAACCAGCCCCAACGGCCTGCCCACTGTTCCGACATGACTCTTGTTTTGCTGGTAAGTGCTCTACTCTCTCCTGCACTCTACAAACAACCATCATGCTGATTTGCCCACTTTTTGCCATTAATTTTTGCGTATTCCTGTGCCTCACCCA
Organism: Platanthera guangdongensis; assembly: GCA_039583875.1. Lineage (NCBI taxonomy): Eukaryota > Viridiplantae > Streptophyta > Magnoliopsida > Asparagales > Orchidaceae > Platanthera > Platanthera guangdongensis. Next base: position 4,353,979 of record CM077163.1, read on the forward strand.
TCCTCCCTCCGGATTCGTAGATCCCCTCAACGATACCTTCTTGCCTTGGTAAGTAAATTCCATGTAAAGGTTGTTGAAATCCCAGCGAACCATGCCTAAAATGATAAGTCATTGAATGCCAAGTACCACATCGCATCCTCACAGTGGTAAAACCAACATTTTTGAAGTAAACACCACATCTTGCATGCGCCAACGAAAATTCTCCACCTTCTATGAGCTCGAAATGGTCTGGCCGTTTGCGATTGCCACGTTAAAAAGAGGTCTGGAAGTAAGCTTACATTGCAGTCTCTTCGCTGCCTCCGCATCGAAGAAGTTGTGTGTGCTGCCGGAGTCAATGAGGATGTTGATAGGTCGACCGTTGTTTAGACGTCGTCACCTGCATCGTGTGGAAGTGAGTTAAGCCTGTCAAGGCATGTAAAGTCACCAGTGGCCTTAGTTGGTTAGCATCCATGTCCTCATCCACATTGATCTCTTCTTCCTCCCCAGGCTGTACAGCCAGTCTCCACTCTCCCCTGCTCCGACCTTGTCCTCGTCCGGAACCAGTTCTAAGGTATATGATCGTCGCCGGTCTCCGCATCGTTGACCCGACACAAACTCACAATCACACCAAAAACAGAGCCCTTTGCTATGCTTCTCATCCAACTCCTTCAAAGTTAACTGGTGGTGGCTTTTTCTGTCCGTGGGGTTGGTAGAGCTGCTTCCTGGTATAAGTTGTGACGAGTGTATGTTGTGGGACCCCGACCAGACCCATATTATATGATCATTACAGGGGAGGTGTTACATAAATCCTGCTACTTTCACTGGAGGCCGCCACTTGGGGGGGGGGGGGGGGCTAGTCTCTCTCTGGAAGTACCCTCCCCGCTGACATGGAGAGTAGGCCGTTTCTATGTAACCACCAACTGGTGTTCCTGTAACCAAGCTAGCGAAAACACCTCTTGCAATGTCTTTGGGTGAAACATCCTTACCGCAAACTTAATCTCTGGTTTCAACCCCGATAAACAAAAGCTGATGGCATACTCCTTCAAGATGTTCACCAAATGAAAAAGGATGTCATACTCATCTAAATACGCCTGAACCGAACCCTTATGGCGTAGATTCTTCAAATCGCTCATGGGACCGTCAAATAGCAGCGTCCCAAAACGACCCGCTAAAGCGTGGCAATATTCCTCCCAATCGGGCCACTGACGAGTGAGTCGAGCCTTCATGAACGCCTGATGCCAGTACATAGCCTTGCCCTCCATGTGGATAGATGCCATTTTCACCTTCATATCATTCGGTGTGCCGTCGATGTCGAAAAATTGTTCACATTTGTAAATCCACTTGGTGACTTCGTCGCCAAAAGACCTTGGAAAATCCAACCGAGAAAACCGCGTAGCCACCTGTGTCGCTAGCAAGGTAAATGAACTGTTGTACGTCGGTGATCTGCCGCTAGACAAGCCGGCCGGGTCCGGCTGCAGATTGCGAAAAAAGGTGCACATCTCCTCCATAGCCTTGAGGTGTTGTTCGTTCAGCTCTAGAGCGAATGGGTCACGACCACCTTGAAAGCCTCCATCTTGTGCACCAGGTCCCTCGAGCGGGTGCTATCTGCCGCGGGCATGGAAGGGAGCTGGTGTCCTGGCTCTGATACCAATGATGCACTCCAATAAAACAATAACCAAACAAGCTGCAATATAATATAAGAGTAATACCTGGAAGGATACAAGATCGTTTAGCCTAAGGGCCCGTTCGTTTCGTAAGTTTTGATGGGCCGATTTTGATTTTACTTAAATAAAACCAAAAATCAAGTTCGTTTTATACATTTTGAACGAAATTTTTGGTTTTATATCAAAACCGGTCGGTTTTGAAACCTTTAATTTTCCCTAGCCCTAAAACTTACCTCCATACCCGGGTTTTCATCCGCCGCTTTTTTTTCTCCGCTGTTTTTTCCTCCCGATCGCTTCGTCTTCTTCATCGCGCACGCCACGACGCCAGCAGGATACTCCCGCAACCTCTCCCTTCTCCTCACTTCCGGGTGCATCCTCGGCGAGGTCAACCATCGACGTCGCCCTTATCCTCTCTAACAACGCACGTAAGCTTTGCTTATGCCTCCTGAGTCCTTCCTCAACTTCCCCCTTTGATTTTTTTCTAGTTTGTGTTTGCCTCCAAAGTTTTGATTTTCTAGTTTACGTTTGCCTCCAACAACGCCACGACGCCAGCAGTTTCTGTTTGCCTCCAAAATTAATTGAACTATGTGTTTGATGAATCGATGCCTGTATATATATATATATATATATATATATATATATATATATATATATATATATATATATATATATATATATATATATATATATATATATATTAGTGGGAGGGGGTGGTCGGTTGTGACATCAAGAGCAACAAGAACAGTAGCTCATGGGTAGGAATCAGTAGGAACTCAATTCATGCGAGAGTAGGAACTTAATCATGATTGTGTAGATCTGGTTTGATTTGTTACATCTAGTTTTTGCATTCAAGTATTTGCATTCAGGTTTTTTGGATTCAGATTTTTGCACCATGGAGCTTGCAAACACTATGGTCTTCATATTTACAGTCAAATGATACTACTTTTTTTTATAGTCAAATGAGATCAATTTTATGTTTGTTATCATAGATGGACGCGATTATTGAGTTACGTAGGAAAAAAAAGGTTGTTCAAGCGTAATAGAAAGATTATAGTTGTGCTTACTGCGGCTGCCATTGTTTTTTGTCAACCTACTGTACGGGGTTCTTCAAGCCTTAGGGAGCGACAAGATCACACACGAAGAATACTATTAGATAGGTTGTATAATGGGACCGACATCAATTGCTACAACTTACTGCGCATGAATAAAAGTTCTTTTCGAAGCCTGTGCAACATTTTAGTGGAGAAGGGGCATCTTGTTGAAACTCAAAATGTAACGGTAAAAGAATCTGTTGGCTTGTTTCTATATATCATAGCACATAATAACAAATTTCGAGATGTAGGGGAAACATATTTACGTTCTAACGACACTATTAGTAGACATTTCAACAAAGTATTGAAGACAATATTGAAGTTGAGCCCTGAGTACATCAAACTACCTGAAACAACGCAAGCTAGTAAGTGGGGGTACTTTAAAGATTGCATTGGTGCTATTGATGGTACGCATATTGATGTCACTATTCCGGTAATTGACCAAGGTAAATACCGTAATCGGAAACAAGCAATTACCACAAATGTACTCGGGGTCTGTGATGGAAATATGAAGTTCATATATGTTTTACCTGGATGGGAGGGTTCCTCTTCAGATTCAAGAGTGTTGCGCAATGCACTTGAGAGGGAGGATCGCTTTGAAGTGCCTGTAGGTAAATATTTGGATTGCATTTTGATTTGGTCTTAAAAATTTTGATGGATAATGATTTAATATCACATTATAGGAAAATATTATCTTGTTGATGCTGGATATACAAATGGACCTGGATTTCTAGCTCCATATCGATCAACACGTTACCATCTACAAGAGTGGGCTACTCAAGGCAATAATCCAACAACATACAAAGAGTTATTTAATCTTCGTCACTAAAAAAAAGGAATGTAATTGAGAGGACGTTCGGGTTACTTAAAAAAAGATGGGCAATTTTACGGCAGCCTTCATTCTTCGATATCAAATATCAGGTAGAAAGTACTGGTCTTTGTTTTCATCTCGCTCGGTAACATTTATTTGCGCTCCAATTTTGTACATGTTCAAATTATTAATGCTTGTTGCATCCTTCATAATTATTTGATTGATAAAAGACAAGTGCATGATGCTCGTTTGCTAGAAGAAGTGGATGCAGAGATATTAGCAGAACCTAGTAGTGGAGATAGCTTTGTATATGAGGATACATCTGCCCCAATTCAATCAACCACTGAATGGACTGCATTTCGTGATTCAATGACCCATACATGGTTCAATGAGTACCGACAAAGAAGAAAATTTGCTTGCTTGACAATGAATTTAGATTTGTACTCCTTAATGATGTTTAAAACTCGTCTAATTATCTATGGTTGGATTATGTAATTTTGTTGCCGGTGTTTTAAATCTTGGTGTTTTTGGTATTGGTTGCGCTATGTAATTTTATTGCTGGTTTATGTAGTCTTTGTTCTTAATGATAATGGATACATTATGTAATATTGATGCTGATGTTTATGTACTCTTTGTTCATAATGATTATGTACTTTTTCGTATAGTGCAACAAATGGACTTGGGAAAGGAGCAAGCTGCGAACGAGAAACAAAAAACGTACATTCATTGGACAAGTGAGATGGATACCGCACTATCTTTCACTCTTTTGGATCAACTTAATTTGGGTAATAAAGCAGCAAATGGATGGAAGGGAGTTGCCTTCACAGCTGGCATTACTGCATTGTGGGAAGAGTGTCATGTTAGGATGACAAAAGAAAAAATAATGGCAAGGCTCAAAACATGGAATAAGTATTTTCAAGAGATTTCTGCAATGCTAGACACATTTGGTTTTGGTTGGGACTGGGACAGACACGTGGTGAAAGTCGACAGCCCCGAGGTCTGGGCCGATTATATTCGGGTAAGGTATAAGTTTATTTTTAATCATAAATTTTGACACAAACTAATGTTGTTTTTTAAATAATGTAGGCGCATCCCTCCCTCAGGCATTACAAGGACAAGGTCATTGTAAACTGGAGTGATCTTGCGACACTATGTGGAAGCGATAGGGCCACCGGAGTCAACGCGACGACTAGTGTGGAATCAGCTAATCAAATTCATGTGGAAGATACTGATGATGAGGATGAGTTTGGTAATGGATCAATGGGCCCAAGGAAGAAGAACGCAAAGAAACCATCAAATCTGGATAAGATTGCAGAGGCCGTCACACATATTGCATTTAACTTAGATGGCCCGGCCGAAGTAGCACCTCTAGTTCAGCCACGTCGGGAGATGACTCGGATTGAAATGATGTATGCTGCACTGGCACCTATGACAGACCTTTCTGAGTCTGATATGATCAGTGCAATTGATATGCTTGCCGCCGACGAAATCAAATGCGAGTGTTTTCTGGTTATGCCAGAGATTCTTATGAGGGCTTGGTTGCGCGTGCAATTGGACGATTAGTTTTTTGGCCGCGACATAATTATGGTGGATTGTATCTTTTTGATGTGTAAAACTAATATCATGATGATTGTATGTTTTTTGATGCATAAACATTATGTGGTTTTAATTTTTTGATGTGTGAAAACTTATATCATGAACGCTTAGTTTTTTAATGATGTTCAAAATGTTTGTTTATATAAGTTTAATTTTTTTATTACTTTAAAAATCAATTCCTGTGCCCGAAAACCTTTCTACAGACGAAAAAAAAATTTGTCATTTATCAATTTCTGGGCCTAAAAACCTTCCTGCAAACGAACAGCAGAATTGATTTTGACAGAAAACTAAAACCTTCCAGTTTTTAGTTTTCAAACAAAACCAATTTCTGTGAAACAAAACCTGCGAAACGAACATGGCCTAAGGGAGAACCCTGAACAGCTAAGGGAGAACCCTAAACATCTGAGAACACCAGACAAAGGAAGAAGACTGGCCGCCAGCTCCTTACAAACACATGAGACAACATGCATAAAACATAACCCTACCCCAGCTATACTTATATATCTATAGCCGATTACAAAAATACCCTTCACCCCATCAGCAACTACAAAATACCCTTAGACACTTGACATCCTCCTCAGCTTTCATCAGTGCCCTGCCCAGTGCCCTGACCTGCCCTGCCCGTCTTCTTCCTGCTTTCCTTCCTCCCAGCCCTTGCCCTCCAATCTCTCCTTTAATCAAGCAGAATTCTTCAAATGCGTGATTAAGAAATAGTAACCTCATAAACAATCTTACTAATGGCTCTCTCATATTGCTGAACAAGGGAGTTGTTGAGAATTCATTTCTCCCTCTCCTACCTCCTCTCCTACTTCGCCTCTTCCCCATTAATGCTCCAATTCCTGTAAACAGACGCCCAAATTTGCAGGAGCCATTATTAAAAGCTCCACTCTGCCAAAAAAATTCCACTTTCTCAGCTCCACTCTTCTATGTCGCTCGCATTAGTCTCAGGAGAGGAAGATGAGAATGAAAGCAACCAGTTTTGAACGAAGAAGCCATGAAAACTACAATAAAGCTTGTTCCTGTAATAAAGCTTCTATTTTTACTGGCGGCGGCAGAGGCGGCGGTGGTCGGAGAGAAGGAAATTTTGTTGCAGTTTAAAGAAAATGTGCTGTCGGATCCCCGTGATGCTCTCGCCTCCTGGAATTCCACCGGCGACCAATGCCGGAACTTCGCCGGAGTAACCTGTAGAACCAATGGGGGCGTCGATAAGATCCGCATACATGGGGCTGATCTGCAGGGGACGCTTCCTGTCTCCCTCGTCGGCCTCCATTCCCTTCAGATTTTGTCCCTCTTCGGAAACCGTTTCTCCGGCGGCATTCCGCCGCAGTTCGGGACTATTTTAACCCTGCGGAAGCTCAACCTCAGCCGGAATGAACTTTCCGGCAAGATCCCAGGTTTCCTCGGCGAACTCCCTTCCCTCCGTCTTCTAGATCTCGGCGAAAATCTCTTTTCCGGCGAGATTCCGTACGCCCTGTTCAAAAACTGCTTTAAACTGAAGTTCGTCTCCTTTTCACATAATAGCCTCTCTGGCCCCATTCCAACCTCCATGTCCAATTGTTTCGACCTCGCCGGCTTTAACTTCTCCTGCAACAATCTCACCGGAGGGTTTCCGCCGCAGATCTGCTCGCTTCCGTCAATCTCCTTAATTTCACTGGCAAACAATTCTCTCTCCGGCGCAATCGCCGGTAACATCTCCACGTGCGGTAGATTGGAGTTTGTCGATCTGGGAAGCAACTTCTTCTCCGGCGCCGTCCCTTTCAACCTCCTCTCTCTTGCAAATCTGAGCTACCTTAACATTTCCTTTAATCTCTTTCAAGGAAGATTGCCGGAGATCAGCGGCTGCGGAGATCGAGTGATGTACATCGACGTCTCCGGCAACGATATAGCCGGAGCGATTACTCCAAGCATTACTAACTGCAAAGGGCTCAGATTGCTTGATTTGGGATTCAATCGATTAACTGGAGCCATTCCGCCCCAGATTGGATTGCTGAAGTCTCTTTCGGTTCTAAGGCTAGGAAGCAACAGCATCGCCGGAGCAATTCCGGCGGAAATCGGAGAAATTGCGCTGCTCCAGTTTCTTGACCTGCATAATCTCCAGCTCTCCGGCGAGATTCCAGTTTCCCTAAGCCAATGCCAGTTTCTCCTTGAGCTGTAAGCATCCAACATGATCTCCCAACTAAAAAAGAAGAAATTGATTTTTAAATGCAATTCGGTTTTGGCTATTCGCACGTCATTGTTACCGTAACCCGAAAATATAATCGCATCCCGTTTTTTTTTCTTGCCGCACCCCTATATTTTTCTTGACGCACTTCAAAATATCCTCTAGTGGTGTGCATGGTATGATTAATAGAGTAGTGTTGGACAATGATTTCTCTTAGATATTATACTGAGTACCCGAAAATATCTGCGTAGGGCTGATATATTTTCTCCATTTTTAGGTTTGGGTACCTGAAGGAATCACTGTTAACCAAAGAAGGTGGCGCGAGGAAGATGCAACAAGTGGGAGCGTCGATGCTAGTAGGGGAGATGAGAGCGGCTCGGCGAATAGGGGGACACAGACGCCGACGAAAGGAGCACGATGGTAGGAGCGCCGACTTGTTAATCAGAGTGGAAGATTGTGCGAGAAATATGTCGGAGACGGGGGCAGCCCGACGAAGAGGAAGACGGGGTGAGACTTTCGCGAAATGGGGAGGATGGGGTGCGAGTAAAATTTTAGAAAAAAGTTTTTTAAAAATAAAATGGGGTGCGGATAGCTATACGAGGGGTGCAGTTAACAATCGCCAAGAAGGTTGGCTTTTTGGCACTTTGCACTTTCTAATATGAGGTTTTGGCTCAATTATAGTTTTTTGGCATTTTGCAACCTTAAGTCTGAAATTTCAAGGGAATTTAGGTCTCATAGGCAAAAAAATGTTCATTTTGATCGTTTGCACCCTGGATTATTAGTGTTGCTCCGACCTAAATATTTTTAAATTAGCATTTTTAGTGCTTCCTGGACATAAATATCATTGAAATTTTGATGGTGTAAAACACCAGAAATCAGTATATGAGTGTGCAAAATGTTAGTTTTAAAGATTCGGGGTGCAAAATGTCAATTTTACTGATTCGGAATGTAAAGTGTCAAAATCCCGTATTTCAATAATGCAAAGTGCCAAAAAACTCATTTCAATGGTGCAAAGTGCCAAAACCCCGAATTTTCAAAAATACAAAGTGCAAAAAATTTTGTATTTCAGGCGAGCAAAGTGCAAAAAAATCTATATTTTAGGAGTGCAAAGTGCAAAGTGCCAAAAAAACCGTATTTCATAAGTGCAAATTGACAAAAGCTCGTATTTCAAAAGTGCAAAATGCCAAAAATCCGAAATTTGAAAAGTGCAAAACGCCACAAAAATCCGTATTTGAAATGCAAAATGCAAAAAAAAAGGCAATTGTTATTAGCACTATATTTTTCAATATTCGCACTACGTTTACTTCTAATTTTTCGCGTCTTTTGAAAATACTCATTGTACATGCATTTTTAGGAATAGTGTTCAACACGAAAGTTGTAGATCTTGACGAGATCTACAACTTTTGTGTTCAACACTTTTCCTAAAAATACATGTATACCACATATTTCTAAAAGGCTCAGAATATTTTTGAACCCAAATTAATGAGACCTCTCCTTCACTGTTCAGGGATGCATCTGGAAACAAACTGCAGGGACGAATCCCAGAGAAACTCTACAAAATAACCTACTTGAGACACCTCGATCTCCATCGAAACCAGCTCAACGGCAGCATTCCCCCAAGCCTGGGGCAATTGACCCACCTTCAATTTCTCGATCTCTCAGAGAATTCCCTCGCCGGAGCCATTCCTCCTTCACTCTCAAACCTAACTCTCCTAACCCATTTCAATCTCTCTTCCAACAATCTCAGCGGCGCCATTCCCTCTTCCCCAGTCATCCAGCAATTCGGCGCCTCCGCATTCTCAAACAACCCCTTCCTCTGCGGCGCTCCACTCAAAATCCTCTGCCTTTCGTCCCAAAGAGCAAAGCTGCTGAGCGCCACCGCCATAATCGCCATTGCTGCAGCTGCTTTGATCGTCGCCGGCATCTGCGTTGTCGCCGCCATGAACTGTAGGACATACCGCAAGAAGAAGAAGAAGAGTTTCAATCCAGATTTCATTGTTTCAGAAAGCACGCCTCCTGCTTCGAACAGCTCGAATCTGATATTAGGAAAGCTGGTTCTTTTCAGCAAAAATCTCCCTTCCAGGTATGAAGATTGGGAGGCTGGGGTAAAGGCTTTGCTTGATAAAGACTGCCTCATTGGCGGAGGCTCCATTGGAGCTGTGTACAAGGCTTGCTTCGACGGTGGAGTTATCATCGCCGTGAAAAAGCTGGAAACTTTGGGCAGGATCAGGAATCAGGAAGACTTTGAGCAAGAAATTGGCATGCTGGGAAGCTTAAATCATCCGAATTTGGTTTCTTTTCAAGGATACTATTGGTCCTCCACAATGCAGCTCTTGTTATATGAGTTTGTTCACAGAGGAAACCTTCTCCAACACCTTCATGAATTCAGCAATGGCGGCAGCGGGGAGCTTCGCTGGAACACGCGATTCAAAATCGCGCTGGGGACTGCGAGAGCTCTCGCTTATCTTCACCATGAATGCAAGCCTCAGATTCTGCATCTCAACATCAAGTCTACCAACATTTTGTTGGATGAGAGCTTTGAGGCTAAACTGTCTGACTATGGTTTGGGCAAGTTGCTCCCAATTCTGGGCAGCCATGAATTGACCAACTTCCACACTGCTGTTGGTTATGTAGCGCCAGAGTTGGCATCACAGAACCTGAGGTACAGTGATAAGTGTGATGTGTATAGCTTTGGTGTGATTCTTTTGGAGATTGTGACAGGGATGATGCCGGTGCAGAGCCGCGGAGCCGCAGAGGTGGTCCTCCTGCGGGATTTGGTGCGGCGAGTGTTGCGGGAGGGAACTCCCTCCGATTGCTTCGACCGGAGATTGAGCGGGTTCGTTGAGACCGAGCTGATTCAGGTTCTCAAGCTTGGGCTCATATGTAGTGAGGATGATCCAATGAAGAGGCCAAGCATGGGGGAAGCTGTTCAGCTTCTGGAGTCTATAAGACACAACAACAACAACTCCTGATCTTGTTTGAATGGTTTGGATAGTCAAAGCAATCCACCCATGAGCAGAAGAAAGCTATTTCCCATGATATTGTTTGATTAATTCTTTGTTTTGTTCAGCATTGCTACTGCTTTTTGGTGTGGAAGTTGTTATATATTTTCTTTGGAATACAATTTGGTTGAATATTTCGTAGTATGTTTGAGCGTGTGGAGACGGATTCGATAGTGACCCGTGAAGTTCGTGTCTACTTAGGGCAGGACTCTGTGGTGGTGGTACTCACTGTAAATACATATTCCAAACTATAATTTGAGCCTCGACATTCTCAACCTAGTTGAGATTAGGGTTTTCCGCTCTTTGGTTCTTCTCGCTCCATTCGTAGATCTTTAGGAAAATGGAAAAGGATCTCGCTCCCATTCTCGTTTCCTGTACTGCTCTCGATCGTGAGTGAAGATTGTTGAAATTTGTGAAGTGAAAGTGATTAATGGGCAAGCCGGGCGGCCTGAGTGGACATAGTCGGCGGACTGGGCGGACTGGGCGGACTGCTGTTATGCGGCCTGGTGATAGGCCTAGTGTTTTTGGCTGTTATTCTGAGCGGCTTGTGCGGATTAAGTCCGCGGCCTGGGCGGTCTGTTGTCTGCGGATAGGGCGTTGGCTGCCTTGCTGGCCTGACCTTGTTGAGCGGCCTGAGCGGTCTACGTCCACGGCATGAGCGGACTGTTGGTTGCGTTCTGGGTGCTGGCTTGGCTGATTAAGGAGCGGCCTGTGCGGCCTGTGTCCGCGGCCTGAGCGAACTGCTGTCTGCGGACAGGGTGTTGGCTTTCTTGGAGGCTTGGATGATTGAGGAGCGGCCTGAGCGGACAGAGGTTTGCAGGCTGTAGGCAGTGCTCTGTTCAGTGGCCGTGTATCTTGTGTGTTAACCGGCGGATTGGGGCCTATCCGCAGGAGGCTTGCGGACTGGCGTGTCTGCGGTGTCCGCTGTTGCAGACTGGCCTTAGGAGTTTGGATGTGGCCTTGCCGAGCTCTGGTAGTACGGTAGTGTTGTTGCTGTGGCGGACTGGTGTGTGGAGTCCGGCATTTGGCCGTTTGGGTAGCCGTGCGAGTTTGCTTGCGGACTCTGCCTTAACTCTGGAGGAGTGTTGGCGTTTTCGTTTTGGGTGTTTGGCGGACTGAGCCTTGTCCGCCAAGCTCGCTTTAGGCCCTTTGAGATTTACTAGACTTGGTCACATTCTGTGACAAGTCTAGTGTGTCCGCTATATCCGCCAAGTCCGCTGTTGACCGGGCGGACTGTTGCTAACCCTGCCTTTGGTCGTGGACTTGTGGCGGATGGAGGCTTTGGTCTTGTACTATGCAGACTGCCTCTGTAATGTGCGGACTGTTGCTGAAGGGGTTGTGGCTGTCCATATGGTGATGTGCGGACTGTGCGGACTGTATCTTGTCCGCATAGTGTGAGGCAAGTTCGCCCTGTTGTGGTCAGTGCTTTGCTCCTGGCGGTTTGTTCCTTGGAATCCGGCTAAGTCCTTGCGGACTCAGTGTACGGGTGTTTGTTAGCGCGCGTGCTGGGGCAGTGTCTCTATCCACTAGGGCGGTGACCACACTCCTCACCTCGCCTATAAATAGGACCCCCCAGCACGTTTACAGTAACTGAGTGAACAGTAAGTGAGGGCTCGTCAAAGTGCTGCGGTCTCAGTTTTCTGTCCGCGCGGATTGAATCAGAGTTAACTGTTTACTGTGTGCAGGTCGCGCGGCTAGCTTCAAGGAGCTAGGAGTTTGGCTTTGACTTCAGTCAAGTACTTGGAAGTGCGCGGTCTCTGCTGTTTTAGCAGGTTGCTCTGCGGCTTGTCAGTTCTCTGCTTCAACTTTGCAAGTTCCAATTACCTGTCCGCCAGTCTCAGGTGGGTAGGTCGTCTGTTCCTCAGTTCATCAACAGTAGGCAAATAACGGTGTGTCCGCGTGGACTCGCGGCTTCGGCGGACTCCATGTCCATTCGGCGTGTTGCAGCCTCAGCTCGGGCAGCTTCGGCGGACTTGGCGACCTTGGTGGTCTCGGCGGTTTCCAGTGTTGTCCGCCTGGCTTGTTTTTGTGCTTTCTGTTATAGCTCGTGTACTAGCGAAATCATGTCTCGCTATGTATACCTTGCCTTGTAAAGAAGTGTAAATGAATATAAGATCTGCTTGTTCTTCCATGTGCTTGGTGTGTTGAGCTTGCTCCCTGGTTTTCCGCTAGATCAAAGTGTGAACTGGGTAGTGCCGAGAATATTAATTTGGCTTTGGGCTATCTTGCTGACCACGTTGAGAAAATTTAACTTGGTATCAGAGGGAGGTTCAGTTGCTTGAGCGGTGTTCAACCAGTGTTGTTGCTCTGTGCTTGAGTGGTGATCAACCTGTGTTGGTGCTCTGTGCTTCTGAAGGCTTAACCAAAGGTTGCTGTAATGGAAGGGAGCTATGCAAGGGGTCTTGGCATTGAACCCTTGACCACGACTAACTTAAAGAAGTGGAAGTCATGTATGAAGAGTTTTCTTCTTGGCGAGGAGCTGTGAGAGGTCGTCGGTGGTGACAACAGACAGGAAGTTACTGTTGCATTTGGTACTGCTGAGCATGTGAGGCTCTGGAGAAAAACAAATGCAAAAGCGGAGTTTGTTCTCAAGAGAGCTGTTTCACCAGAACTGTTTGATCACATCATTGGATGTGAGTCTGTTGCTGATATTTGGACAACTATTGATGAGTTGTTCAATAGGAAGAATGTGGCCAGACTTCAGTTTCTGTAGAATGAGTTGGCCAGAACAACTCAAGAAGACCTTACTATCTCAAAGTTCTTCTTGAATATGAAAAGCTTGTGCGCAGAGATATCAGCGCTTGACCCTGATGAGCCTATCTCAGAGGCTAAGTTGAAAAGGCACATTATTCGCTGCTTGCGGAAGGAATATGTTGCCTTTGTAACATCTATTCAAGGGTGGGCAACTCAACCATCCTTGCTGGAGCTTGAGAACATGCTTGCTTTACAGGAAAGTTTGGCAAGGCAGATGGCAGGAGTGACTGTCTCTGAATGTGGTTGTGAAGCGTTGTTCACAAGCAAGAAGAAGAAGGGATGAGAATGGAAGAAGAAGAAGCAAGTCACTGCTGAGAATGAGCCTTCAACTTCTTATCAGCCAGAGAGGAGTGCTACTCCGAAGAAGGTCTAGAAGAAGAACTTGAAGTGCTACAGGTGTCATCAGCGAGGGCACTTCAAGCGGGACTGCAAGGTCAAGCTGCAACCTGGGCATGTTGCAGGCAAGGAGGAAGCTTTCTCTAAGAGTGAGGAAGCAGAATGGGGTGGAGCCTTCATGACGGGCACTTGTGTCCGTGCCTTGTCTGCTGAGGACTTCAACGGCGAATGGATCGTGGACTCCGGGTGTGGTCATCACCTCACCGGAGACAAGTCGAAGTTCTCTTCCTTGCAAGCATACTCAGGTAACGAAGCTATCATAACTGCTGATAACATTATTTATGCAGTAGAGAAAGAGGGGGTTCTGTCTTTGAGTAGTGATCAGGAGCCACTCACATTAAGGAGTGTGTATCACGTACCGGGCATGAAGAAGAACCTCTTCTCTGTGCCCAATGCAGTAGATGCTTGTTATCACGTTTTGTTTAGGCCAACAGACGTGAGGTTCCTTCGCAACATATCAGCGGTTAAGGCTGATGTTGCTCATGTAGGAAGGATAGTTAAGAACTTGTTTGTTCTTGCAACTAATTCTTATGTTGATCGTATGAGAGCCAATGATAGCGCTGCTATCTGGTATGAGAGGCTGAGGCATGTAGGAATGGACAAGCTGAAGGCTATGACTAGTAGAAGTTTGGTGAGAGGTTTGCCTAAGTTGTCCTCCTTTGGTGACGGGCATGTTTGCGCGGGATGTCAATACGGTAAGGCACATGACCTTCCGTTTGATAAATCACAAATAAGGAGCAAGCAACCATTGGAGTGTATTCATGGCGACTTGATGGGACCAACTGTCACTGCCAGCCTTGGTGGAAGTAGATACATGCTTGTCCTGATTGATGACTACTCAAGATACACTTGAGTTTATTTCTTGAAGGAGAAGTCTGAAGCCTTCCGGTTGTTTGTGGAGTTCAAGGAGCTAGTAGAGGGCCAGCTTGGCTTGCGGATCAAGAAGCTTAGAACAGATAATAGTGGTGAGTTTATCTCCTCCGAGTTTTCTAACTTCTGCAGGAAGAACGGAATCCAACAAGAGCTCACTTGTGCTCACACTCCACAACAAAATGGAGTAGCGGGACGGAAGATCTGTCATCTGACGGAGACTTGCAAATGCTGGCTTCATGCGAAAGACATCCCAATGTCCTTTTGGGCGGAGAGGATGTCTTGTGGTTCTTATGTCATCAACCGGATGCCGCTCAGCCGCTCTCCTGGTCGCTCGAGGATTCTCACAGCAGTATGGAGAAGACTATTAGGAGACGTTTAGTCCGGTTGCAAAGATGACTTCAGTTAGAGTGGTGATCGCCTTGGCTGCTAGATAGGGATGGAGGTTGTGACAGCTTGATGTGAAGAATGCTTTTCTTTACGGAGAAATTGACAAAGACATCTTCATGGATCAGCCACTTGGTTTTGTCTCTGAAGTTCATCCAGACTATGTCTGTAAACTCAGGAAGGATCTCTATGGGTTGAAGCAAGCTCCTAGAGCTTGGTATGTGAAGATAGCAAAGTATTTGCAATTCTGCGGTTATCTTGCGTCCAACTCAGATTCTAGCTTGTTCGTCAAGAAGAAGGGGGAGCTTCAAGTCTTGGTCCTGCTGTATGTGGATGACATGATCATCACAGGGAATTCGGAGGAGGAACTAGCAAGGCTCAGGGCTAAGCTTGTTATACGCTTTGAGATGAAAGACTTGGGAGGGCTTCATCACTTTCTCGGTCTTGAAGTGGAGAGGAAGAAGAGCGGTATACTCATTTGCCAAAGAGGATATGCAGATCGCATTGTGAAGCGGTTCAGCATGGGCGAAGGAAAGAGTTGCTCTACTCCACTGGAATATGGGCTGAAGCTTCGACGAGATGAGGGAAGGATTCTTCCTGATCCCTTGATGTTCAGAGATCTTGTTGGAAGCTTGATCTACCTGACGATTACAAGGCCAGACATTGCTTATGCTGTTGGCCGAGTAAGTCGGTTTATGGCTGAACCAAGGAAGTCTCATCTAGTGGCGGCAAAAAACATTCTAAAGTATGTCAAGTCAACTTCTGACATGGGACTTCTCAAAAAAAGGGACTCGGACTTTGCCTTGCTTGAGTACACGGATGCTGACTATTGCGGTGATTCAGATGATCGAAGGTCAACTTTCGGTTATGTGTTCACTTGCGGATCAGATAGCATCTCGTGGTGTAGCAAGAAGCAGGACTCGGTGTCTGTCTCAACTACGGAGGCAGAGTATAAGGCTTCGGCCTTGGCTGCTCGGGAAGCCATCTGGTTGAGGAGGCTTATAGAGGATGTGCATGAAGAAGTGCAAGGGCCAACTTTACTCCGGGGTGACAATAAGAGTGCTCTCAAGCTGGTAAACAATCCAGTGTGTCACGCTAGGACCAAGCATATTGAGATCGATCACCACTTCATAAGGGAGAAGATGTTGGAGGGATCTCTTCTGGTCGGGCATGTTCGGAGTGAAGATAATCTTGCTGACATCTTCACGAAGTCACTGTCGAAGGGGCCTTTTGAGCGGTTGCGCAGCTTGCTGGGCTTGGTCACCACTTCTCACTTCAAGGGGGAGTGTTGAAATTTGTGAAGTGAAAGTGGTTGATGGGCAGGCCGGGCGGCCTGAGCGGACATAGTCAGCGGACTGGGCGGACTGGGCGGACTGCTGTTATGCGGCCTGGTGATAGACCTAGTGTTTTTCGCCGTTCTTTTGAGCGGCTTGTGCGGACTAAGTCCGCGGCCTGGGCGGTATGTTGTCTGCGGATAGGGCGTTGGCTGCCTTGCTGGCCTGACCTTGTTGAGCGGCCTGAGCGGTCTACGTCCACGACATGAGCGGATTGTTGGTTGCATTCTGGGTGCTGGCTTGGCTGATTAAGGAGCGGCCTGTGCGGACTGTGTCCGCGGCCTGGGCGAACTGCTGTCTGCGGACAGGGTGTTGGCTTTCTTGGAGGCTTGGCTGATTGAGGAGCGGCCTGAGCGGACATAGGTTTGCAGGCTGTAGGCAGTGCTCTGTTCAGTGGTCGTGTAGCTTGTGTGTTAACCGGCGGATTGGGTCCTATCTGCGGGAGGCTTGCGGACTGGAGTGTCTGCGGTGTCCGCTGTTGCAGACTGACCTTATGAGTTTGGCTGTGGCCTTGCCGAGCTCTGGTAGTACAATATTGTTGTTACTGTGGCAGACTGGTGTGTGGAGTCCTGCATTTGGCCGTTTGGGTAGCCGTGCGAGTTTGCTTGCGGACTCTGCCTTAACTCTGGAGGAGTGTTGGCGTTTTCGTTTTGGGTGTTTGGCGAACTGAGCCTTGTCCGCCAAGCTCGCTTTAGGCCCTTTGAGCTTTACTGGACTTGGTCACATTCTGTGACAAGTCCAGTGTGTCCGTTATATCCGCCAAGTCCGCTGTTGACCGGACGGACTGTTGCTAACCCTGCCTTTGGTCATGAACTTGTGGCGGATGGAGGCTTTGGTCTTGTACTATGTGGACTACCTCTATAGTGTGCAGACTGTTGCTGAAGGGGTTGTGGATGTCCATATGGTGATGTGCGGACTGTGCGGACTGTATCTTGTCCGCATAGTGTGAGGCAAGTCTGCCTTATTGTGGTCAGTGCTTTGCTCCTGACGGTTTGTTCCTTGGAATCCGGCTAAGTCCTTACGGACTCAGCGTACGAGTGTTTGTTAGCGCGCGGGCTAGGGCGGTGTCTCTATCCACTAGGGCGGTGACCACACTCCTCACATCTCCTATAAATAGGACCCCCCGACACGTCTACAGTAACTAAGTGAACAATAAGTGGGGGCTCGTCAAAGTGTTGCGGTCTCAGTTTTCTGTCCGCGCGGATTGAATCAGAGTTAACTGTTTGTTATGTGCAGGTCACGTGGCTAGCTTCAAGGAGCCAGGAGTTTGGCTTTGACTTTGGTCAAGTACTTGGAAGTGTGCGGTCTCTGCGGTTTCAGCAGGTCGTTCTGCGGCTTGTCAGTTCTCTGCTTCAACTTTGCAAGTTTCAATTACCTGTCCGCCAGTCTCAGGCGGGTAGGCCGTCTGTTCCTCAGTTCATCAGCAGTAGGCGAATAATGGTGTGTCCGAGCAGCTTGCAGCTTCAGCTTGGGCGGCTTCGGCGGACTTGGCGACCTTGGCGGTCTCGGCAGTTTCCAGTGCTCTCCGCCCGGCTTGTTTTTGTGCTTTCTGTTACAGCTCGTGTACTAGCGAAATCATGTCTCGCTATATATAACTTGCCTTGTAAAGAAGTGTAAATGAATATAAGATCTGCTTGTTCTTCCATGTGCTTGGTGTGTTGAGCTTGCTCCCTGATTTTCCGCTAGATCAAAGTGTGAACTGGGTAGTGCCGATAATATTAATTTGGCTTTGGGCTATCTTGCTGACCACTTTGAGAAAATTTAACAAAGATTTCCATCGGTCTTCTGGATATTTCGTCATCACTCGTGGATCGGAGAAGAATCACGACGCGCTGCCGATTCAAGTAGACGAATAGCATTTTTGATTCCTTCGCTCGTCCCTACTTGCTCGCGCGATGGCCGCTCTCGATCAGAAATTGGAAGGAAGGCGCTTGTTTGTTGTTCAAGTATTCCACTTGTATCCAGAAACTGAATCACTCTTTGTAGCCACTTGCTGACTTTGAAACTAAGTCACTCTACCCGACTAAAGCATTAATCAATCCTTGCATTTGCCAAATCATAAAACCACTAAATGGTTATGAATAAACATGTTATTTAAGTGTGATAAACACATCATTAGAGATCTTGATCACTTCCCAAATCTAGAATAGGATTTGGGTTTAGCCTTATCATATGCTTGGTGGGCACGAACATGATTTATCAGACTTCATATCGTGCTAATTAATTATCATGAAAGAGGGCGGTGCTAACGGTGCCGGTTTGCTATTTTTATCCTAAGTCGTCTAAGCATTCCGCAAACTAGGAATCTTCTCCATAGAAGGTCTCCGCCACAAGCCTCAGTAAAATTTTATGAAGGGGCGGTCATAGCACCACACTCAACCATCCAACAACAATAAATCACGAGTAAAGAAAAACAAGAACAACACTTGTATTGTAACAACCTGATTTCAATAATAATAATAATAATAATAATAATAAAACTTAATCCTCTTAAATCTAAACCCGCAAGCTGCATTCCCCCCGACTTCCCGTTTCCGCGTTTTCCTGCAAGCGCTCAGCCGAAACCCAGCTCCCGATTCCGCCCTGTCTCCTGCTCCCGTATCGCCCCGACGCCTCCTCCTCTTGCTCTGTCCGGCGATTTCCTCTGCTCCAGGAGCTAGCTCCACCTCCCGCTTTTTTACCTCCTGATTTGATCGGCAGTCCAACAACAGTTCGCCTCCTGCTCCTCTTCCCCAAGCCGACGGCTTCCCAGTTTCTCTAGGGTCGGTCGGTGGTCCTTCTCCTCTTCTTCGATTAGAGAAGGCAGCGACCTTCTCCTCCAGAAGCCCTATTGGCCCCTCTTCCGCTTCTTTTGGCGGTGGATTTCAAGAGGATCGTCTGCAGTTTGCTTGGATCCACCTCTCCTTGAATTTTTGAGTCTGATCTTGGTCTCTTTGGGTAAGAATCTCCTCTTTCCCCTCCATTTGGATTTTATTGATTTTATTTGGTGGTTTCTACGCCCCAAATTGCGTGTTTGTTGTGTTCCATATTTTTTCCCTCCTTGCTACTGTACAACCCCATATCCGGTCGAGCGGGATCCTCCCCAAGTGGCGCGCTCGGGACGTGCCATGAGCGACGTTTTGGTGCAGCCCCGTTCGGAGACGTGCAAGTTCTCTTGCGTGCGCGCGGAGGTTTTATGTGTATAGGCATGACATTTATATGTATATATATGTTGAAGCCCCCTTACCCATGCTGATGCCTAATATATGATAGGCATAACATTTTTATAATGTATATATTATATTATATATAATATATATGATAGGTATAAGTTTGGGGGGGCGGTACAGAACAAAAGCAGGAGAAGAAATTAAAGCAGAAGGTGTGCAGCTCGGGAAATGTGGGGGACAGCTGGAAAAAGAGAAAAAAGAAATTAAGAGAAGAAAAGAAGAGCAGCTGCAGGGATACAGGGGGAAGGGGGACGGGACATCACACGGAAAGAAAAAAAGGAAAGAGATCGGGGCCTTGGCGGTCTCCCCGGGGCTAGGTTTTCGGCCAGAGCAAAGAGAAAAGAGAGGAGCCGCCCGCCTCTGGAGCTCTCGCTGACTGTCGCCTAAGCAAGGCAAGACTCGACCCTCCTCCCCTCTCACTCTCCGACCGCCTGAAGCGGCAACCCGCGTCTCTCTCCCTCTCTCTCTCGGCCAATAGCAGAGCCCCGCCCTCCCTCTTTCTCCGGCCGCCTGGAGCAGCAACCCCGGCCACGCCCCGGCCCTCTCTTTCTCCGGCCGCCTGGAGCAGCACCCCACCTCGGCTCTCTCTCTCTCAGTTCTCTCTTCGTCGCCACCGCCTAGGGCAAAGCGAGGCCGGTCGGGAGCTCCTCTCCCGGCGCCGCCTACAGCGAGGCCGGCCGGGAGCTCCTCTCCCGGCGCCGCCTACAGCGAGGCCGGCCGGGAGCTCCTCTCCCGACGCCGCCTACAGCTAGGTCGACCGGGAGCTCCTCTCCCGGCGTCGTTTGGAGCTAGGCCAGTCGGGATCAGCTTCCCCGACGCCGCCTGAAGTTGTGGAGGCCGGGATCGACTTCCTCGGTGTTACTTGGAGCCGGGATCGGCCTCGTACAGCAGCGGCCGGCCACTTGGAGCACGGTCGTCCATGGAGAGGCTCGGCCATGGAGGGGAAAAATCATTTGGAGCTTTCAACTCTCCCACGGTGGTCGGAGCCGGGCACGGACAACCACTACGGATGCTAGACGTGGAGGCTCGGGCAATGAGCGCGGTTGCGGTCCCGCCAAACACGCGTCAAGGGTAACGAAATTTCTACTTGGGTAGGTGAAGCCCTCAGTTTCCATATTTGCATGGAAGCCCCTCTCCACCAACGGGTGGAGGAAGGGAGCTCTCCGACGGGTTGACGTGTACGTCCCCGTAATTAACTGTGTTAGCGCCCGGAAGTGTGAGTACGGGTTTAGGCATGCTGTGTGAAGCCCATCCGGACGTGTGAGCCGGATTTGTGATGTTCTGGGGATCCCGAAGAAGACTACGAGGATGTTGTATATTTTCCATTTGCAGGGTATGGGCACCATAGCCCCGAAAAAGGGGTACGCGCAATATGTTCGGCCAGCTTATGTTGACCAACTGGCGTTTAGCTGACCGCCGCTTGCTGAGACGTTGGCGTACAGCTGTCGCAGTACCAGGCGGGGAGTAGCGGG
Organism: Platanthera guangdongensis; assembly: GCA_039583875.1. Lineage (NCBI taxonomy): Eukaryota > Viridiplantae > Streptophyta > Magnoliopsida > Asparagales > Orchidaceae > Platanthera > Platanthera guangdongensis. Next base: position 4,374,705 of record CM077163.1, read on the forward strand.
CTTAAGCCCAAGCTTGTGCCGGCCCTCGAAGGCCTTTTTTGTTTATATTGCCGGCCTGCGTGCCGAAGCATGGAATTCATATTCCTGTAATATTCTTTTAATATCTGTGATGCTCTGAGGATGTGTAGGTTTCTTCTTCGTATTAGGCAGACGGTGTTCTCGAGAACCGCTCGCCCCGTAGGGGCCCCGAGGTATAGTTGCCGGGAGGCCCCTCTTGTCATGTTGACAGCCAGTCAGAGTAGCGGAATTACGCTGTTAGTGGCCCAGTTTGGGCAGCGTGTCGTGGCATTGCTCGGCGAGTTCGCTCCATTAGTAGAGCGGGTGAGGAGCATTTTGTGTAGACCCAAGGAGACACATCTGGATAGGAGAGAGTTGGTCTTGAGATCCTCCTTAGATGTTCCGGTCGGCCAAGAGCGCCCTCCGAAGGTGTCTTAGCTCAGCCTTTGGCTTGGGAGGGGAAGAGTTTGTTAGTCTTCCGGGTATGCGGTGGGTCCTCCACGCTGAGACCTTGGGTCTGTCCCTTGTGTTCCTAATCTTATGCCTAGATCGTTCGCTTGAGGGTAGTAGGTGCGCGGTCACCCCTCTTTTGGGACCCCGAACTCCACAGAGGTCAAATTTGGCTTCAACAGTTATGGTGCGGTGAGCGTGGAGAGTGACCAGTACAGAAAAACTCAGGCGAACGTCATGGCTATGTAAGAGGAACCAAGTGACGACCAGGGTCATGTGATGAAAGAAGTCCCCTCCCATTTCCATCTTGTCGCTAGGATGTTCGGTCCTGGAGATCAAAGCGTGCCTTAGGGAGAATATTATATGATCGACCCTCATTCTCAGGAGGGTGGGTGTAGCGGGTAGATGTGCCCCGTAGTGGGTAGAGATTGACCGGGAGAGGTCCTGGTTCTTGGTTCTGCACTACCCCGAGCGCGGCTCGGCCCCAGGTAGACCCGCTGCCTGGCTCCTACTAGCTGGCAGGTCTGTAGGCTCGCCTGTGGGGGAGAGGTCCTGGTTCTTGGTTCTGCACTACCCCGAGCGCGGCTCGGCCCCAGGTAGACCCGCTGCCTGGCTCCTACTAGCTGGCAGGTCCGTAGGCTCGCCTATGGGGGAGAGGTCCTGGTTCTTGGTTCTGCACTACCCCGAGCGTGGCTCGGCCCCAGGTAGACCCGCTGCCTGGCTCCTACTAGCTGGCAGGTCCGTAGGGTCGCCTGTGGGGGAGAGGTCCTGGTTCTTGGTTCTGCACTACCCCGAGCGCGGCTCGGCCCCAGGTAGACCCGCTGCCTGGCTCCTACTAGCTGGCAGGTCCGTAGGCTCGGCTGTGGGGGAGAGGTCCTGGTTCTTGGTTCTGCACTACCCCGAGCGCGGCTCGGCCCCAGGTAGACCCGCTGTCTGGCTCCTACTAGCTGGCAGGTCTGTAGGCTCGCCTGTGGGGGAGAGGTCCTGGTTCTTGGTTCTGCACTATCCCGAGCGCGGCTCGACCCCAGGTAGACCCGCTGTCTGGCTCCTACTAGCTGGCAGGTCCGTAGGCTCGCCTGTGGGGGAGAGGTCCTGGTTCTTGGTTCTGCACTACCCCGAGCGCGGCTCGGCCCCAGGTAGACCCGCTTCCTGGCTCCTACTAGCTGGCAGGTCCGTAGGCTCGCCTGTGGGGGAGAGGTCCTGGTTCTTGGTTCTGCACTACCCCGAGCGCGGCTCGGCCCCAGGTAGACCCGCTGCCTGGCTCCTACTAGCTGGCAGGTCCGTAGGCTCGCCTGTGGGGGAGAGGTCCTGGTTCTTGGTTCTGCACTACCCCGAGCGCGGCTCGGCCCCAGGTAGACCCGCTGCCTGGCTCCTACTAGCTGGCAGGTCCGTAGGATCGCCTGTGGGGGAGAGGTCCTGGTTCTTGGTTCTGCACTACCCCGAGCGCGGCTCGGCCCCAGGTAGACCCGCTGCCTGGCTCCTACTAGCTGGCAGGTCCGTAGGCTCGCCTGTGGGGGAGAGGTCCTGGTTCTTGGTTCTGCACTACCCCGAGCGCGGCTCGGCCCCAGGTAGACCCGCTGCCTGGATCCTACTAGCTGGCAGGTCCGTAGGCTCGCCTGTGGGGGAGAGGTCCTGGTTCTTGGTTCTGCACTACCCCGAGTGCGGCTCGGCCCCAGGTAGACCCGCTGCCTGGCTCCTACTAGCTGGCAGGTCCGTAGGCTCGCCTGTGGGGGAAAGGTCCTGGTTCTTGGTTCTGCACTACCCCGAGCGCGGCTCGGCCCCAGGTAGACCCGCTGCCTGGCTCCTACTAGCTGGCAGGTGCGTAGGCTCGCCTATGGGGGAGAGGTCCTGGTTCTTGGTTCTGCACTACCCCGAGCGCGGCTCGGCCCCAGGTAGACCCGCTGCCTGGCTCCTACTAGCTGGCAGGTCCGTAGGCTCGCCTGTGGGGGAGAGGTCCTGGTTCTTGGTTCTGCACTCCCTCGAGCGCGGCTCGGCCCCAGGTAGACCCGCTGCCTGGCTCCTACTAGCTGGCAGGTCCGTAGGCTCGCCTGTGGGGGATAGGTTTGGTTTGTGGGTGATAGGTTAGGATAGGTTAGGATATGTTAGGATAGGTTAGGTTAGGTTTGTGGAATCGTCATCGGCACCCCGAGCTTGGCTCGGCCCCAGGTAGACCCGCTGCGCAGGATCCCATCTAGCTGGCAGGTCCGAAGGCTCGCCTGTGGGGGATAGGTTTTGGTTTGAGATCGTCATCGGCACCCCGAGCTCGGCTCGGCCCCAGGTAGACCCGCTGCGTAGGCTCCTATCTAGCCGGCAGGTCCGAAGGCTCGCCTGTGGGGGATAGGTTTTGGTTTGAGATCTTCATCGGCACCCCGAGCTCGGCTCGACCCCAGGTAGACCCGCTGCGTAGGCTCCCATCTAGCCGGCAGGTCCGAAGGCTCGCCTGTGGGGGATAGGTTTTGGTTTGAGATCTTCATCGGCACCCCGAGCTCGGCTCGGCCCCAGGTAGACCCGCTGCGCAGGCTCCCATCTAGCTGGCAGGTCCGAAGGCTCGCCTGTGGGGGATAGGTTTTAGTTTGAGATCTTCATCGGCACCCCGAGCTCGGCTCGACCCCAGGTAGACCCGCTACGTAGGCTCCCATCTAGCTGGCAGGTCCAAAGGCTCGCCTGTGGGGGATAAGTTTTGGTTTGAGATCTTCATCGGCACCCCGAGCTCGGCTCGGCCCCAGGTAGACCCGCTGCGCAGGCTCCCATCTAGCTGGCAGGTCCGAAGGCTCGCCTGTGGGGGATAGGTTTTAGTTTGAGATCTTCATCGGCACCCCGAGCTCGGCTCGGCCCCAGGTAGACCCGCTGCGCAGGCTCTCATCTAGCTGGCAGGTCCGTAGTCTTGCCTGTGGGGGATAGGTTTTGGTTTGAGATCTTCATCGGCACCCCGAGCTCGGCTCGGCCCCAGGTAGACCCGCTGCGCAGGCTCTCATCTAGCTGACAGGTCCGTAGGCTCGCCTGTGGGGGTAAGGGACCCCGAGTACTGCTCAGCCCCGGGTAGACTCGCTGCTCAGGCTCTCATTAGCTGGGCAGGGCGGTAGGTACACCTGGGGGAAAGGATTAGCTCCGCGTGCTCAAGAGATTGCAAAATATTTGGCTTCATTATTTCATAATATCTTGATAAATTATGTACTTATTATAAGTAAAGGTATAAGGGCAATCCAATAGCAATGAAAAAAAAAATGTATCGAGTGGTTCAACAAGATCAGAAGGGGCATGAAAAGATTAGTGAGCATAACTGTATAAGTGCAATTTTCAGTTTCTCCCAAAATTTTTCTTTGGGTCGGCTCCCACTCGCCGGATACTTGGGGTTGGACATTCTTTTCCGAGCTTGTGCCAACCTCGAAAAGAGCGGGGATTGTGTACAACCCCATATCCGGTCGAGCGGGATCCTCCCCAAGTGGCGCGCTCGGGACGTGCCATGAGCGACGTTTTGGTGCAGCCCCGTTCGGAGACGTGCAAGTCCTCTTGCGTGCGCACGGAGGTTTTATGTGTATAGGCATGACATTTATATGTATATATATGTTGAAGCCCCCTTACCCATGCTGAGGCCTAATATATGATAGGCATAACATTTTTTATAATGTATATATTATATTATATATAATATATATGATAGGTATAAGTTTGGGGGGGCGGTACAGAACAAAAGCAGGAGAAGAAATTAAAGCAGAAGGTGTGCAGCTCGGGAAATGTGGGGGACAGCTGGAAAAAGAGAAAAAAGAAAATAAGAGAAGAAAAGAAGAGCAGCTGCAGGGATACAGGGGGAAGGGGGACGGGACATCACAGGGAAAGAAAAAAAGGAAAGAGATCAGGGCCTTGGCGGTCTCGCCGGGGCTAGGTTTTCGGCCAGAGCAAAGAGAAAAGAGAGGAGCCGCCCGCCTCTGGAGCTCTCGCTGACTGTCGCCTAAGCAAGGCAAGACCCGACCCTCCTCCCTTCTCACTCTCCGACCGCCTGAAGCGGCAACCCGCGTCTCTCTCCCTCTCTCTCTCGGCCAATAGCAGAGCCCCGCCCTCCCTCTTTCTCCGGCCGCCTGGAGCAGCAACCCCGGCCACGCCCCGACCCTCTCTTTCTCCGGCCGCCTGGAGCAGCACCCCACCTCAGCTCTCTTTCTCTCAGTTCTCTCTTCGTCGCCACCGCCTAGGGCAAAGCGAGGCCGGTCGGGAGCTCCTCTCCCGGCGCCGCCTACAGCGAGGCCGGCCGGGAGCTCCTCTCCCGGCGCCGCCTACAGCGAGGCTGGCCGGGAGCTCCTCTCCCGGCGCCGCCTACAGCTAGGTCGACCGGGAGCTCCTCTCTCGGCATCGTTTGGAGCTAGGCCAGTCAGGATCAGCTTCCCCGACGCCGCCTGAAGTTGTGGAGGCCGGGATCGACTTCCTCGGTGTTACTTGGAGCCGGGATCGGCCCCGTACAGCAGCGGCCGGCCACTTGGAGCACGGTCGTCCATGGAGAGGCTCGGCCATGGAGGGGAAAAATCATTTGGAGCTTTCAACTCTCCCACGGTGGTCGGAGCCGGGCACGGACAACCACTACGGATGCTAGACGTGGAGCCTCTGGCAATGAGCGCGGTTGCGGTTCCGCCAAACACGCGTCAAGGGTAACGAAATTTCTACTTGGGCAGGTGAAGCCCTCAGTTTCCATATTTGCATGGAAGCCCCTCTCCACCAACGGGTGGAGGAAGGGAGCTCTCCGACGGGTTGACGTGTACGTCCCCTCAATTAACTGTGTTAGCGCCCGGAAGTGTGAGTACGGGTTTAGGCATGCTGTGTGAAGCTCATCCGGACGTGTGAGCCGGATTGGTGATGTTCTGGGGATCCCGGAGAAGACTCCGAGGATGTTGTATATTTTCCATTTGCAGGGAATGCGCACCATAGCCCCGAAAAAGGGGTACGCGCAATATGTTCGGCCAGCTTATGTTGACCAACTGGCGTTTAGCTGACCGCCGCTTGCCGAGACGTTGTCGTACAAGTGTTGCAGTACCAGGCGGGGAGTAGCGGGCTTAAGCCCAATCTTGTGCCGGCCCTCGAAGGCCTTTTTTGTTTATATTGCCGGCCTGCGTGCCGAAGCATGAAATTCATATTCCTGTAATATTCTTTTAATATCTGTGATGCTCTGAGGATGTGTAGGTTTCTTCTTCGTATTAGGCAGGCGGTGTTCTCGAGAACCGCTCTCCCCGTAGGGGCCCCGAGGTATAGTTGCCGGGAGGCCCCTCTTGGCCTGTTGACAGCCAGTCAGAGTAGCAGAATTACGCTGTTAGTGGCCCAGTTTGGGCAGCGTGTCGTGGCATTGCTCGGCGAGTTCGCTCCATTAGTAGAGCGGGTGAGGAGCATTTTGTGTAGACCCAAGGAGACACATCTGGATAGGAGAGAGTTGGTCTTGAGATCCTCCTTAGATGTTCCGGTCGGCCAAGAGCGCCCTCCGAAGGTGTCTTAGCTCAGCCTTTGGCTTGGGAGGGGAAGAGTTTGTTAGTCTTCCGGGTATGCGGTGAGTCCTCCACGCTGAGACCTTGGGTCTGTCCCTTGTGTTCCTAATCTTATGCCTAGATCGTTCGCTTGAGGGTAGTAGGTGCGCGGTCACCCCTCTTTTGGGACCCCGAACTCCACAGAGGTCAAATTTGGCTTCAACAGCTACGTCTAACTGTGATTTGTTTGTGTTTTCCGGCGTTGCTCCTCAATTCAGCTGTTGGGAATTTTGTGAAGTCCTCTCCAAATTAAGATTTTTCCATACCCAAGTGTCATCAAGTCTCCGTCTCCGTGTGGAATCTCTTCTCCCATCACTCATGAACGAGGTAAATTTTTTACCCTGCTCTTGATCTAGTTATGTATCGAATCATGCCTATGTTAGTGTAGTGTTAATTTGCTATGTCGCTTTCATCATTCTTGTACAGGTTCAAAATAGGGTTCTAGTTTTTGCTAGCATCGGTTAGCCGTCTCCGCCAGTTTCAGCTTCCTTGAGGCGAGTAGAGATCTCTCTCTATTGCAAGCATCGAATTTAAGTTAATGTCTCTGTTCTTTGATGACATGTCTACATTCCTGTATATAATTGATCTGTCAAATGAATTTAATTCATGAATGGCTAGTTGGATACATTAGTAGTTTATGGTTCAATATGTTGGAATGTCATGAATTTGAGATTATGTTTGACTCTTATTTAGATTTTACCTTAGATGCATGATTTTATTTGGATATTAATTTAGATGAAAGATTTTATCTCATTTGATGAATAATGTGAAAAATGATAGAATATCAAGCACGAGCAACAAGTGTCATGATGATAATTTTAATGAATTTTGGTTAGCAGATTTATGATTGGTGTCTTTATATAATGCTCGTATCGTACATGTTTTTCTTGGGAGATATTTGTGTCATAATGATATTCAAAAATATTTATGGTTAGCAACCAAACTGATGATTTGTGATTTTATATTAAATGTTCAGATCAAACACATGTTTACTTGAGAGATAATCGTGTCTTGGAATAGATCAATTTAAATGAATATTTGGTGTCTAGGAAAATAACGTATTGCAATCGCGTCACACGTGAATACTTGGACCCGCAAACCATAAGTTCACTATCTAGTTTCCTTGTGTCATCGAATTCTGTTTCTTAGGTCTGTCTGGTTTAAGACTTGAGTGAATGTTGCTGCATAACTAAAGTTCTCTCTTGACGCGTTTATGGACTCTAATCTTGTGCAACTGAATTTTTAAATTTGTAACAGGTCTTGATATGTTAGAAATCTCCTAATGTGTGAATCGTGTAATTCATAATATTATAAGCAAACATTGAAATGTGTTGGGTCACTTGGGTTGCAGCCTACACGGTGCCAGTTGGGACCCACTAAGCCTCCTTGAGCCGGGCCTGGGCCGTGACGAGGGTTACGATAAACAAGAAGTTTTTCTAATAAGACTTGTATCTGGACTTAGTGTGAATCATGCACACCCACTCAAAACACCTACACACTTCATTGATTGTAGCTTATGATATTACTTGTTTTATAATATATATAATTTTTCGTAGTAGTCTCTTTATTCTAGTTATTTTTGTTGACTCATTTACTTGTTTGTTTTGGCAGCATCGCTTCATAAAAGTTGGTATTTGTATATTTCTGTTTCTACTATTTCATACTTACTTTGCTTACCCTGATTTTTCAATATTCTGAGGCTTTTGCTTTCTGTTTTGGAAATACCTTAGCGTTTGTGCAGCGCCGCCAGGTCCTCGATCTCTATATACTTAAAGTTTCAGGTTCTATGTTTACATTTCATTTACTGTCAAATATTTCTTTTATGTAAGAATTGCATCCAGACATTTTCTCTGGTATCATGGACAACTTCAAGGCAACTTAAATACTTTATGTACTAAAATTTGATATTAATGTTTGTACATTCTCTTTTGAATCATAATTGCATGAAATCTGTAGTACTGTCCTATAAAATATGATTTTTACAAAATACATGTGCATTTAAAATTCACATTATTTTATACACTAAAAGCTTTCACATAAAAATCAAACTGTTTTTCTTCAAATTAACTACTTTAAAATTATTTTCAGTATTCTCTGCATCCGGCTTAGCAAACATGATTTTTTTCTGCTCATGTCTGTTGTATTACGGCCTGCCAGGAGCGCACTCTGACTTTTATCGAGACGGGTCGTGACAGTTAGTATCAGAGGGAGGTTAGTTTCAAAAGATAAAATATTTTATAATTATCACTTATTTTGAGATTTATTTTATAAATATATAAGCATACATCATTTCTTTACCCACTTGTCATTATTTGTTGTTCGCGGCTGAAACACGCATACACTCACTCATAAGCATGAGTAGTATGCACCCGAATGTAAAGAGAGTATGAGAAAATTTAACATTTTTGTGTATATGAATTTGCACTAGGATATACACCGCTTGCGAATATTAAATTATATGAGCGATTTAATATTTTCAAGTGCGTTGGCATTAAAGTCTTAATATGCATGACATGTTAAGTGATATGAGCGCTTAACATGATATGTATATCCATTTATTTGCATTCATAACATAAATCATTGCACAAGTATAGAGCCAAGAACAACAATAATGATTGTACACACATGAATTTACTAATTTCTTGACATCACATAAGATCTCATGGTTGCACTTGGATGATTATTACATAGAGTCGTCTAATGAAAATGTTGTAATTATTATATAATTTATGTACATAATAGTAGGAAATTTGTTAGAATCTCTAATTTTAAGTCCCGATTTTTGTAATTAGTCCTTCTTGTTTCGCGTGTCTGTAAATCTCATCTAGTCATCTTGTATCCCTTTCTAGTTAGCTTTTGAGTGTCAGTGATAAATGAGAGTATTCTTGTAATTGGTTCTGCTGAATTGTTTTAAAGTTGTTTTGTGCTCTTCCATCTTTAGGGTGATTCGCTTATATCGATACTCAATCATCATTCAACTTTTTTTCTCGTTGATATTCTATCTTTGTTTTGTGCAAAATCTTTTTGCTCTTGGATTCTCGTGTCTTGCCGCTTAATTTCGAGCTAATCAAAGACATTCCTATGTTTCTTGAAGCCAATCTTTTGCATCTGGCCGAACCCGCTAAGTCTAAAGAGTTCTCCCGTGAACTTGAATCTGACCTGTTTTGCAAGTATCTGTAACTTTTCTCTTGATCATAGTAAGTCTCTGCGCTGGTTCTCCTCTCGTTTTCTTTTTATTCATAGTTAACTTATATGTCTTAATCTACAAATCTTGTTGGAATGAACGTCATTTGAATCATTGCCCTAAGAGTCTCCATTTAAAGAGTTTCTCAGAAAGTTTTGGAATGAAACTTCCTAAGTAGGAGAGAATGTAACCATCCGATTTCAATAATAATAATAATAATAATAATAATAATAATAATAATAATAAAACCTAATCCTCTTAAACCTAAACCCGAAAGTCGCATTCCCACCGACCTCTCGTTTTCGTGCTTTACGGCAAACGCTCAGTCGAAGTTCTGCTCCCGATTCTGCCCCATCTCCTGCTCCTGTATCGCCCCGACGCCTCCTCCTCTTTCTTTGGCTGGAAATTTCCATGGCTCCAGGAGCCAGCTCCACCTCCCATGTTTTCCCCCTTGCTTTGACCGATAGCCCAACAATAGTTCGCCTCCTGCTCCTCTTCCCTAAGTCGACATCTTCCCAGTTTGTCTAGGGCCGGTCAGTGTCCTTCTCCTCTTCTTCGATTAACGAAGGCAGTGACCTTCTCCTCCAGAAGCCCTATTGTCCCCTCTTCCGCTTCTTTTGACTGTGGATTTCAAGAGGATCTTCTAGGGTTTGCTTGGATCCTTCTCTCCTTGGATTTTTGAGTCTGATCTTGATCTCTTTGGGTAAGAACCTCCTCTTTTCCCCTCTATTTGGATTTTATTGATTTTATTTGGTGGTTTCTACTCCCCAAATTGCGTGTTTGTTGTGTTTCATATTTTTTTCCCTTCTTGTGATCGTTTAACCGTGGTTTGTTCTTGTTTTTCAGCACCGCTCCTCAATTCAGTTGGTGAGAATCTTGTGAAGTCCTCTCCAAATTAGGATTTTTCCATATCCAAGCGCCGTCAAGTCTCCGTCTCTACGTGAAATCTCTTCTCCCCTTACTCATGAGGGAGGTAAATTTCTTACCCCACTCTTGATCTAGTTATGTATCGAATCATGTCTATATTAGTGTAGTGTTAATTTGTTATATCACTTTCATCATTCTTGTACAGGTTCAAAATAGGGGTCGGTTAGCCGCCTCCGCTAGTTTCAGCTTCCTTAAGGCGAGTAAAGATCTCTCTCTATCTCTCTTACATGCATCAAATTTAAGTTAATGTTTCTATTCTTTGATGGCGTGTCTACATTCATGTATATTATTGATCTGTCAAATGAATTTAATTCATGAATGACTAATTGGATAAATTACTAGTTTAAGGTTCAGTATATTGGAATGTCATGAGTTTGAGATTATGTTTGACTTTTATTTAGATTTTAACTTAGATGAATGATTTTATTTGGATATTAATTTAAATAAATGATTTTATCACATTTGATGAATAATGAGAAAAATGATAGAATATCGAGCACGAGCAACACGTGTCAGGATGATAATTATAATGAATTTTGGTTAACAAATATATGATTGGTGTCTTTATATAATGCTCGTATCGTACATGTTTTTTTGGGAGATGTTTGTGTCATAATGATGATCAAAAATATTTTTGGTTAGCAACCAAACTGATGATTTGTGATTTTATATTAAATGTTTAAATCTAACACATGTTTACTTGGGAGATAACCGTGTCTTGGAATAGATCAATTTAAAAGAATATTAGGTGTCCAAGAAAATATTGTATTGTAATTATGTCACACATGAATGCTTGGACCTGCAAACCATAAGTCCACTATCTAGTTTTCTTGTGTCGCCGAATTCTGTTTCTTAGGTCTGTCTGGTTTTAAGACTTGAGCAAATATTGCTCCATAACTCAATTCCTCTCTTGACGTGTTTATGAACTCTAATCTTATCCAAATGAATTTTAAAATTTGTAATAGGTCTTGATATGTAAGGAATCTCCCAAAGAGTGAATCATGTAATTCATAATATCATAAACAAACATTAAAACGTATTGTGGTCACTTGGGTTGCAGCCTTCACGGTGCCAGTTGGGACCCAATAAGCCTTCTTGAGCCGGGCCTGAGCAGTGGCTCGCGACAAGCATCAAGTTTTTCTAATAAGACTTGTATCTGAACTGATTGTGAACCATGCACACTCACTCAAAACACCTACACACTTCATTGATTGTAGTTTATGATAGTACTTGTTTTATAATATATATAATACTCCGTAGTAGTCTCTCGATTTTAGTTATTTCTGTTGACTCATTTACTTGTCTATTTTGGTAGTATTGCTTCATGAAAATCGGTACTTGTATATTTTCATTTCTACTATTATGTATTTTATTTTGCTCACCCTGATTTATTCAATATTCTGATATTTTTTCTCCTTGTTTTGGAATTGTCTTACCGTTCGTGCAATACTGCCAGGTCCTCAAGCCCGATCTGCCTAAAGCTTCAGGTTCTATATTTGTATTTCATTTACTGTCAAATATTTCTTTTATGTAATAATTGTAATTAGATATTTTATCTGTTATCATGGATAGCCTCTCGGCTACTTAAATACTTTATGTACTAAAATTTAATATTAATCCATGTGCGTCATCTTTTGAATCATAATTGCATGAAATCTGTATTAATGTCCTGTAAAACATGATTTTTACAAAATACATGTGCATTTAAAATTCACACTATTTAAAACTCTAAAAGCTCCCGCATAAAAATCAAATAGTTTTTTCCTAAATTAACTACTTTTAAACTATTTTCAGTATTTTTTGCATCCGTCTTAGCATGCATGGTTTTCTTTCCGCTCATACCTGTGGCATCACGACCCGCCAAAAGTGCACTCTGAATTTTGTTAAGACGGGTCGTGACATGTATTTATTCACTGTTTTATAATGAGAGACATACAAATGCGAAACATGATTTCGCGTTGCACCCGATGAAGATAAAAAAACAAACAAGTACAAAACTGATGAATTGAAAAACACGGGTCGCTAAGCTGCCTGTTCGCACTCCAGGTCACCTGAACGAACCAGGCCCTGTGATCTGTCTGGACTTAAGGTCTCCTCACCACAAAGGTCGCCTAACCACAAAAGTTTTGTAAGTATCATACGTAACATCTCCCCTGTAATGACCGTATAATATGGGTCCGGCTGGGGCCCCACAACATATAGATGTCACAGTTTCAACATTATAAAGCGATATAAAAGTACCAGCCATCTCAAAACTCAGAGAATAGAACAACAAAAACAAAACAACAAGACTAGAAGATGTCCACAACTACATAAGAGTCTGAAATGGCCTTAAGGCCTTACAACATTCAAGTGTCCAAAACAACAACACTCATCATTCAACGTGTCAAAACACTCATAGGCTACCTCGGCATGCACACCGAATTTCATTGAAAGAAATATAACATGAGAACACACAATAAATGTCAAAAATGGGGTACACTCCATGAGGCTTCAGCCTTCTTGGCCTGCGAACTTGCTCCGTCTTACAATCTTTACCATGTAAAAAATTGTTGTAACGTAGGTTAGCAAAGACTGACCTCAATTATGCAACCAACACCCCTCCTCCCGATCGTTCTTAGCAGACCCCGGGGGACTCCATCACCCTGCAGGTTAGCACTTTGTATGCATGTAATAGAACATAAACTAACATAGAAAATAACAGGATTTGGTGTCTCAAACATCAAACATATTTTTTTGTTGAGTATATAAATTGAAGGGGGCCTACAATACAACATGTATTCAAACTTGAGTTTCACCCAATGCATCCTATAAAGCGTATGGTTCTAACACACCGTCACAAATCATCACATCACAATCATCACAAACATGTGTGCTCTTTTCCCCAAAGACATACAAGTTTATGACCAAGGACTCTCGTTGAGACCCCACCCGCACACGAATCACAACACCATCGGGCTTGTCCATCAACTCTATTGTTCTTGCCAATTTTACCAATATAAGCATAACTGATGCTAAGGAACCTTGCTTGACCTTGCCCGCTCGTGGGCTTCATCGTCCGGGCTTGTCCAAAAGCTTGGCGTTCTCATCAATTTCCACATTAGGGGACTTGTCTTGCCGGGACACCCTCCACACGTGAATCACAACATCACAGGGTAAGTCAGTCGACCACAAAGACAAAGTCACACCTCCATTTTGCATTCAACAAGCATATCATTTCTCACTCTAAACCAACATTCGTTCTCACACAAAATTAAGGACATCACAACGACGTTTTCGCCATAATCAGATTTCTATCAAAAATCCTAATATGCATGTCAAACAATATCACCAAATCGGTCCACCGACCGCAATTTTGGCTTCACCCACCATGCCAAATCCGCTAGCGGAGAGGATTTCTAATGCAAAAATATGCCGGGGACAGACTCAATCGACTTGGTGGTTTATCTTGAACCATGACTACCCGAACCCCTCTCATTTGAGAGATTCAAAGCCTAAATACTCAAATAAAGGCATAAACGAAATGGATGTCATGCACGCATCCTAAAAACCGAGAGTAAAAATGTCGTTACCTTACAAATCACTTCTTCGCCATGAAAACTTGTAGAAGAACAGATGAACGTGTTTGTTGAAGCCAAATTTGACCTCAACTGAAGTTCGAAGAAAAAAGGGGGTGCAGCCGAAACCTACTTCTCTCAAGTCCCACCCCTTGACTGGATTCTAAGGACCTAAGACTGACCCAAAAGCCTCAGCAGGGAGGTCCCACCTCACACCCGGAAGATCTCTGAGAGCTTCCCCTCCAAAGCCAAAGCTGGGCTAGGAGCTCCTCAGAAAGCACTAGAATTCCGGAGACAATGATCGCCTGCTTTCTAAGGAGCCCTTATGGGTCTATTTATAGCATTTTCCTGTCCTGAATTTACTGAAAAGCCCTTAGTTGGTCTGCCAATAGCCAAATCCCGCTGTTTTCCTGAGGGTACTGAAGTAATTTCTCCTGAGGGCAATAAAGACATTCTTCCAAAGGCCCTGGGCCCCATTCGGCGGGAGCTAGTGCCGAGACCTTTCGGCCCAGGGCATGGCGCGAACGTTCTCGCCGCTTAGGCGAGAACTCTTTGAGAAAGGAGCTTGGTTTGGGCGGGAGTGCTTCCGCGCGGCTTGCGCTTGGCGTTCTCGGCCCACGATTTCTCCCTTATAACATTCGGCGAGAGCGCTTCCGCCTTCTGTGGGCGAGATCCTCCTTAGGGCGGGACCACTTCGGCTAACCCTCCTGTGACCATTGTGCCTCTTGGTCTGGCTCAGCGAATATGGGGTTGTACACAATCCCCGCTCTTTTTGAGCTAGCACCGCGCTCGAAAAGACATGTCCAACCCCAAAAATATTCGCTGAGCACGTGTCAACATCAGGGAATCTTTTGGTGGGTCCGTACGGTGTCTATAAATATGAGTGCCGATAGACGGTCATGACACTTTCCTCGAGCCGTCATTCTCCTTCTGAGCTCTCGCCCTCTCTTGCGATGCCTTCCAAGCGTGCCGATAAACCTCTTCCGCAGGATCTGCAGGACCGCATCAACGCGGCGCAGGCGCGAGCTAGGGCTAACAGTGCCCTTGTCGCCCCATGGCTAGCGAGACAGCTGCCAGTTGCTGAGCCTTCTTTGCCTAAGAAGAAGAAGAAGAAGAAAGCGAAGGTGGTTCAGCGGGACCTATCCCGCGAGAACAGGAGCCCGCCCACCCCGACCCCTAGTTGCGCGGACGGCGCCTCGCCGCGGAAGGTAAGCTTGATATACCCATTAACAACCAGTTGCTCAATTGTCTAACCTGATACCTCTTGCAGGAGACGGTTCCTGACGCTGCCGCGTCCCCGCGAGAACGTTCGAATCCGCCCTCTAGCCATCACGACGATCAACCACAGGTTCCTGAGGCTCCTCCTCCGCCCGACCCGAACACCGCCGGTAAAGGTTCCCTTCTTGGCTTCGCCTGGTATTTTCCAAATGCTGACTTGATTTCTCGCAGCGTTGGTTTCTGTACCTTCGGATCTCGCCACCCAGGATGGTGGGGCGAGAACTATTGATCAGCCTGCCCGTGTGGTTGACTCCTCCCTATCGGCGAGAGGAAAAAGTGCCGAGATCCCCGTGCCGCCGCTAGACGTTAGTCCTTCAGCGGCTGAGGAGACCCGCTCCCCCGCTCTCGATCAGGCCGGGATCACCCTCCGCAAAGTTTACCCCCCCGGCAAAGGAAAGCCAATCCACCTCCTCTTTGGAGCTGAGGGGGGGGGCTGGGCCTTCTCGCCTGCCGTCGACCGGGGGGCCTCGTCACTCCGAAGGTATACGGCCGTTTTATCGCTGCTACCCTTTAGTTTCCGCTAAAATGGGGCTTCTTTCGATAGGGGACAAGGACTCGCGGCCTGGCGCTGAGGTAGAGGAAGAAGAAGAAGAAGAAGAAGAAGAAGAAGAAAGAGAAGGAGAGGATGGCGAGAGCTCTCCCTTCCCTTCATCTGATGAGATGGAGGAGATCCTGACCGGTGCCGGGAGCGCAAAAAGACGAGGGAAGAAGGTTGCCGCCATTCTGTCGAAACTCATCCGGCGAGAACGGGCCCGCGACCTTGCGGCCCGAGAGTTCCGCCAGTCAGTGGAGAAGAGGCTGGAATCCTTGGAGCGAGACTTCCTTCTAGGCGAGATGGACCGGCCCGGAGGAGCTACCGCGGGATCTTCACCTGAGAGATGCATCGAGAGGATCCGGGATCTGTCTCGCCGGGTTGACCTGGGATGCAGCGTTCTGTCATCCTACTTCAACCCGCAGGCGCCCCCCCGGACCAAGTTGCGGGACCGAGGCAAATGGCGCTGGGAACCGTACTGAAGCGCGAGACGTCCCCTCCTCTTCCTCTGGCCTTCCCTTCTCTAATGTACCCTTACTTTTTCGCTTGTAGTTGTGACTGTTGTTCCCGCTCTTTATTCGCTTATTGTATTATTATTATTTTTTATCGCGTTCCCGCTCAGCGAGAGCGATGGCTCTGTCTTTAATATTCTTGCATTCGTATGAGTTATCTTCCCAGCTCTTTGGGGTGGCGAGAGCCATCTTGCTTCCGCCTACTTTTCCTGCCGTCTGACACTTCGCAATGTTAGCGCCAGCTGTTTAATCGGTCGCTGTCAGATTCGGGCGGGAAAAACGAAGCGCCGTTGACCTAGGACGCGGCGGCTGTACCCTCGCCGCCTTTCTGAAAACTACCATCATTACCACGATTTTCTATAAATAGGAGGCTCACCTACCACATTCATTCCTCTGACTCCCGTCTCTCTCCTCTTTGCTGTTGCTCTCGCGGTCTTCGCGAAGCTCTCGCCCTTTTCTGTCTTCCACTTCCGTTCTCGCCCCATTCTCGCTCTCGCCTTTCCCCCGTAGATCTCGCCTTCGATCCCTATTGCGATGCCGGGTGGTGGTGAAGGAAGATCCAACTGCGCGGAAGCCTTCCAAAAGCATCTCTTTCCTTCCTGCACCCTCACTCTGGAGGAGTTCAATCTGACCAAGGCCCAGCACGTTCCCGCTGGCTTCGTCGCGCGGCCCCCGGGCAGTCACGACAAGGTCAACACTGCAGGGTAGGGGGAGCTCGCCATCCCCATAGAACACTTCGAGGTGGGCTTCCGCCTTCCGCTGTGGCCTGAGATGCGACAGGCTCTCCGGTACTACGGGGTGGTTCCCGCGCAGCTGAATCCTAATTCAGTTGCCATTCTCGTGGCATTCATATGCTATATGCGCTCCGAGAGGATCGAGTTCAGCCTGCCGATCTTCCGCAAGCTGTTTACCTTCCGCGCGAAAGGGGGCGTGGTGTTCTTCTCCGGGCAGCTTCTGAAGACGATCGGTCTCGCCAACAAGCATCATCATTGGGGCGAGAAGTTCATCTACATCTCCGGCGACTTCGGGAACGTACCCTTGGCCCCCATCCAATATGAAGATGCCGCCTACAAGCCTCCGTCCTTGGGCTCCCGCGAGAGCGCCCTCCTTGAGTTCTTCGGAACCAAGGACTTCGACGTCCTCCACCTCCGGCGAGACGTCGATTCTCTTTCCCCTGTGCTTCCGGGAGAAGGTAGGGTCTCGCCTTCATTTGTCTTTTTCTTGCCTTTTCCGAGATTAGAACTTAACTCTGTTGTTTTTTGCAGGAGAGCGCGAAATCCCTCTCCGCCAGCCTTTTGACGAGGCTCGCGCCGGAGGGAGTCAGCCTCCGAAGGACCCGCTGGCTCTTGCGAAAGCCGCCGCGTAAGCCTGCCGAAAGGAGCCGGGCCTCCCTCCCTCGAGCGGTGTTGTGAAGTGAAAACCGGTTGCTTCCGCTCCTCAGGCAATCAAGAGGCCCAAGACCATGGATACCGAGAAGGGCAAGGCTGCGGTTGTCCAGCCCGTCCAACCTCTTCCCCCCGGCCGCTCCTTCGAGGAGGTTTTGGAGGCAGCAAGCAGGGTTGCGGCCACCAGGGGCGGCTCGGGGACTCCCGCCGAGAACCCTCGGACCCCTGGCGCCGCTGAGAGCGAGGGTGTCGCCGCCGGGACCTCCGGCCAACCTCCGTCTGAAGAGGTGCCGCGGGGTCATCGTAACTATGGCCTCGGCGTGAGGTACCTGGACGCGGAGAACAAGCCGCTGCTGCAATGGGACCCTGACGCCAACAAGGTCACGGTCTCGTCCCTCTTGCCGAGCTGGGCAGAGCGAGACGAGGTCACCGGCGAAGCTTTCGCCTTAGGGTACGGCCTCTACAGCCGGGAGGATGCTAGCGTCTTCGACAGGACGTCGACCCGGATGTTGGCATATGACTCCACTCGCGCTTTAATGCGTGGGTTGGAGCTCACGCACATGTGCGCCCGGCGGAGCATTACGATAGACCGTAACTTTCAAGATATGTTGAAGGCCAGGGAGGATGCGGTGGCCCGGGCGGCCTCTCTTGCCAAGGAGCTGGCCGAGACCCAGCAACTACTATCCTCGCGCCAAGCGGAAGGGGTAAGCGAGACTTTTCATAATCAGTTGTTCTCGCAATCCTAACCTTTTTCTTATGCTAACCTCCCGCTGTTCAGGATTCCGCTCAAGCCGCGCTTCGTGAGGAGCTGTCTCAGGCCCGCTATGACAACGTTCTCCTGCGAGAACAGATCGCGCGCCTCGAGGCGAGTGCACCCCCTCCGCTGGACGAGAGATTGAAGAGCCAGTATTACTCGGCTTATGACATCGACAAGCTCCTTCAGGGGAACGCGCAAGCCACCGTAAGGCTGACGCTGGAGACGCTGCGCGACATCAACTGTTGGGACGAAAAGGGCAAAGACATTACCGCTCCACAACTTGTCCCATGGCTCTTCGAGCCCATCCCAAAGCCTCCTGGCGCCCCTGATACCCCTCCCTCGGATGTCTCAAAGTCCCCCGCAGCGGATGGCGAGACCTCCGGGGAGAGCTCTGGCGGAAGCTCCAGCGGAAGCTACAGCGGAAGCTCCAGCGAGACTTCAGAAGGGTACAGCCGAGACCCTTGAGGGTCCTCTTCTTATTTTTGTTCATTTTTATGTAAAAGCGCGAGACGCTATCACGTTGTACCTGTATACAGTTAATGCAAATATTTGTTCTTGCGAACCTTTTTTGTTATTTGCGAATGTGCTTGATGTGGTCGTCGTAGTCGAATGCTTTCGGCGTAGGCTTCCGCCAAGACCCTTGGCCTTCTTAGGAAATTCGTAGCGATGAATCAGCAAGAACCCGCGGTAACCGGCCAGCCGGAAGCGTGACTCTCGAATCCTTAAGACGGGACCGTCCCCTTTAGACTGCGCGAGCCCCTACTAGCCCATCGTATGACGATCTCGCCTATTTGTTCGAGAACACTGAGAGGAACCCTTTTGGCGGAAACCTCCCCACCTCGAGTTCCCTTCAATAGTGAATCTTCTGTCGAGACCTATCTTCTGTCGAGACCTATCCCTGCCGAGATCTATCTCTGCCGAGACCTATCCCTGCCGAGATCTATCTCTGCCGAGACCTATCCCTGCCGAGATCTATCTCTGCCGAGATCTATCTCTGCCGAGATCTCTCTCCTCTTTTTCACTTGTCATTTGGTGTTCCCAACGTGCTTCCTGCCTTTCATTAACCAAGCCAACCAGACAAAACCTGTTCCCCACAGGCGAGCCTTCGGTCCTGCCAGCTAGATGAGAGCCTGCGCAGCGGGTCTACCTGGGGCCGAGCCGAGCTCGGGGTGCCGATGAAGATTTCAAACCAAACCAACCTATCCCCCACAGGCGAGCCTTCGGACCTGCCAGCTAGATGAGAGCCTGCGCAGCGGGTCTACCTGGGGCCGAGCCGAGCTCGGGGTGCCGATGAAGATTTCAAACCAAACCAACCTATCCCCCACAGGCGAGCCTTCGGGCCTGCCAGCTAGATGAGAGCCTGCGCAGCGGGTCTACCTGGGGCCGAGCCGAGCTCGGGGTGCCGATGAAGATTTCAAACCAAACCAACCTATCCCCCACAGGCGAGCCTTCGGACCTGCCAGCTAGATGAGAGCCTGCGCAGCGGGTCTACCTGGGGCCGAGCCGAGCTCGGGGTGCCGATGAAGATTTCAAACCAAACCAACCTATCCCCCACAGGCGAGCCTTCGGGCCTGCCAGCTAGATGAGAGCCTGCGCAGCGGGTCTACCTGGGGCCGAGCCGAGCTCGGGGTGCCGATGAAGATTTCAAACCAAACCAACCTATCCCCCACAGGCGAGCCTTCGGGACCTGCCAGCTAGATGAGAGCCTGCGCAGCGGGTCTACCTGGGGCCGAGCCGAGCTCGGGGTGCCGATGAAGATTTCAAACCAAACCAACCTATCCCCCACAGGCGAGCCTTCGGGCCTGCCAGCTAGATGAGAGCCTGCGCAGCGGGTCTACCTGGGGCCGAGCCGAGCTCGGGGTGCCGATGAAGATTTCAAACCAAACCAAACCAAAGCCTTCGGGCCTGCCCAACCTATCCCCCACAGGCGAGATTTCAAACCAAACCAACCTTCGGACCTGCCAGCTAGATGAGAGCCTGCGCAGCGGGTCTACCTGGGGCCGAGCCGAGCTCGGGGTGCCGATGAAGATTTCAAACCAAACCAACCTATCCCCCACAGGCGAGCCTTCGGACCTGCCAGCTAGATGAGAGCCTGCGCAGCGGGTCTACCTGGGGCCGAGCCGAGCTCGGGGTGCCGATGAAGATTTCAAACCAAACCAACCTATCCCCCACAGGCGAGCCTTCGGACCTGCTAGCTAGATGAGAGCCTGCGCAGCGGGTCTACCTGGGGCCGAGCCGAGCTCGGGGTGCCGATGAAGATTTCAAACCAAACCAACCTATCCCCCACAGGCGAGCCTTCGGGCCTGCCAGCTAGATGAGAGCCTGCGCAGCGGGTCTACCTGGGGCCGAGCCGAGCTCGGGGTGCCGATGAAGATTTCAAACCAAACCAACCTATCCCCCACAGGCGAGCCTTCGGGCCTGCCAGCTAGATGAGAGCCTGCGCAGCGGGTCTACCTGGGGCCGAGCCGAGCTCGGGGTGCCGATGAAGATTTCAAACCAAACCAACCTATCCCCCACAGGCGAGCCTTCGGACCTGCCAGCTAGATGAGAGCCTGCGCAGCGGGTCTACCTGGGGCCGAGCCGAGCTCGGGGTGCCGATGAAGATTTCAAACCAAACCAACCTATCCCCCACAGGCGAGCCTTCGGACCTGCCAGCTAGATGAGAGCCTGCGCAGCGGGTCTACCTGGGGCCGAGCCGAGCTCGGGGTGCCGATGAAGATTTCAAACCAAACCAACCTATCCCCCACAGGCGAGCCTTCGGACCTGCCAGCTAGATGAGAGCCTGCGCAGCGGGTCTACCTGGGGCCGAGCCGAGCTCGGGGTGCCGATGAAGATTTCAAACCAAACCAACCTATCCCCCACAGGCGAGCCTTCGGACCTGCCAGCTAGATGAGGGCCTGCGCAGCGGGTCTACCTGGGGCCGAGCCGAGCTCGGGGTATCACAAAACATTCAACTACGTTATGCCATGAAAAATTCGACACTAATTAAAAGAGAAACAATCGGTATAATATAACAAGTTTAATTTTGGGATACATGGTTACATCCTTCCCCCCTCAGGGGTAGAAGCGTTTTAGATCATCACCACTCCACGTGTGGCTTAAGGCTCTTCCCTCCACGTCCTGGAGGTAGTATCCCCCTGTTCCGAGGACTTCCTTCACTATGTATGGACCTTCCCAGTTCGGATGGAGCTTACCCACGGGAGCCGATCTTCCCGCCGCGTCGACCTTTTTCAGCACCAGATCCCCTTCGGTGAACTGCTTGACCCTGACGTGCTTATCAAAATGCTTTGCCATTCGTCGCTTGATTTCTTCTTGCCTGATAGCCGCCACGTCTCGCAGTTCCTCTACCATATCTAACGAGAGGCGCTGCCCCTCTTCATTTTCCACCCTCCAAGTCTCGTCACCTTCGCCCGCGGCTGTGACTCGCGGGGACCGGACCTCAAACTCCACCGGTAGGACAGCTTCACATCCATGAGAGAGCTTGAAGGGGGTCTCACCGGTAGCCGTGTTCGGAGTTGTTCTCAGAGCCCACAGGACCGAGGGGAGCTGCTCCACCCAATTCCCTCTCAGATTCTCTACCTTCTTCTTTAACAAGTTAACGATAATCTTGTTTGCCGCCTCCACCTGACCGTTGCTCCTGGGGTGGTGGACGGAGGCAAACCTGAGGTCAATGCCCAGCTGAGTGCAGAAACTGATGAACTCTTCGCTGGCAAACTGGGGGCCATTATCCGTGACGATGGCCTGAGGCAGCCCGTGCCTGCAGATGATCTCCCCCCAGACGAAGTTCCTGATGACTTGGGAGGTCACCTTTGCTAGTGCCTTAACCTCCAGCCACTTCGAGAAGTAATCTATCATGACCAGGAGGAACCTTCTCTGTCCACTAGCCGGAGGAAAGGGCCCAACTAAGTCCATTCCCCAGATAGCAAATGGCCATGGCGCCGTGATACTCCGGAGTCTTTGGGCTGCCAAGAGTTGAAGGGGGGCGTAGAGTTGACATTTTTGACACCTCCTTGCAAACTCCATGGCATCCTTCCTTAGGGTGGGCCAGAAGTACCCCTGTCTGACCACCCTAGCCTCCAGTGTCCTTCCTCCAGAGTGACTGCCGCACTCGCCCGAATGCACCTCCCCTAAAATCTTCGGGATTTCCTCTTCGGTCGCACATCTGGCTAGGAGCCCTGACAACATCTTGCGATGCAGACCCCCCTCCATCATCAAGTAGTGAGCCGCCTTGCGCTTAAAGCTTCTCCCCACCTTGGTCCCCTCAGGCAGTTCTCCGGTGGTTAGGAAGGCCACAAATGGATCCACCCACGAGGGCTGTCGATCCACCATCATCAATTCTCCCTCATCTATAGCCGGTCGGAATAGCTCCGTCAAGGTCCCTCCTACCTGCGGTCCGAACTTGGCCAGTCGATCGGCGGTTACACTTTCTTCCCTTGGAATATGTTGAATTGAGAAAGACCGGAATCCTCCGATGATCACCCTTACCTTGGAGAGGTATCTGATGAGGGTTGGCTCCCGAGTTTCAAACTCTCCCCGGATTTGCGATGTCACTACCTTTGAATCGGTGAAAACTTCTACCTCCTGAATCCCCAGTTCCTTTGCCAGGCGAAGGCCAGCAATGACGGCCTCATACTCCGCTTGATTGTTGGTCACTGGGAAATGTAAAATGACTGCTTGCTCTATAGTTACCCCCTGGGGACTTGTCAACACCACCCCTGCCCCTAGGGAGTGCCTTCCTGAGGCCCCATCAACCGTTAACCTCCATGCTTCTCGCGGTTGCTGCTCTTCCCCCTCGACCTCAACAACGTAGTCTGCTAGAAAGTCCGCCACTGCCTGCGCCTTGATGGAGAGCCTTGGTACAAAGGAGATGTCGAATTCGCTTAGCTCAATGGACCACTTAGCCAGCCTTCCCGAGTGCTCCACTCCATCGAAGATCTTGCGAAGAGGGTGGTCGGTCACCACCCTAATCGAGTGCGCTTGAAAGTACGGACGGAGCTTTCTGGCCGAGATGACCAAGGCATAAGCAAGCTTTTCCAGGATAGGGTAGCGAAGCTCTGCTTTTTTCAATATCCGGCTGACGTAATAGATGGGAAGCTGCTTCTTTCCTTCTTCTCTTACTAGGACGGAGCTTACCGCCTCCGCCCCTACTCCGAGATATAAGGTCAAATCCTCCCCATCTTTTGGGCTCTGAAGGAGGGGAGCCTGAGAGAGTTGTCTTTTCAGCCCCTGGAAAGCTTCTTCGCATTCGGCCGTCCATTCGAACCTTTGATTCCCCCGCAGCACTTTAAAGAATGACGAACATCTGTCTCCTGCCCGGGAGAGGAACCTGCTTAGCCCAGCCAGCTTGCTTGTCAAGCGCTGGACCTCCTTGACGTCGCGAGGTGACTCCAAATCCAGGATGGCCTTGACTTTGTCCGGGTTGGGCTCCACTCCTTCCGGAGTCAGGAGATGCCCGAGGAACTTCCCGCGGCTTGCCCCGAAGACACACTTCAAGGGATTCAGCCTCATTTTAAACCTTCTCAGGGTGGCGAATGTTTCCTCGAGGTCTTGCAGGTGCGAAACTATGCATTTGCTTTTGATCATTAGGTCGTCGACGTAGACCTCCAAGTTCCTCCCCCTCTGATCCCGGAAGACCCTATCCATCATGCGTTGATAGGTAGCCCCTGCGTTCTTTAACCCAAAGGGCATCATCTTGTAACTGAAGCACCTCTCCCTTGTGATGAAGGACACATCCTTGGTGTCAGGAGGATGCATCCGGATTTGGTGATAACCTGAAAAAGCATCTAAAAAACTCATGACAGAAAAACCGACGGCTGAATCAACCAGCGCGTCGATCCGAGGCAGGGGATAGCAATCCTTAGGGCATGATTTATTCAACAAAGAAAAGTCTACACACATCCTCCATTTACCACATCCCTTTTTCACCATTACCACATTGGAGATCCAGCCTGGATACTGGATCTCTGAGATGAAGCCCGCCTCCAAGAGCCTCTTGACCTCCTCGCGAATGGGCTCCTCCAGCTTGGTGGCGATGGCTCTCATCTTCTGACGGATGGGGCGGGCGCGGGGATCCAGGTTCAGGCGATGGCAGGCTACGTCGGCGTCGATGCCTGGCATGTCCGCCGCGCTCCAAGCGAAGACGTCAACGTTGCTTTGAATGCAGGCCCGCACCTGCTCCCGGGCCTCAAGACTCAACCCCCCGCTGATCCGCACCCTTTGCACCTCTCCTGCTTGGGTGAAGACCTCCATCTCCACCACTTCTTCAGCCGGTTCCAGCCGCGACTGCTCCCAACCAGTCCTTGCCTCTTCCTCCAGCTCCAGCTCTCCCCTTTCCTCCTCAATCTCCATTGCTTCTATCCCCCTCTGCTGCTGCTGCTCGGCTCCCACGCCTCCTGGGACCTCTCCCACGACTTCTCCCGCCGCCTGCTCTCCTACTTCCACTGCCCTTTCCGGGTTCTCCTGCCCATCGCTCCTCTGTATCACCTGCACATCCCCTCGCATCTTCTCTGTCTCTTCCTCTCCAGCTTCCTCCCTTACCTCCTCATGGACCATCTCCTCTTCCTCCCCCACCTCTTCTAGGGCCGCCATCTCAATTTCCAACTCTTCCGCCTCTGCCATCCACGAAATAGTGTTGACTGCCGTAACGTAACATTGTCTTGCCACCTTCGGGTCCCCTCTAACCCTGACCTGCACCCCCCCATTGTTGAACTTGAGGCATTGATGGAACGAGGAGGGGACGCAGCGAAAGGCGCTGATGAGGGGACGCCCAAAGATGGCGTTGTAGCTGCTCGGGGCGTCCACGATCACGAACCTGCAGTTCCGCGATACGCCCCCCAACCTTACGTGTAACCCTACTCCTCCTTCTACCTCCTTCCTCTCGCCGGAGAACCCGAACAGAGGTCCATCCGATGCCAAGACCCTCTTCCCTTCAACCCTCATCTCATCGAAAGCTTTCTTGAAGATGACATTAACCGAGCTCCCGTTATCTACCAGTATCCTAGAAACGGTATAGTTCTCCACTGCCGTCTGGATCACCAGGGCGTCGCAGAATGGGTCTTCATAGTCTGGCATGTCCGCTGAGGAAAAAGTAATCTTTTCTTCCGGTGGGGGAACCTGGGAGGTGGATGCCACCCCCCTCCGGTACATGGTTTGCAGGCTCCCCTTGCGGGTTGCCTCAATCCCCACTCCTCCATGAATCACCCCGATTCCTCCCCGGGTCCCTACGTCCACCCGGTCTTCACACCTGTCCTCCGCTTCGCCCTGCTGTACCTCCACTATCCTCATCGGTGGATCTTGCCTCCCTGCTCCTCTGGCCGCCCTCAACTCTAAGAACTCCGGGCAGGTGGCCGTTGCGTGCCCCTCCTCCTGGTGGAAGTCACAAAAGAGCAACGCCTCCCCGCCCCTTCTCCCGTCTCCCCTTCCTCTTCTTCCTCCTCGAGCTCCTCTGGCTGCTCCTCTCCCTCTTCCTACTTCCATTGCCTCCTGCGGTGGTGGGGGACGATCCCTCGGCTCCTGCCTCCATGCCGGTCGATCGAACCTTCGGGGCTCCCGTAGGTTATCTCTCCCCCGATAGCCTTCTCCTGGACCTTGGGGACGACCCTCCTGGGGCCTCCAACCCAACCGGTTGACTGGCTCCCGGGCCCCCCACCCCTGCTGCTGCCCAAACCTTCGGGGCTCCTCCCTTCTCCTATCTTCTCTCTGCTCCCTCTGCTCTCTTGATTCCTTCTGTCTTCCTGCTGCTGGTTCCTTCCCGTCCTCTTCTGCTAGCTTGGCCAACTTCCTGGCGAACGCTGGGTTTGCTCTCTCGAAATCAATCTCCTTTGCCGCCCTCTCCATGAGCTCCTCAAAGGAGAGGGGGGGGGGCATCCTCTTCAACTCCATGCTAAAAAATCCCGGTCTCAGCCCCAGGGTGAAGGCCAACATCAGCGCGTACCCTGGAACCTCCTGGACCAGAAGGATCTCTTCCTGGAACCGGTCGACATAGTGACCCAACGTCTCATCCGGCCTCTGCCTTACTGCAAACAGACACTCCGCTTCCTTCTTCCGCTTCTTTGAGGTTGAGAATCTCAACAGAAAGCTTCTCCGCAAATCTTCAAAACAGTAGATTGACCTTGCTGGCAACTGGTGGAACCAGTCCCTTGCCTTCTCCTTCAATGTGATGGCGAACAGTCGGCACTTGAAGGCGTCTGTCATCTGCCTTATTGACACGACGTCTTCAAACCACTGTACGTGCTGCACCGGGTCATCCTTCCCTGAGTAGTAGGACATGTCGGGCTCCCGGAACCCCTCCGGCACCGGAGCCGAGATGATGAGCTCGCTAAACGGGCTCTCGCCTCCTGCCTGGCGAGAAGGTACGTCTCGCGGCCTCGGCTGGCTTGCCCGATCCGCGCGACCATGCCCTGGGAAGAGTTCCCGCACCGCCGCCTCCTTCTCGCCTGGCTCTGTTAGCGCCTCCTTGCCCGGGCGCTGGCTCTGGCCCGGGAATAGCTCCCGCGCGGCCACGTCTCTCTCGCCAGCCTCGCCCGGGACCTCCTTTCCTGGGCGCTGCCCTGGGGCGTTCTCGCCTAAGAGCGGAACCTCTTCTATCGGGACCTGAGGGGTGGCCCACTCGCCTCTCGCCGAGAGGGCCAAGCTGATCGTTTGCAGAACCTCTCGCCTGAACTCATCCAGCATCCTCCTCGTCGCTTCCTCTCCCCGGGTGGGGGAGCCTCCAGAACCTGACCCTTCACCTTCACCTCCAGCCATGGGACAAAACTTAAGGCTTTCTTGAATCGGCTGCGTTCCACGCTCACCGCACCAGAACTGTTGAAGCCAAATTTGACCTCAACTGAAGTTCGAAGAAAAAAGGGGGTGCAGCCGAAACCTACTTCTCTCAAGTCCCACCCCTTGACTGGATTCTAAGGACCTAAGACTGACCCAAAAGCCTCAGCAGGGAGGTCCCACCTCACACCCGGAAGATCTCTGAGAGCTTCCCCTCCAAAGCCAAAGCTGGGCTAGGAGCTCCTCAGAAAGCACTAGAATTCCGGAGACAATGATCGCCTGCTTTCTAAGGAGCCCTTATGGGTCTATTTATAGCATTTTCCTGTCCTGAATTTACTGAAAAGCCCTTAGTTGGTCTGCCAATAGCCAAATCCCGCTGTTTTCCTGAGGGTACTGAAGTAATTTCTCCTGAGGGCAATAAAGACATTCTTCCAAAGGCCCTGGGCCCCATTCGGCGGGAGCTAGTGCCGAGACCTTTCGGCCCAGGGCATGGCGCGAACGTTCTCGCCGCTTAGGCGAGAACTCTTTGAGAAAGGAG
Organism: Platanthera guangdongensis; assembly: GCA_039583875.1. Taxonomy (NCBI): domain Eukaryota; kingdom Viridiplantae; phylum Streptophyta; class Magnoliopsida; order Asparagales; family Orchidaceae; genus Platanthera; species Platanthera guangdongensis. Next base: position 4,402,083 of record CM077163.1, read on the forward strand.
CTTGGTTTGGGCGGGAGTGCTTCCGCGCGGCTTGCGCTTGGCGTTCTCGGCCCACGATTTCTCCCTTATAACATTCGGCGAGAGCGCTTCCGCCTTCTGTGGGCGAGATCCTCCTTAGGGCGGGACCACTTCGGCTAACCCTCCTGTGACCATTGTGCCTCTTGGTCTGGCTCAGCGAATATGGGGTTGTACAGTGTTCACCTCCAATCCCTCTCCACGGATCTAGTCTCAGATCGACGAACAGAGCTCCAAAGCTTCGTTAATGACGAAAGATGCTTCTTCCTCCTCCTCCAAGCTCTCTCCAAACTTTAACATCTCAAACCCTAAAGAGGGAAAAATGGGAAGAAAGAACTCATTAGCCTTATTTAGGGTTCACGTCAGACATTTCTGGGCCACATGATTGAGTTCTAGGAAGATCAGACACCAAAAAATTGCCTTTATGAAACTAGTTCTGTCCACTACCGCCGGGCAGTAGGTACCTACCGCGCCGCGATAACTTCTAGAGCCCGCTACCTACCTTAGGTCGTCGCACTACCACCAGTGGTGGAGCTATCACCAGCCGTTAGTTACTTAGCGCCATCGCTCTCAATCAACGCTAAGTCCCTGCTCGACGAAATCTACACGTCGAACTCGAAATCTATACATCAAAAAAGGCTACCACCAAGCCGTAGCTACCTATCGCCGAGCGGTAGCTTCTAGAGACTCCAAATTCCTTAAACATGAAAAAATGGGTGTTACAACTCCACCCCCCTTAAAGAATTTCGTTCTCAAAATTTAACATGCTAACAAAAACAATGAGCATTCTTGATGCAAACAGTTCCGAGAAGTCTTCCCACATCGCTTGTTTGTGCTCCCAGAAGAATTCGCCTTGCCCGCAGTTATTCCAACACACTTTCATGAGCTTAACATCTTTATTCTGCAACTGTCGAATCTCTGAACTCTATATGCAAACCAAACAGACTCTCTTCCGCAAGTCCTCTTCCACCGGCACCGCCGCCGACTTGACCGAGACACTTGTCTCCACCGAAGTTTTCGTAAACATTGAGACTTGAAAAACATCGTGTAATCCACACAGCTAAGTGAATAATGCCAACTTATATGCTGCTTCTCCAATGCGCTTCGTAACTTTGAACGACCCGAAATAACTTGGATTCAACTTCTTGCGTTGATGAATCCGCGAAATGTTTTTGAATGACTTAATCTTTAAGTAGACCAAGTCGCCTACTCAAAAACTCCACATTTCTGTGGCGCGTATTGAAATATTTTGTTTGTCGATCCTGAGCAACTTTCATGTGTTCCTGAATCGTCTGCACCAACTCACAAGCGTTAGCTACAACTTCTTTTCTCAAAAGTTTGGTGTCTCCCGCTTCTATCCAAGACATCAATATTTAACACCGTCTTCTATACAAATCCTCGTATGACGGCATCTTGATACTCTCCTGGAAACTATTGTTATAACTAGGTCTGATATCGAGTCGAGTTCGAGCGATTTTGACTCGGTCCGAAATCAAAATTTTCGACTTGAACTCGGCTCGAAATCGACTCGAAATCAAAATTGATTTTGAGCCGAGACGACTCGACTCAAAATAGCTCGATTTCGAGTCGGCTCGAAATCAAATCGAGTTGGCTCGAAATCGAATCGAGTCGGCTCGAAATTGTGCAATTTTTTGTTTTATTCCTTATTTGCTCAAAATTAAATTGGACAACCTATAAATTTAGCAAATGAAACACTTAAAACCTTCATTCTTTTTATTTATGTTTAAATTTATTATTTTAAGCTTAAAATAAGAATATATTATTAAATACATAATTTTTTTAATTAATTGAAGTTGATTCAAATCATATTTTGAGCGATTCAGGGCTGACTCAAAATCAACTCGAAATCAGATTCGAGTCAAATTGAATCGACTCAAATTGAGTCGAATCAATTTTAACCGATTCCGATTCAGCTTAATTTTTGAATGGTTTTTGAGCGATTTTCGAGTTTCGAATAATATGCTCAGCCTTAGTTATAACCAAACTCTACTAAGAAAATGTGAGCTTCCCACTTCTTCCCAATTACTTTTCACTTATTTTATGGCTCTTGTCATGCCCCTCAAAATCTCACCCACTTACCCATCTCCATGAGCCAAACACGTTTATTTTCCTCCATGAGAAACCCACCAGCCAATTTTTTATTGTTTATTATTATGTGTAATTGTGTCTGCCACGGGCTTCTCTCATGGCGCCCCAACCACATATAATTTTAAGTTTTATTCCTCCTTGAGCCCTTTACCATCAACGTCATGTCGTAATCAAGATTATTGTCTCTCATCCAACTTGTACATGTTGTCGTCATTATTAAAGCTTCCGCTAAATATTGGACGCACGACCTTGAAGACAGCTTCGATTTTCAAGAGCGATGGTATGTTACACACACAAATTCGCCCAAGCAAGGGACCATCAACGCTCGCATATTGAAGCCACAACTTTTTTTCCCAAAAATTTGGTGTCTCGCTTCTATCCAAGACATCAACATTCGACACCACCTTCCATACAAAGCCTCGTATGACACCATCTTGATACTCGCCTGAAAACTATTGTTATATGTAAACTCTACCAAGAAAATGTGGTCTTCCAACTTTTCCCAAAATCAAGGATACACATTCTCAACCACTTCTCTTTTCGTCACCTCCGGACGGACCCCGGTCCTCCTGAGACACGAACGAACAAAGGTTCTTCACCACCTCCCCCCAGGATGGAGCCCGGTCCTCCTGAGGTGCGAATGAACAAAAGTTTTTCGTCACCTCCACCTGGACGGACTTGGGTCTTCCGGAGGCGTGAACGAACAAAGGTTCTTCGCGACCTCCACCCGGATAAACTTCGATCCTCCTGAGGTGCGAATGAACAAAGATTCCTTTCCACCTCCACATAGACGGCCCCCGGTCCTCCTAAGGCATGAACGAACAGAGGTTCTTCGCCACCTCCACCCGGACGGAGCCCGATCCTCCTGAGGCACGAACGAGCAAATGTTCTTTGTCATCTCCAACGAAGCAGAACTCCAATTGCTCCCACAATGCTAGGATACGTGGGCAGAACGTCCCTCTAAGTCTAAGAATCCACCACCAGCACCAACACCTTATAACAACCGCTCAAGTTAAAGCTCATCGTCATACTTGTACGTGCATACAAGGGGGGCAAGAAAAATAACACACTTCCGTACTGGTACAACGCTCATGTAAAACTCCACAAGCAAGCAGGGAATCACGACTTCAAGGTAAAAAGGTCAGAATAGAAATTTCCAAGCTCGACGCTCCATGGATCATGACCCACAAAAATTTGATGGCATTTGATGGGATTCCCCCTAAATCTCGACCAAAGACATGAAGGGGTGCTAACTCGACCAAGCGAGCTGCGCTCGCCCGCTTAAAGGGTTCAAAATCATCCCAAAGGAGAACGGGAGCATGCACGAACACAATTGCCGCGCATACAAGCAATGTAGCAACACGCGACCTGCGTGCGCGCACACTGCGCACTCGGCAGCCCGTGCGCGCACGGTCGTGCGCATGCGGCGCGACTCGTGCTTCTTGGGAGCACGCCCATAATGTGCGTCTCATGGGCGTGCGCGCAACGCGTGTCCCTTGGGCGTGCACAACGCACTCGCTTTGGGCGCGCAGCGTGCGCGCACACTACATACGCACGCATATGTAGCAGGTCGTGGGATTTATGCTTCGTTTGTTTCAGCGTTTTCTTCGGACGTTTGGAGCAAACGCCGCCAGACGGCGGGTAAACAAACGGGGCGACGACGACGTTTGCTCAGTTTGCACCCGCCGCAAAAAGAAAAAACTCCTCAAACGCCGCTTTTCCAACCCGGCCTCCCCTCTCCGGTTCTAACTCTCTATTTTGACCCGCCGGGAGCAAAAGTCAACGCCATACCAAATGAAGCCTTAGATCGTTTCTCCGCTCGGAGTTCGCTCCGCTCCCCCTCTGTTGCGAAGACACCTCAAGACTTCAAAGATGCAACATCCTTGTCCGCATGAGCACCTTCTTTAAGGTTCCGACTCAGTATGAGCACTTCAATCGATGCTCCGATGACATAGAGATTTTTGCCACTGTAGCGCTCCCACTCAGACTCCAAAACTTAGTTTATTTTTCGTTGTTTTCATATTCTGAACTTGTAACGAAGGCGTGATCTGCCACCATTCGAGGAAATCCATCAACCCTTGTAAACTCAAACAAAATAGTGAATTTTGGCACGATACAGATCCAATCACATGATTTTTCACTATTTTCGGGTTTTTCACATAAAAAACTAGTCATTTGCTGTTGTTTTTATTGACTGTTTGCGCAACCAACCCAACTCCGAGCTAAAACTATCTGATTCTCCGGACCGGTAAAAAACCGGGTGACAGGAGTAACACACGTAGATCTACGTGGGGGAGAATTCAATGCCATCCTATTGACGATTCGACGATACACAAAATACTATCATATTTACTTCAAAAATAAGAAAAATCAAAGGAGAAAGACCGTATTTTGGAACCGTCCGATCATATTTTGGACGACCCAGATTCTCTTTCCTCTACGTGTGTTCTGCCTACCAAAAAAACTTTCGTCCCATTTGTTAAGTCATAAAAGCCCATATTTCTTGTTTTATTGGGCTGGGCCTTTTTGGCCCATAATGCTTCTTCATGTTCTCATCACTGGCATCTGAACACGCTATAAAATCTTCACGCTACGCCCTCTAGAGGCGAAACCCTAAAATCCAAATCGGCCGACTGTCAAAAAGAAGCATTGCTCGGCGAAATCTCTCTCCGCCTCTCCAGGTTATTCTAATCGGCGTTTTCTCGTCGGAATTTTACTCACGTTTCTGCTGCCGATCGCACTTCTGTGTTTTCTGCGTATTTTTCTTCGTTTTTGAACGATAGATATCATTCAAGTGCCGATGATTGTTCTAAATATACTTTGAGTTTGTAGAAACTAGGAAAAAAACTGAAATCTGAGGCGCTTCAACTCATGGATTCGTTTATTTCAAATTTCCACTAGTCATCGTCTTTCTAAGAAGTTAGGGATTCCGTGGTTTCATTACTGTTTTCTTTCTAGATCTGCAAATGATGATGAACAAGACAGGGACATCAGCACCCTTAGTTTATAACTATTGAGGATGATGACTTAAGTCTATTGGGAATCTCTCTGATGCATGATTCTTTTTGGGCAATGTTATTGGGCTTTTGGCACTTTGCATCCCCAAAAATATCATTTTGACACTTTGCATCCCAAATGTTTAAATATTGCACTTTGTATCTCGCATTATCATATTCTTGGCACTTTGTATCTCGCATTATCATATTCTTGGCACTTTGTATCTCGCATTATCATATTCTTGGCACTTTGTATCTCGCATTATCATATTCTTGGCACTTTGTATCTCGCATTATCATATTCGGTAAGGGAATTGGCACTTTGGGTATCTCGCATTATCATATTCTTGGCACTTTGTTCTCGCATTGAGGGCGGAATCATATTCTTGGAAAAAACACTTACCCGGTCGGTTTTCGTCATTTTTCTCGCATTATCGGCATATTCTTGGCACTTTGTTCTCTGGTAGGTCTTTGGAGCTATGACACTTGGTAGATGGCACCTCTTTGTACTCTACTTGCACCAGCTCTGCGGCTTCCTGGCGAGGAAGCCGATTTTCGAGGAATATGAGTTGATTCCGATTTTTTTAAAAAATAAAAGATCTGTACCTTGCCGCTGTTTGCAATGAATTAGAACCGGATGATTCCTTGCATCTCTGAATTCAATCCTGTTTTTGGCACTATGAATAGCCGTTTTTAGGACCGCCAATAGTTATTGTTGGATTGCTAATAATATTGTCCTTCTTTCACTGTAGCCCCCAATGAATTTTGGGCCTTTTGACTCCCCCCCCCCCGCCCAATTTACCCTATTTTCACACTTTGTATTTCAATTTTTTATAATTGGCACTTTGCGCCAATGATTGCAGTTTTTGGGCATTTTGCACTCAAATACTGAAATTTTACCAATATTTAGGTATGGACACCACTCAAATGCTCATTTTGGTACTTTGTATTACAATTCTGAAATTTAACCTATATTTAGCTCCGGACCCCACTCAAAAATGCTCATTTTGGCACTTTGCAGTCTAACTATTTTATTTTGGTTATTTGCAATGTGTCAAAATAAGTATTTTGGGTGGTGTTCAGACATAAATACCTCCAAAATTTCAGCCTTACATTTCAAAGTGCTAAAAATATGTAATTAGGGGTACAAAGTGTCAAATTTAAAAATTAAGTATACAAAACCATGAATTTTGCTACTATTCTGTTAAATTTTTACTTGTCTCCAGATCTTCTCAATCAGACTGTTTATCTTTGGCGATTTATTTGAAGATCCAATCATTATTTGCTGCTGATGATGATTTACTTGCACGTATTATCAGATAAAAAGCATGATGCAATTTAAATTGTCACTACCACTGAGGCAGTTTCATCTTCATATGAAATATACATACTCATGATTTTATATAACACTCTTTAATATTTGATTTTAACCACTATTTGGGCTCTTTTGAGTGGTGCCCTGACCTAAATACCTCTTAAATTTCAGCTTTAGGGTCCCAAGTGTCAAAAATCTATAACTAGAAGGCGCAAAGTGTCAAAAATCTATAATTAAGAGGTGCAAAGTGTTGGTTTTAAAAATTCAGGTGCAAAGTGGCAAAATAAAATAATTTAGGGATGCTATGTGCGAAAAAGCCATTTGAAATATGTTCATGCATTGAATGCAAATTTGACATATTTCAAATGCTCTAATCACAATCCTGTATCAAAAATCTAAGAAAATCTGCTTTGTTGGTTATCTTATAAATACCAAGTCACCTTCGTCCCCAAAAAAGAACCCTAGCATGCATCTAGGCTTCTTTATCCAACCTTGAATCCGCCTCCTCTTCTCTGTTCCATCTTCAAATTTCCTTCACGGCGATTTTGTTATTCAATTTTCTTTTGCTTTTTGTGATTCTTTCTTTTCCATTTTGATAGAAATTTGTCTGATCTATATGATGAAAACTGCTAGAAGCGGAGCTTCCACTTTAATTATCGGATGCGATGATTCGCCGAAGATTTGAATAGGAAGATCTGATAGATTACCTTCTCATCTCCCATTCATTTATTTTCTTTCTTGCCTATAACTTTTTATTTATTTATCTGAAGATCTATTCTGGTTTTACTCTTTTAGATTCAACAGCCTGTGGATGATGAGAACATACTATAATATACAGTTATCCCTGTCTGAGAGGTTCAATTGGATGCTGATAATCCTTAATCTGACACATTCTTGCAATTGATTTATATGTTTCAAAGATCCAATTTTTTTTTTATTACTGCTGCTGAAACTAATCACTTTCTTCAGCTATATGTGCTATTTATCAGAATTTCTAGAGTTTATCAAATTTATGAGATGCCTGTGATGACCGATTACTTGCGTGAAGCCCGAAAGCAATTGTAATTGCTTCATGTAGAAGAAAAGTACTTTGACTAGGACGGTCTGAGGCTTTGATCTAGTGTTTGTCTTTCTAATTTTGTTTATTGCTTCATAAAGTTTGTCTTGTTTCCAGCATGCAATGCCCTTTTTCTTCGGTCTGGGTCCCAGGCGTCTTCCCAGACCAATGAAAATGCGCAAATGCGCAGGCCTGCACAAAAATGCTATGCTTAATGGTGAAGAAGCTATCTTTTGATTAACCTTGTATTGATTCCATCATTCGGTCTGATGCAACATTGGACAAAATATTTGATTTTAGGTTCATTTTGTAGTTCATTTTGGAGTTTTTTTTTTATTTATTGTCAGTCAATTGTAATCTTGATGAATTTGGGCTTCGTTTAGTGCATTGGTGGCGGCCATGAATGTGGTGATCATTAACCGTTGTGAATTTGGGCTTCGTTTAGTGCAACCTCACTTTAAAAAAAATCATGCATTTTATGCTCGCTCATAGTTCATAGTTAGTTTGTTTTCTTGTTAACGGTCATAACATTTTCATGCTGAATAGTGAGGCATGATGGGTGTTTTGAACCCTTGACCTAATCTTAGTTTTGACAAGATATCATTTGGCTTGTAATTTACTCATTTTGAGTATACATTGTCTTTAATATGCTCTTAAATCGCTTGGTAATTAATTAATTTTAGTTTTGTTGGATTAAATCTTAATTTTTGATAGGTTGTGGTTGTTTGTTTGGAATTGTGATAAGGGAATTGTAATTGGGTATCTCAAGTGTTATTTTGTTCTTTTTGGTTTATATTTGGAGCTATAATTGGAATTCATCCAAAATTCATTGGTTTTTACGACAGCATTAGCAATCATCAACTACTAGCTTCTATGCCGGCGTTCATCTGCTCATCTCCGGCGTTCCCAAATCTTTCTCGTTGAGGGTGTCTTCATCTTCTTCAACAAAAAAGAATTTTTTTGGCCTAGCATCAGCCTGGCCATCCTAATTGAGCCCAGTGTGCTCTTCCTCGTTATGTTTTTGTGTATGTGTTGGTTGTGGGTGTTTGTGTATGTATATGTATTGGATGTGTAGATTGTGGATTAGTTATTTGTGTATATGTGTATGTGGTTGTATGGATTGTGAATTTTCTATATGCAGATGTGTATATATATATGTGGTCGTGTAGATTGTGGATTGTTGTGTATTGGTTGTGTTTGTATATAAGATATCTTTATTATATACAAATGACTGTGCAAGGGGCTGTGCTGATTGTGTATATATATGTGTTTGTGTATTGTTTGTGAATTGTTGACTATGCGGCCAACAACAGTATCCCTGTGATGATAGTGTCCCAGATGACACTTCTGCGCATGATTGTAGGCACAAGGACATCTTGATGGAGAAAATATTATTTAATTAACTAAAGAGATGAGTACATAATTGAATGAAGGGCTAGAATTGCTTTGATGGTCCACATAATTACACAATTTACACTTGATGGAATCAAGAAAATTGGTTCCTGCGTTCAGTCCAAGTGGGTGATAAGAGCTTACGAGTTTAGTAGTTGTCTCGTGTGAAATTTGGCGAGAATAAGGTAGCGAGCAAAAGAATGACATAAGATACATACAAATAACATACACAACCATAAGAGTCTCAAATGCATGGGTTAACGAGCTCTAACTTGAGATCCTTTCCCGGCAATTCATCACAACAAAAGTGGTACACGAGAGCCAGCTCGTGCTGACCACAACTTCGTAATAACATCCCTTCTCCCAGTCGTCCTAGCAGACTCTGTCATGTAAGTAGTGTTTTGTATGCTACTGAAAACAAACATATAAACATGCATAATAAGCTTTAATCTACATGTTTCTATGCTGAGTATTAAATAAAAGAGCATATCTATACATTATGTATGCAAGCGGGTATTACCCAAGACACCCTATCATGTGTATCAATCTAACAAAGCATCATATCATATTCACAATCATATATCGTTCTACACAAGCAAAAGTGCAGATGCTGATACCTAAAAATTATACATATGTGCTATTAATTAATTAGTGTGTTGTCATCACGTTCAAAGCCTCTTAGCCTTCTTGCTAGTATATAGACATGAATTCTCGCTCGCCTCTAGATTTCTATCCAATTTGCAGTTATGGATTATGGTAGCATCGAGAGTAAAGTCTCTTGACGTACACAACGGTATTACTCATAATTCATTCCTCACCGTTACATTCTCAATTTAACTTCAAAAACATGAAACATGAATTCTCAAACACCAATCTCTACAACGGTATCACACTAAACTATTAAGATCGTGACATAATCAACGATCTAAATGATAACTTATGCTATCACGACATCACATCCAACTAATAGGATTCTCTCGTGCTCTGCTTCCCCTCAAATCGACATTCGCTATTGTACGGAACAATGAGCGCTATAACAACACTATGACCACAATCACATGATTATCAAAACCCTTGATGCACCGTCAATCATCACCAAATCGGGACACGGGCCACGATTTTGGTTGCACCGGTAATGCCTAGTTCGTTAAACAATTATAGAGCTTTAATGCAATGATGCCGGGTACAAACACAATCAATTAGGAGGTTTGCAATGAACCTTGGCTACCCCAAGTCCTCTAATTAGAGGTACCGGGTACCAAAAACATGAAATCAAAACATGAAAAATAAATAATGCAAGCACACATGAGAAGAAATATCGTTATGTTATTAGATTTTTACCACTCGTCAATGAAAGGTTGAAATGCACAGATGCATATGAGTGCCCTCAGGTCCTCGCCGCATTTCAGATCTAGCATCGTTGATCGGAGATCCAAACCACCTCCAAATGGAAGGAGAAAGATCCTTTATCCTCCTGTTCCTTTAGAGGTGCAAATATAGCATGGCGGTCCAGGTTCTCAGGGCCCGGGCTTTTTTATTGTCGGGCTCAGGTTGGGCCTTAGTCAAATCTGGCTCAGGCTCGGCTCAAACTCCTATTAAAAATAGAGGTCTGCCTGAGCCTGTCAGGCCGAGCCCATGGGGGCGCGAGCGAGACCCTTGGGCGCGCACGCACATCGCACGCCCCTTGGGCGCGCGCGCAACACCTAGGGGGCGCAACGCATGGGCGCGCCATCGGTCGCTGCCGCCACCTCTGACTGTGACCAGCTGCCGCCACCGTCGGGCACTTTGTCTGGACCGCCCGAGGGACACTTTCGTTATTTCGCTAAAACTGGTGATTCAGGTGACCGAAATGGAGCAAAGCTACTCGCCAACAAAAATTCTGCCCTTCGCAATTACTAGCATATCTCTCCATAAAACTATAAAGACCCTCATGCCCTCATTTGAAAGCAATCAACTCCAAAAGCAGAGAAATCTCTGAGATTTTTCATGATACTAGATCGTTCCTCTGCTCGGAATTCGCTTAGCTCACTCTCTAGTGCGAAGACATCTCAAAACTTTCAAGGCGTGACATCCTTCTCCACATGAGCGCTCTCATCAAAACTCTAGTTCAGCAGGGGCGCTTCTACTGAGGCTCCGAGTACCTAGCGACTTTCCCCATTGGAGTGCTCTCATCCAGATTCCACTGATTTAGTTTCTTTTTTGCAGCTTTCATTCTTTGTACTTGTAACGGATAGATGACATGTAACCCTCTGAAGAATTATCTTATGTAAGACTCCCCTCCCGGAACACAAGACACGGCCGAGAGGACCTTATGCGCAGAACAGTTGCCTTATAGTAGCATCAGTACACGAGCTAATCTGTACCACAAGACGCATATTCTGTCGATTATTTTCAATATCACATTGTCAACCCATTAATTAAAGAAAACACAGAAGCCATGATCCACAAAAGTAAGAAGTCCCAACAAAATTTAAGTCATGAAGCTACACAAAAGCTCCTACAAATATCAGAGTACAAAAAATTACCCCAAGGGCTACATCAAAAACTCTCGCTCGCATCTGTTACAGAGGGAAATGATAGAATTATAGTGTCAGGCCCTGTCTCCCTGGCCTAGCTTCCCTCCTGCACATGATGCTGTTGTTGCTCTATCTGCGGGGTATCCTCCTAAAAATGTGGGTATAACAACCGTTAGTCATAAAGATTAAGTGACTTAACATCCTCTCCCCCGACAACTCTTATGCTTCATGCGGAAGGAGAGAAAAGGAAGGCCAATGTATAAGCAGTAAGTACAATAGAAACAAGTGGTAAATACCTAAGATAACAGTTTAATATATACATATATATATCAACAATGGCACACATAATAGCTAAGAGTACCAAAAGCACTAGCAGTGTAATAGACAAAGTATAAGTAAAAAAGCGTATAGAGAACTGAATTGAAGTTAATTTATAAAAATGTTCATACAAATTTATAAGTTAAGGATCTGCTACATAAATATTAACTCATCATATAAAAATGTTCATATAATTTTATATGATGATGATTTTAATGTGGTGCAATGTAATGTAATGCAATGAATGCATGATGACTCACCCATGCTTACTCACTCTCTCAGACTTGCTATGTCGACATACCACTTAGGCACCTCCCATCGTGGCCAGACGGAGACAGTGGAGCGGACATCTCCACTACTAGGCATGTATGCACACTACCGAACTTAGGCCTCATGTATGCCTCAATGCTAAGAACCAAACAGCGGTGTCCATGCGTACTTGATTGGTCATCTGAGTCTTAAAAAGGTACGAAATGAGTCTTTGGGAAGTAAGCACCAAAGAGAGGCCCAATCGTCCTGAGTTTAACTGTCAGCTTGGTCAGTGTGACGACCGGCAAGCCCGTAGACCCGCCACAAGTAATCCTCTCACTGGGATCGTTATGCAACCATGTATCAACCATACACACACACACACATGTAATTCTCTTGGTCAAGTCATGCTAACAAGCACTCAAGCACTTCAATCAAGTCCTTACCCAATTCAATGTTTTAATAGTATACCCGGAGCTAATTAACATCAAAGGACCTACCAATCAGGTCCTTAACATAATACTATAGGATATAATTATATCCTACAATCTATACCAGCCATCACAGCTACCTATAAAAAGTTGTCATAACTCTAATGCAGTGAACTGTATAAGTCATGGTATTACTCTTAAGATCATATAAGACTACATATACACTTATCAACAAATTTAGCTCACCGATAGAATATGTCCCAACAATTTGATCTGCCTTATTTAACACCATACTAGAATCAAATTAAAAGCTTGGACATAATTAAAATTTGTAGTCCTAGTCTTCTTATACTTTATTATTATTTGTCATCGCATGCTCAATCTCTTAGAGAACCATAATTAAAGTAAATAATTTAGGGATTATATTAGAATCAAATCCTCTGAGTTTTTTTACTACATGACGTAGTTAGTATTTTGAGCATTCCCGCAAAATTTCAACCCATACGGGTAACATAATCGTTATTTATGCCACAACAATTTATATGTTACGACTATCAATATCAAAGCAAATACATATCTAAAAATTATTAAACTTAACTCTGGTGAGCTCATTGTTATCAAGTATGCGTCTACCAAATTTCATAAGCATCCGATAGTTATTTCAAGAGAAATTTGTGAAACATCAAAATCTGTACGTTTGCAACACAGTTTACGGAAACTGGATTTTTGGGAGCTACAGTACACCAAAATTAATGATTCATCCCATTCTGGAAAGGTATTTCCAAGGTATACAACTTTCATGTTAAGCCCGTGGTCCAGATCTAAGTCTATCATGCCTAAAATTAGGTTTGAACCCAGCTGTGTAAATCTGGACTGAGCCAACTAAGCACCTAAGTCATAATCAATTCTTAACAAGTATTTTCAAGTTAGATTTAGAGAGCCACATTATTCCCCAAAATTGTGCAACCACTTTTTTTAAAGGATTTTTCAGGGGTTACAACTTGCGTGTTGAGCCCGAGACCTAAATCGTACTGAATCATGCCTAAAAAGTGTCTTGAACCTAGCTACGCATACAAAACAGATTCTGTTGTTAATTAAATAATAGATCTTGCACAGATCTTGAAGTAGTTCTAACAACAGCTTGCCATCTTCTTTCTCCAGCCAACAGTCTAGATAAACCTAACCATCTCACTCCCAATGCTCCCTCAATAGACAACCAATCTTCACGAGATCAAGTCATATCTTTTCATATTAAAGAGAGGAGATGATTGAAGTCATTTTCGCGGCGAACAACGCCCTAAAATAGAGGTTCTAGCGTGGTATCTTCCTACGAAACTCCATCAATCTCATAGAATCAAGCTCTTTTGAGCCCGATAACTCTCCTATTTCATATCTAAAGATCAAGCACCAAAAGAGAGGGGAGGAAGCCACCTGATTTTCGATCATGGATCGAGTTCTTCTTGGTGACATGGTGGCGGTGGCTTCCGACGATCTTTTTTCGAACTTGGTTTCTTCCAAGGAAAGTCTCGCTCTAGCAATTTTGAGAGAAGTTAGGAGGAAAACTTCACTCTCATATGAGGAAAATAAAGTTTAAGGTCAAGGGCGGAGGTGAGAGAAAATGGTAGCTGAATTAATGGAGAAAAATGTCCCTCATACTTTGGAATGACAACCCGCCTCGTGTCCTCCTCCTATTGGACCAACATATCTAAGATTGAAAATAAAGGAAGAGAAGTGAAGGGGCAAGCATGGCCGCAAGTATGCGCAAAAGTACAGGTATGACATAAATGACCACTCCACCGAAAGCAAGAATCTGGGCCCCACATTGCTCACTGGCCGCCAGACAAAAAAAATGCTAAGTTAAATTTTGTCTGCAAGAATAATCGGTTGTATGAATAAATCGACTGCCTGAATTTATAAACCATGTAGTCGAATTTGAACTATGCAGTCAAATTTTGACTTAGTGCATAAATTATTAACTATGCATTTGAATTTGAATTATGAACTCTAGGGCCTGAGGCCTATTCTTTTTTCTTGCTCAACTCACAATAACACAAACACTATCGGGGGGGGGGGGGGGTCTAACTCGAATTGGGACGTTACAAATCCAATAAATAAATAAATAATTTCCTCCCCAAAATTGAGGTTAGGTCTAAGGGTGTTAGAGTATGGAATTGCTAAAGGTAAGTTTCAAACATACCTTGGGGAAATAACCCCGGGTAGCGTTGCTGCATAAGATCCATAGACTCCCAAGTGTACTCTTGCTTCCCGTAGTTGGATCATAGGTCCTTTACCAAGGGAACACTTTTTCGCCGCAGCTTCCGAATCTCAGTATCTACTATTTGCACAGCAAGATGGATTTTTCGGATGCCACAGTGCCAGAAGTAGCAGTGGCATGCTGATCAAGCCAAAGCAGTGCCCTCCGAAGGGAGGACACTTGGAAGACGTCACGCATGTTCTCTAATTCTGGCAGTAGCTCCAATTTATAAGCCAAGGGGTCGATCCGCTCCAAAATAGTATAAGGCCACATATATCGAGGGTTGATCTTCTTCCTTCCACGAATATGCGACACCTCATGCATCCGCCTAATCTTCAAGAATACCTTATCACATACTTGGAATTCCACCATCCTGTATTTCACATCATAGTACTTTGCTTGTCGGCTCCGAGCCTCATGCATACGGTCCAGGATCAGTTTAATCATAGTGTCGGTGTCGTCGTTGTACCATACCCACAATGCCTTTGGATCCTCATCCTGGATCTATAATAAATGTGTTATGCACCTCTTATTATATAGTGCCTTATAAGGTGCCATTTTGATGCTTGTCTGATGGCTGTTATTATAAGAAAACTCTACCAATGGTAGAAGTCTTTCCTACAGCTTTCCCTGATCCAAAACGCAAGTACTCCATAGTCATGATAGTCCTCTCAGACTGGTCGTCGGTCTGAGGATGAAAAGTCATGCTGAAAGTAAGACGAGTGCCCAAATTCACCTGAATCACCCTCCATTCTTTAGAGGTGAAACGGCCATCACGGTCTGATATAGTCTTGGGCACTCCATGATATCGAACGTACTGCTCCACAAATAGACGCACCAAAACATCAACATGTGCCTCCTTCCTCATCGGGATGAACCTGACAACCTTTGTCAACCGATCCGCTTCACCCAAATTGAATCATTCCCAGAACGAGAGCGGGGGAGGCCGTGAATAAAGATCATGGAAATATCCTCCAACTTTCACTCGGGAATGGGCAATGGGTGCAATAATCCTTCAGGGCTCTTGCACTCCACCTTCACCTTCTGGCAAACCTCGCAGTGAGTAACATAGTATGTGACATCCCTCTTCATTTCTGGCCAAAACATGGTCCTCTACAAGTCAGTGTATATCTTGGCGATCCCGGGATGCACCGAATACTTGGTGTAGTGAGATTCTCTCAAAATGTCCTCCCAAATCCCACCACCTGCAGGAATATAAAGTCTGTCATGGAAATGAATGAGGTCCTCCTTCAGTGTGTACCCTTCGACTGATCCATCTACAATTACTCGAAACACAGGTGCTATATCAACATCCTTCCCTTTCTCAACCCAAATCTGATCATGGATGTAACAAAATATACTCATGGTGTCCAAGTACTCTGTATAGGCCTCAGGACAAGCCTTAGACACAAGCGTAATCTCCATCTTTTTGAGTACTTGAGCCAACTCCAGAGCCATCAATCGAAAGTCTGGGCCCGATGTAGGTGTCTTCCTACTTAGCACATCCGTCATTGAGTTCGCCTTCCCGGAGTGGTAGTTCAATGTAAACTCATAATCACAAAAAAACTTTAGCCACCAACGTTGCCTCAAATTCAGATCCTTCCGCGTGTGGATGTATTTCAGGTTTTTATAATCAGAAAAGATCTCGCAGTGGACTCCTGTTGAAGTTGGTGACCGGGCGGTCTGGCGGTCTGTCTTGACGGGTTGAAGACCGCGCGGTCTGGCGGTTTGTCTCAGCCGGCTTGGAGACCGGGCGGTCTAACGGTCTCCCCTGACATCTCTCTTCTTCTCTTGTGGTAGCCGTGCGGTTAGCCCTTCTGTCTAACCGCGCGGCTTGTGCGGTTTGTTTTGTATAGTCCGCTTAGTCCTGTAAATTTTTAGTCCCACATCTCTTATTTGTATTCTCTCATCTCTCCTCCATTCTATATAAGGGAGGACATACCTTTGTAATAGATACCTTTTTTAGATAATAAAGTTTCAGATTAAAACCATTTCTGCTTGTTGTTTGTTCATTTCTAACATGGTATCAGAGCACACGGTCTTTTCCTCCTGATTGTGTGCGCCCTCTGATTCTCGCCGCTTGTTTCTGATTCTTGCGACCTGTCTTTGCGGCTTGTCCTCTCTTCCGCCCGCTGCTCTGTTTGCGCGGCTTGTTGCTTCTTTTTTGTAGCTGCTCTTCTTCGCCGCGACCTGTTTAGTTGTCGCCGCGACCTGCTTCCTTCTAGCCGCCTGTTTGTTCCCTAACTGTGCGGCCTGCTTCTGTTCGCCCGACTTGCGACTTGTTGTTGTCGCTGCTGCTTCTTGCTTCCTCTTCTCTTCTGTTCACACGGACTTTTCAGTACGCGCGACCTCTTCCCCACCGTGCCTTGGTCTGCTTCCTGACCGCTGCGGTTTCGCGCGGGTTGCTCTCTTCCTCTCCCCGCGGCTTTCTCCTTTTTTCGCGACTTGTTTTCGCGATCTCCTCTATTCGCCGTGATTTCTTCTAAGTCGTCGCGACTGTTGCCTTCTACCCGCTCCTGCTTGCTAGTCGCTCCGGCCTCATCTTTAGCCGTGCGACTTGTTCTCCTCTGTTCGCCCGCCTTGGTTTTCTCTTCTCTTCTTCGCTTAACTGTTCGGCTTCTTTCTCCTCCTCGCGGCTTGTTCTTATCGCCGCGGTTTGCTCCCCTCTTGCTTCCATGGATTCCCCCTCCTCCAGACTGTCCGCCTCGGTGGTCACCTCTTCTGGTAGTGCTCATATTGTTACTTGCGGAAGATGGCTCATCGACTCTGGTGCTACAAATCATATGACGGGCAATCCTCAGTGTTTCTCTCTTCTTGACACACATGCACATTTGCCCCCGGTCATTGTTGCTGATGGGTCTCCCTCACCCGTCCATGGGATGAGCATGATTCAAGTCACTCCATCTCTCTGCCTAGCTGATACCCTCTATGTGCCCAAGTTTCCGTGCAATTTATTATCGGTTACTTCTTTATGCAAGCAACTACGGTATTCTGTCATATTCACCTCTACCTCTTGTGCCTTTCAGGATCCGGACTCCCAACAGACGATTGCTACCGGGACTGAGAGTGGTGGCCTCTACTTCCTCGACAACATTTCTGCTCTCTCCGCCTTCTCCACCTCCTCTACAGATCTTCTCCAATGGCATCTTCGCCTTGGCCATGCTCCTCCCCGCATTCTGCGCCGGCTCCTGCCCCACCTCCCTCCTTATCATCCTCCTTTAAACTGTGATGCCTGTCAACTTGGCAAACATCACCGCTCGTCCTTCCCACCAACGCAACGTCGGGGCTCTTCCCGTCCATTCGACCTCGTTCACTCTGACATTTGGGGTCCCGCTCCTACCCTCACCATCAGACGGGGTAGTTCCTATTTTGTCACATTCATTGATGATTTCTCTTGGTGTACGTGGGTGTATCTTCTCAAGGATCGCTCCGAGCTATTCTCTGTTTGGACCTCATTTTACTCTATATTTAAGACTCAGTTTGATACATCTATTAAAATCCTTCGTTCTGACAATGCTAAGGAGTATCTTAGCCACGACTTCTCCTCTTTTTGTATTCACCATGGTGTTATTCGTCAGACAAGCTGTGTCTACACCTCCCAACAAAATGGGGTGGCGGAACGTAAAAACCGTCACCTCCTTGATGTCGCTCGCACTCTGCTGACTCAAATGCATGTTCCTCGATCCTATTGGGGCTATGCTGTCCTTCTCTCCTGCTATCTCATCAATCGCCTTCCCTCCACAGTTCTCCACGGTGCTACCCCCTTCTCCCTTCTTTATCCAAACACGGATCCCTTTCCTCTTCCCCTGCACATCTTTGGGTGCACCGCCTTTGTGCACTCTCCCGCTGCCACCCGTGACAAACTCTCACCCCGTGCCACTAAATGTGTCTTTTTGGAGTACTCTCCCACTCAGAAAGGTTACTGTTGCTTTGACCCCGTTACCCGCAAGCAATTTGTCTCTGCGGATGTCACCTTCTTTGACAATGCATCCTACTTCTCTCCCGCTTCCTCCTCTCCTCCTCCTGATCCTACTTCTCATACCGACCCATCCATTCCCTCTGCTCCCACTGATGTTCCGCCATCTCCACCATCTCCACCATCTCCCCCTTCTCCACCATATCCACCCTCTACTCCGCTTTCTCCCTCCACTCCGCTGTCATCTCTCTCTACTCCCGGGCCAGCTCTCTCCACCACGGATACTCCGGATACTGAGGCACCTGCTGACCTGGATCTCCCCATTGCTCTTCGCAAAGGGGTTCGGGCATGTACCCAACACCCGCTTACTGCAGTTGTTTCCTACGATCGTCTTACCCCTTCTCACAGAGCTTTTGCATTGGCTATCTCGGCCACTGCCACCCCCCGTTCCTACCAGGAGGCCCTTACTATTCCTCATTGGAAAGCTGGCATGGATGAGGAGATTGCTACTCTCACGGAACGGGGTACCTGGACCCTTGTTCCTCCTCCTTTCAGCACGGATGTTGTTGGTTGTCGATGGGTCTTCGTGGTGAAGTTTCTCCCAGATGGCAGTGTGGACCGTTATAAGGCTCGCCTGGTTGCCAAGGGTTTTACCCAAACTTATGGCGTTGATTACTTTGACACTTTCTCTCCAGTGGCTCGTCTCAGCACTATTAGGGTTCTTCTCTCTGTGGCTGTCAACAAGGATTGGCCCATCTCGCAGCTTGATGTTAAGAATGCTTTCCTCTATGGTGATCTGCAGGAAGATGTTTACATGGAGCAACCTCCGGGGTATGTTGCTCAGGGGGAGACACGGGTATGCCGGCTCAAGAAGACTATCTATGGCCTCAAGCAGAGTCCTCGTGCCTGGTTTGACAAGTTCAGTGGCATTGTTTCGGCCATTGGTTTTACAAGAAGCTCAGCAGATCACTCCTTGTTTGTTCGAAAAACAGCCTCTGGTCTTGTTGTTCTTGTAGTGTATGTTGATGACATTCTTCTTACTGGCGATGATCAGGATGTGGTATTGATGACCAAGAAACATCTTCGTCAACATCTGGTCACAAAGGATATGGGCTCCCCAAAATACCTTCTGGGGATTGAAATCTCTCGGAAGCCCGACTCCTTAGTTCTCTCTCAGCGTAAGTATGCCCTTGATCTTTTAAAAGAGGCAGGATTGACTGGAGCAAAACCTGCCCGATGCCCCATGACAACTAGAGAAGACAAAACCTGGACAGATGATTCGCCTTCTCTTTCAGATAGTTCGCGGTACAGGCGTCTGGTTGGTAAGCTCATATATCTCACAGTGACCAGGCCCGACATTTCCTATGCTGTGGGCAAGGTGAGTCAATTCATGCAAGCACCTAGGGAGTGCCATCTACAGTCCGCCTTGCGGATCTTGGAGTATGTCAAAGCAGCGCCGGGGAAAGGATTACTTTTTCAGAAGAATGGTCATCTGAGGATTGAAGCCTACTCAGATACAAGTTATGCTGATGACAAAAGAGATCGCAAGTCAACCTCAGGTTTTTACACCTTTGTTGGGGGAAATCTGGTGAGCTGGAAGAGCAAAAAGCAGTCTGTTGTCTCCAGGTCCAGTGCAGAAGCTGAGTATCGCAGTATGGCGTCGACCACTTGTGAGTTAAAATGGCTGCGGGCTCTCATGCTAGATTTAGGAGAGGTCTACAACCATCCTCTACCTATGTTCTGTGATAACAGGGCCGCCATATACATCTCCAAAAATCCTGTCTTCCATGAAAGAACAAAGCACATTGAGGTCGACTGTCATTTCATTCGTGAAGAGATCTTAAAGGAACAAATTTGCACTCCCTTTGTCACATCTGATAAAGAGCTGGCTGACATCTTCACCAAGCCAGTTTCCGCCTCATTTCTTCATATTTGCGACAAGCTGGACATGATCGATATATATGCTCCAGCTTGAGGGGAGTGTTGAAGTTGGTGACCGAGCGGTCTGGCGGTCTGTCTTGACGGGTTGAAGACCGCGCGGTCTGGCGGTTTGTCTCAGCCGGCTTGGAGACCGGGCGGTCTAACGGTCTCCCCTGACATCTCTCTTCTTCTCTTGTGGTAGCCGTGCGGTTAGCCCTTCTGTCTAACCGCGCGGCCTGTGCGGTTTGTTTTGTATAGTCCGCTTAGTCCTGTAAATTTTTAGTCTCACATCTCTTATTTGTATTCTCTCATCTCTCCTCCATTCTATATAAGGGAGGACATACCTTTGTAATATATACCTTTTTCAGATAATAAAGTTTCAGATTAAAACCATTTCTGCTTGTTGTTTGTTCGTTTCTAACAACTCCGTACATGTAACACCTCTCATCTAATGACCGTATAATATGGGCCCGGCCGGACCCATTGCTGACCCACGTTACAACCAATTTTTACAGGGCAAGGATCACAAGCAGGAGCTAGCTCGCCGGCCAAAAAGGCCTAAGCCTCACGAAGTGTTCCAAGTTTCGTACTAGCTCTATTTTCTGGCATTGTATGTTTGATGCTCTTATTTTTCTGGCTTGTATGCCGAGGTAGTCTAGGAGTGCTTTTGCACATTGATGTTGGATGTTATCTTTTTGGAGTGTTGGACTCTCTTTTGTTTTAAGGCCCTAAGGCCGTTTCGATACTCGTATATGTGGATAGCTTTTATTCTTGTTTACTGTTTCCGCTTTTGTTTGGTTTTGAGTTTTGAGATTGGGTATTTCATATCATCTTTTAATGCTAAAGCTGTGGCGTCTGTATGTTGTGGGCCCCGACAGGACTCATATTATACGATCATTACAGGGGAGGTGTTACAGTACAAATAGTGTCTCTAAATCTTTAAGGCGAAGACCACTGCTCCTAACTCTAAGTCATGCACTAGGTAGTTCATCTCATGCTTCTTAAGTTGTCTAGAAACATACACAATCACGTGCCCGTGCTGCATCAATATCGCCCCCATGCCCTGATAGGATGCATCAGTGTAAATCTAGAATTCTTTCTTCCCAGATGGAAGGGCAAGGATCTACACAGAGGTAAGGAGGTCCTTCAGCTCTTGAAACACATCCTTGCACTTAGGTGTCCATTCAAAAGGCACACATTTCTTGGTCAGAGCAGTGAGTGGAAGGGCGATCTTTGAAAACCCCTCGACGAACTTGTGAATAGCCGACAAGTTCGAAAAAACTACGTACATCTACCACCGACTTCAAGGGTTGTCACTCCTTCACAGCACACACCTTGACATGATCCATTGCTAACCCTACCCCATTAATCACATGACCTAGGAATGCGACCTTCTGGAGCCAAAACTTGCACTTACTGAACTTTACGAATAACCGATGCTCCCTCAACTTTTCCGATACCAAAGCCAGATGCTTCATATGGTCCTCTTCCGACCTCGAGTAGACTAAGATGTCATCGATGAACATAATAATGACGACATCTAGGTAAGGCTCAAACACCCTATTTATCATTCTCATGAATGCGGAGGGGGCATTTGTGAGTCCAAATAGCATAACAATGAACTTATATAAGTCGTATCTCGATCTGAAAGCGGTCTTCAGAAAATTCTCCTCCTGAATTCACAACTGATAGTACCTTAACCGCAAATCTAACTTGGAGAACCAGTGAGCTCCCACAAGTTGATCAAATACATCATCGATCCTGGGTATGAGATAGGTGTTCCACACCGTCAATCAGTTGAGCTCCCAGTAATCTATGCACAACCGCAGTGATCCATCTTTCTTCTTAATGAACAAAACTAGGCTCCCATGGTGATGAACTAGGGTGAACAAATCCTGAGTCCACCAACTCTTATAACTGTACCAAAAACTCTGCTAGTTCCTTCGTGGCCATCCTGTATGGGGCTCGAGAAACAGGCTTGGCACCCAATATTAGCCTAATCTAGAAGTTTACTTCCCCTAGGCGGGTATAGTCCAGGTAGCTTTTTGAGGAAAACATCGGGAAAATCCTGAACCACTGATACATTCTTCACACTAACCTCTACCTCCTTCAGCTCAAAATATATCATAAAAGCTTAGTTCGCCTGCTCATGATCCTTAATGGCCTGAATAGAAGATAATAGCACCTAGGTAATGGATCTAATATCTTGAAAGATGATCTCTGAATCTCCATGTCACAACTTGATCTGCTTTGTTGTGTAGTCAATCCAGCCATGATGCCAATCCAGCCAAGTCATGACCAGAATGAGATCAAATTTTGACATCCTTAACACCGCTACAGGGGCTTTGAAAAGCTTGTCTCCAATATACACATCCAAGTTGCATTTGGCAGATGAGATTATCTCGGAGCCATCCGGTAGGTGTACTCTCCGAGTGACCCCGGTGAAGTGTTACACATCATTCAGATCCTTCACGAAATTTGTTGAGATGAACGAATGAGTGACACCAGTATCGAACAAAATGCAGGCACACCTCTCACTAATAGTCATGATGCATAAGAGTTAAGTTATAAAAACTCTAAGGTGAGGTTTCCTAAGTAATTTCAGGCATGTAAAGGATGTATTAAAAATATAGAATATGATTGTTGGGTACAACAATGATTTCCTGCGGGTCCCGCTCCCGAGTCATGTCCAAAGCGAACACCTACTCTCAAGCAGGTCCAGGGTTCCTACCTTGTAGACCTCATCCTCGGCAAAGTCCTCGCACCCGCTGAACCGCTGAGGGAGCCATGAGATGATTTGGGGCATTCCCAACCAGTTGCGGGTAGAAGCGTTGAATGTGGCATGGCTGGTGACAATGGACATAATCCCCATAAAAGGCTCTTTGGGCTGCTGGTATGCCTGAGCCTGCAGGGGTGGGGGCAGTGCTGGTGTGGAGCCGGTTGCTCCATCCTGAAATCCTAACAGAAATTTCTGTTACCACTTCCTTGGTTTCTTCCTCTGCCCCTGGTAAGCTACCTCCTCTTACGAGGCCCTGCTTCCAATTCATCCTCTGTTAGTCTCTTTCCACTAGCCTAGACCCCAAGATGGCCTACCTCCAATCTTTTTGTCATCTCTATGATCTGAGCAATGTTTGAGTCAGCTACAAAAAGGAGAGCCTGCCTGAGAGGGTCTCGCAGATCCTTGTAGAACCTCTTCACATATTCGCTATCATCTAAGTCATAGGAGTCAGCAAACCTGGCCAGATGTTGAAATTCCCGTTGGTATTCCACAACTGATCTACATCCCCGCTTCAGCTACAGGAACTTTCCTCAAGTTCGTCATGAGCAATAAATGGAACAAAGTGCTCTAGGAATGCATTGTATAACTCACTCCAACTAATGTCAGTGTAAATGGGCCCTTTGAAAGTGGAGCCCATAAGAGACTTCCACCACCTCTTGACGTATGATTCTAGGACAGAAACTGCTAAGGTAATAGCCATGCTGGCTGGGCATCGGATCCCAGCCATCAAATCCTGCACTGAGTCCAACCACTCCTACGTGCGAACAACTGATTCTATCATGTGATAAATAGGTGGAGAGAGAGAGCTCAGAAGGTGCTAAGTCAGTTGGAGCCCGGGGTCTGCTACTGCAGCGGGGCCTACTGAGACCTGAAGGCATCTAAAATCGTAGTTAGGATCTGCCCCAACTCTGATTGTTGAAAAGGAGTAGGGATCAGAAGGATGGGAGTGCCCGTCACTGGCTTGGTATGTATCAGGATATACGCAAAAGGTACAAATTTAGGGTTAGGTTGTCTAATCGTAGGATAACAAGTGGACATACTTAGTATGAATCACATATGGACACACCAATGCTTCCGCTAATTCAGTTTGCCCTCAAATTGAATAATTGAGCAGGGGTGACACCAATGTTTAATGACTTCTTTATCTTTGAATCATTGCAAGTTGATACCATTTGTAAGATCCCCCTCCCATAATACAAGACACGACCGAGATGAGCCTTATACCCAGAACAACCACCTTATAGTAACATCAACATACTGGCTAATCTATACCATAAGACGCCTATTTTGTTGGCTATTTCTAATATCACATTGTCAACATCAATAAAAGAAAACACAGAATCCATGATCCACAAAAATAAGGAGTCCAATCAAAATATAAGTCAGGAAGCTACACAAAAGCTCCTGCAAATACCAGAGTACAAAAAATTGCCCTAAGGGATACATCAAAAACTCTTGCTCATATCTAGCACAAAGGGAAACAACAAAATCGTAGTGTCAGACCCTATCTTTTTGGCCTAGCTGCTCTCCTGCGCGGGGTGCTATTACTGCTCCATCTATAACATCCCTTAAATAACTAGACCTCTATGAGTGGTTTTGTCATGACTAGGTCATGACAAAATCCTAGGAAGCTCAAGAAGATCAAGTGAGCCAAGGTATGAAGGTGGAAATCACCTTGGTCTGCCTATAACACAACCAATCAAAAAACCTATGGTTTGACTTTAGGCTTTAACTTGACTCCATTACCCCACCATAACACTCCTAAACCTTTGGGAGGTCCATTGGGCCACTAAGGATCCTATTGGGGTCAACCTAAGTGGTCAAGTTGACCAAAGTTAACCATAACCCTAAAGTGGTCAAAGTGTCATATTATGTGTCAAGTGACCACCAAGGTGTCAAACCAACCCTATCCAAATCTACCTAGACTTTAGGGGAGGCCAATGAGTCACTAAGGACCCATTGGGGTCAACCCAAAAGATCAAATTGACCAAAGTCAACTTAACCCTAAATTGGGTCAAAGTAGCTCAAGTTGACCCAACCTAGCCCAATCCATTTGGGCTAAGCCTAATTGGAGTGGCTCACTAGCTTAGGAACCTAACAATTACCTAAAATTCCATCTAAATTCGGGAAATGGTGACTAGGAGAGAGAAAGCTCAAGTTTACCTTTAATGAAGGAGAGAGAAACAGAGAGAAAGAGATGGTCTTTCATGGCTTGGAAGGCCAAGGGCCTCCTCTCTTCAATTCCAATAGCTTGGTCCACCTCCCCTGATCAGTTATGAGGAGATCAACATCCATGTCCAGCCCCCTTGGTGGCTGAATTCCCTTGAAGATTTCTTCCCGATGGCTTAGACCCCTCTCTCCCCCAACTGATCCTTTTAAAAGCTTCCCTAGACTCTCAACAATCGGTTCCAACATTCCCTTGAAGATTTCGAGCTCTCTGGATAGGAGGAGGCAAAGCACCCGAAATCTCTACCACCAACAATAGCAACCCGACGCTCAGCTTGACTCCAGCCACCCCAGAAGGTCCTGTCTTCCTCCTCTCTCTCTGTGAATAGATCTCCATCTATCATCCCCAAGGTTTTGGTCTAATTGGCCCCAGATCAAGGGAGTCAAGAGCTTGGTTTTTCAAGCTTTTCTTCCATCCACCATTCACTGTTCTGGCCATCTCCGGACGGTCTACCACCGCGAATCACCGACAACCACTTCAACGAAGTGGTGGTGACAGTGGCCGGCCGGGAAGGGGCGTGGGTGGCCGGGAAATCACGGCAAAGTCAGCCCAAGATGGAGTAATCTGAGTCGTTGGCGCGATGAGGAATACCACGATATTCCGTCGGTTTTGCGCCAAGATTCATGTCGCCGTATCT
The DNA here is from genome assembly GCA_039583875.1 of Platanthera guangdongensis. Taxonomy (NCBI): domain Eukaryota; kingdom Viridiplantae; phylum Streptophyta; class Magnoliopsida; order Asparagales; family Orchidaceae; genus Platanthera; species Platanthera guangdongensis. The sequence goes on from CM077163.1 coordinate 4,428,214, forward strand.
ATACAAATAAGATTAATATTATTTCATTTTATTTAAGTTCTATCACACTTATTGCAGTAGATGATTTTAATTATTAAAAATACTTAAGACCCTCTACTGGGAAAATGATCAACATTAAAGTTGTAGCCCTTGAACTTTAGTTTATTTTAAATTGATTTCATCCCATTTGGGTCAGTGGTCTGACCACAACCCTCAAAATGGTGCAGTCTATATATAGAGTTAGCCAGAGACTAAATTGAGTTCCCCCATCAATCCAGCAAACCAAATGACTTGAGATTTGGATTGGGGGGTCACTCTTACCTATACCTCTGACATATCCAAAAATGGGAATTTTTGAAAAATATTTTTCTATAGTTTTTTTTTAAAATATTTAATAATCAATGTATGAGTTAATTAGAGGGTCTAATGATCTCATAATTCCCCAAAAGTTTGGTGGATAACCCTTAGGGACATGATAGGTCTTTGGTAAAAATCTCAGCCTATTTGGGTTTGATTTGAGTAGGTATTGGTGTGACCAAAGTTTGGTCCCTAAGGGGCAAATTAGGGCAAATGCGTGTTTGATGGGGTGAGTGGTCAATCCTCATCCAGAAGGGATGAAGCCTTGGTCACTGACTTAATGTCATATAAAACACTCCCACAAGAGATTTTGGGTAGTTTAGGGTTAGAATGCCCTAGAACCCTAGTGTGAACACTAGAGTTGAGTTTTGAGCTCAAAACAGGACATGATACCATATGTTCTTGGAATGTATTGAAACTTGGTAAGTGTGTTCCTACGGTGGAACTAAGCCATAGTAAATGATTTTAGAATTTTAGGAACTTACTTGGAAATGGTTTAGGACCAATTAGGATACTTTTGCTCATAATTTTATTGCAGAGTTATATGATCTTGGAGTTTCATGAAACATAGGCAGTGATCTTATATAATGGTTAGTAATCTTTGAAAATTTTGATATGTATTTTGGAATAATGTTTATAGTACTTCATTCACAAACATAGTAATTGCCCTATTAGTAAGAAAATTATTATGAGTTATTTACTCACTAAAAAATTATGAAATTTGGTTTGAGGTAATTTTAAGGCTTCATCATGCTGTGTAAATTTTTATAAAATTATTGGAAGTCTTTTCATATAGGATGCTTCACAAAGTGCCCTGTGTAAAATATTCTTAAATAATTTATTTATGTGGCCAAATATGTTTGAAAAATTATTAAATTGAGTCGGTTATCTTTTCTGGTCACATTTAAACTATGGTAATTTATATATATTGTTTGGATGATTATTTCTATTATTTCCTGTCTTGCCCTATTAATGAGATTATTTAATCAATAATTAGTTTGGACATCAAAACTTTTTGAAACAATTATGAATTTCAGTATTTACTGTTATTTTGATGATATACACTTGTCATAATTTTTTGAGACCATCCCATGTCAGAAAAGTATACTCGATGTTCAAAAGCATATTTGGCCTGATTTTTGCAGAAAATTAAATAAATGCCAAATAAATTAGGAAAAATATTATATTCTGGATTTATCCTTAAAATATCATTCTAGACACCCAGTAATAATCTTAAGTCATTTGGATGAATATCTGGAGGGATCACCTTTCATGGACATCATGTAGCTCATCAGGTCTGCACATGGTAAAACAGTAGAAATAAGATAACATATAAGCTTTGGCAGGGAAAGGTGAGGTAGTTGGTGTATTTGTTTTGGTTGGATAAGAAAGAGGTCATAAGTAGGAGTTAAGTTGTGATAGTCTGGTTGACTAGGATGCAAGGTTGTTCTCGGGATCGACGATGGATCGTCGTTCCATTGAAAGAAGTCTAAATACACTTAGGTTTTGTTCAAGTGTAAGATCAGGAGAGTTAGGACATGAGTAGATACCAACAATAATAAATATCTTGCGAAATGAAGCTTTGAGCTTCAGCCCATCGTAGTTCTTAGTACCATCGAGAGCCCTTCATAGAGAATGCCCTGAGCACTCCAAGGTTAACTTTAAACCGTAAGACTAAAATGATTAAAGAGCAATTAGTAAATACTAGTACTTCACTTTCACTCACATCGATAGCTCAGGAGACTTGCTTGGCTTAGTTACTCGAGCGGTAGACTCGGTGGTTGTGGAAATGGGCAAGTTAGCACGGCGAGCCGAAGGCTCGGAAGGTAGTTGTAACAGACAGGTTAGTCAGGGAGCCAATGACTCAGAAATTCATGGCTGCATGTGCATAAGGTGGTTGGTCTTCGGTATTTGACGGTCGTTCACACCGACGTCTATACGATGACTCGGCGGATGTGGTTTACACTTAGCTAAGGAAAAGACTGGTGAATTTGCCAGCAGAGTACGCAGAGGCCGTCGTGCAGTTCGTCAGTTTCCTCCAACCTAGTGGCCGATCCTCCATGCCCGTTCACGTTGCCGATCCTTCAATCCAGCGGCCGCCGCTCGCGGGATTCCGCCGGTCCCGATTCCTCCTTGACCGCCCAAAATTTCACCGGATTCTCCGTTCCAGCAGCCACCGGAACCCAGCACTAAATATTGTTGGTCTTTCACTTTGTTTATTTTCATTTTTCTGGATCCCTATTGTTCCTCTTGTTTACTGTTTTACTCTGCACATGCGCTTTTTGTTGGCTCCTGTAGTAAGAAACCATCACAAATAATGGCTCTGTGCTTATTAATTTCAAGCAAGGGAACAACACCCAGGGTCAAACCTCAATTTGGCAGTCTGTTTTAAACTTGTGAAAACTTGATCATCTTTGTCTATTTGTAAGTTTTGGAATCATGATAACAAATTTAAAATTGAGAGTCAAACAATGATTTTGGGTTATCTGTTAATGATAACAAATATGTTTTGAGAATGATATAATTATTGTTCTTTTAAATGATCAATTTATGTGAGTTTTAAAATTTCAAAAATTGGGATACAAATAGCCTATCGTGATAAAAATATAATTTTAAGGTGTACAAATATTCATGAGTTATAAATAGTCATTTATGATGTACAAATATCAGCACTCTATTTTTTTATGCACGTATATAGAAGATCATGCGTGAAATCAAGAAAATTTCATATTTGTTGTTTTTTCAAAAAATAAATCATCACATATTTATTCATGTATTTTTATAATCATTTTAAATAGTCACGTATATATATTTTAAGGTGAAAATATATTTATAAAAAAAGTTTTTTTTGAACTACTGTTACAAATTACAAGTATGTTTTACATTTACAGTAAAAATAAACTTTATTTATAACTATATTTTACTTTGAAGTTGTATTTGAGCAAGAAAAAAAGATTTGTCATTAGTACCGCAGTTTTGGTCAGTCGAATCGTACTTTCTCTGAATTTTTCGTGACTTTTAAAAATACATTTTATGCATCCATTTTTAGGAAAAGTGCTCAACACGAAAGTTATAGATCTCGACGAGATCTACAACTTTTTTTGTTGAACATTTTTTCTAAAAAGTCAATGTACAAGGCGCAAATTGAAAATACGCCCAAGTTTCACGCTTTTTCGAAATACATATTGTACATGCATTTTTAGGAAAAATGTTGAACACGAAAGTTGTATATCTCGTTGAGCTCCACAAATTTCGTTTTAAATACTTTTTTAAAAAATGTATATACAAAATGTATTTTCAAAAGCTATTAAAATTAAGAGAAAATGTGACGTGCCTAGATGCCTGTGCTAATAACAATCAGAGAAAGAAAAGGAAGTTAGTTGAATTGGTTTTGTTATGTGCAAATCAAGTTTGACTTCGTACAAATCACGTTAAGTGCAAAGCAAATTAAAACACCATAAATACTTGTGAACCCGTAAAAATGCATTGGCAGCTAGCGGTATCCAAAACCGATTTTCACGTAAAATAAAACCAGAAAATCGTCCCCTGTTGGGCGTCTCCATGGCCGGAAGCAACCAGCAGGGCTACTTATGGGCTGTAGCCGCCGGAACGAATGCCGCTCTGGCTGCAATTTCCGCCAGGTTCTTCTCTTCATTGGTAAGCTCTCTACACTTTCCCGTTCGAAATCCTTTGTGCGCGATTTTTCTCCAGTTTATCTCTCCGGATCCGCAGCAGCTCACTGTGTATCTGTGCATTTGTGCGATTAATCCGATCTGATTTTATCTCTTTTCAGTAAGGAGAAGCCATGATTTTTATTTTGTTTTGATCATCTCCACTCTTTAAACGACGCCATGAAGGGAGACGACTGGAGAGAAACCCTAAGGCTCGGTTCATCTGGATGGAATTAAGCCGTTGTAATTGGATTGGGATTGGAGGGATCAATTCCAATTCTATTGTTGAGTGAAAAGATAAAAGGAGGAATTGGAAACCCTAATACCAAATTACATGGATTTCATTTTTTTGGTATTCTTGATTTCTTCCAAAGGATGTTGGAATTGTTTTGATAGCCTCCACTCTTTAAATGAGACAAGTGGATTAGATCATGAGATTAGAAGGGAGAGGAGTGGAGGGAAACCTTAAGGCTCAGTTAGTTAGGCCATTGGGTTTGGAATTGGAGGGATCAATTCCAATTCTATTGTTGAGTGACATAATAAAGTGAGGAATTGGAAATCATACCAAATTCCATGGAATTCATTTTAGGGCATTCTTGATTTCTTCCAAGCAAGGTTGTCAGGATCGAGATCCTAGATAAGATCGTTTTGAGGTTGGATCGGATCTGATGGTAGGATTTGATCGAGGATCGCTTTACAAAATCTGAATCGATTTACAAAATCTGGTTCGTAGGATCCTATGATCCGGATCGCGATCCTAACAACCATGCTTCCAAGCGATGTTGGGATTGTTTTGATAACTTACACTCTTTAAATTAGTCAAGTGGACTAGATCATGAGATAAGAAGGGAGAGAAGTGGAGAGAAACCTGAAGGCTCCGTTCATTTGGACAAAAATAAGCCATTGGATTTAGAATTGGAATTAGATGGATCAATTTCTAATTCTATCGTTGAATTCATTTTATGTTACAGTCGTAGCTCCCAGAACGGGGCTAGCCCCAGGCAGTCTAGTTCCTCCCGGGCAATTCCTACGATTCCCTCCCATAATTTCCTCCCTAGGTATTGTAATAGGGCCGCAACCCATACACCCCAATACGTCTCCGCATGTATTTAACCTTGGCGGCTGATTGTTGGGGCGAGGATTTGAACCCACGACCCTTTTGATGAGAGAACTTATTGAGTCGCGGCTCAGTTGGTGATATGAGTCATGTTAAGGACTTCTTATCAATGAGGTTTAGGGTTTGTTTCACGACCTCAACTACCTGTTGCGCTAAGAACAGATGCAAAGAAGGGTTGAGGTGGATGGGCCGCGGCCCTATTACAGTACCCAGGTTGGGAAATGTGGGAGGAAATTGTAGTAATTGCCCGGGAGGATTGAGGCCTTCCTGGAGCCCAGCTTGACCCAACCCGGTTCTGGGAGCTACGATCGTAACATAAAAGTGCACTTTTATGTTACGGTCATAGCTCCCAAAACCGGGCTGGGCCCCAGGAAGGCTGGTTCCTCCCGGGCAATTCCTATGATTTCCTCCCAAAATTCCCAGCCTGGGTACCATAACATGGCCGCGATCCATACAACCCAACCCGTCTCCGCGTTTATTTAGGCTTCATTTGTTTCGGCGGTGGAGGATCGATCCGGCGGGTGGAAACGGAGTGTTCGAAACGGAGGGGGGAGGTGGCTGCTCCAAACGGAGCTTTTTGGGGCGTTTCTCAAGGCGGGCGGGTGGAAACGGAGCAAACGCCGCCGGAGGTTCATTTGTTTACCCGCCATCCGGCGGCGTTTGCCCAAAACGGAGCTCCAAAACGCCCAAACAAATAGAGCCTTAACCTCGGCGGCAGGTTGTTGGGGTCAGCATTTGAACCCACGACCACATTGATGAGAGAACTTCCATGTATTATATTAGTGTGTTGAATTGTTTCTAATTATAACAAAGTTGTGGATTGTAGCTGATTAACTTTTAGTTTAGACGACATCTTATTTCATTATATGATATATGTAACTTATACATTGTTTTATGGATTATAACTCATTCATTTAGTTATGTATTTAGATTAAATAACAACATTTGAGGGGTTTGCTGTGTTCAAAAACAATAGTGATTTATGGATTTCTAAGTACATCCTGCCAGAAGACAACTTTTGTAAAAGAAACAATGTGGAATTTGAATTTTTAGCTTTGTGATGTCCTCTATGAAGGGTTGTTAGGTTGGCTCAAAGATTAGGGGAGTGCACAAAAATCTAAAGTCTACCGTGACATCACGATCTGATTTTTTGCATCGAACTAGTCGTTTTGTGGTGTGACACTTTTTGGACCTTGAAACCGATAGGGTGTTGCTTGGTTCGGTTTGTTGGTTCATAAAAATGTGTAAGCTTAGACGCTCAGCTTATATATATATATATATATATATATATATATATATATATATATATATATATATATATATATATATATATATATATATATATATATATATATATATATATTATTTACTCAAAATTTTTTGCCTCAAAGTTTTCAACACTAATGCTAATAGCAAAGTTGGGGAGACAGGGACCAGACATGGTATTCAACCTGAGAGAAGAGGAGAGGAAGTGGTGAAGTGATTAAGTTTTGTTCTTAACAAAGTAGAATAATGGGTGCATAATGGGTGCAACTAAGTAATAAATAGGAGTTTGAGTATAAAGACAATACAACAACACTCAAGCCTTTATACCACTATAGTGGGGTCGGCTATATGAATCCTTTGTCACCATTGTGCCCTATCTTTTGTCATAATCTTACTTATGTCTAAGTACAACATGTCTTTCCTTATAGTTTCATTCCAAGTCTTTATTGGTCTACCCCTCCCTCGTTTAACATGCCTAGTGGCTAAACTCTCATAATGTCTAACAGGTGCCTCTATTGGTCTCCTTTGTACGTGTCCAAAACATCTTAGTCGAGCTTCTCACATCTTCTCCGCAACTGGTGCTCTCTTATCTTATTCCTGATACATTCATTCCTAATTTTTTTCATTCTCATGTGTCCACACATACACCTTAACATTCTCATCTCTGCAACTCTCATTTTTTGCTCATATACACAATTCACTGCCCAACACGCCCAACACTCAGAACCATAGAGCATCACTGGTCTAATTGCAGTATGATAAAACTTACCCTTAAGTTTTAATGGTACTTTACGATCACATAAGGTACCTGATGTGCCTCTCCACTTTAACCAACCTGCTCGAAGACAAGAATAAGTAAAATATTATATACCAGATTAGCACAATTGTCTTTCTCCTGTTTCCACTTGAGCGAGGGATAGCTATTATATAATGAATAATTTAATTTGAATAACAACCGATATCCAATCAGCACTGCATACACAACTACTATCTGTTACGGTCAACGTACTTATTATATTGAGTTGTGTGATGGTGTTTTTGGTAGGGGTCGTGTCGTGTGATAACGTCTTTTAATCCCTCGTATTTACGGGTGTGCCCCGGGGCCCTATAAATAGACCCGTAGTCTTTGTATTAAGGCATAAATGAATGAAGTTCTAATTTCTGTCCTTGTTGTGAGATCTTGGTGGCCCTCTCCTCCAACGATCAATCTCGCTTAGGCAGTCGCGGTTCCGACTCCACGGTATCCTTCCCCACTGCCATTATCTCCATCTCCAGCAACATTTCGGGACCCGTAACATCTGGTATCAGAGGCTCAGTCCTCCTTCCATGGCGACAACTTATAGTTCCTTCTCGCTAGAGCATTCTCCCCCACGAACAACCACAGTCGTCGGGACGTCCACCATCATACCAGTCGCAACTCCACCTACTGCTGCCGCCGCCGTCCCACGTTCGGCTAGGGTTCCTACGATCGATAAGAACACAACACCAAACACTCTCTCTGTTCTTCTCTTGCCAGAGCTCATCCCAACCCTCGCCGACCAAGCATCACTGTCCCCGCTGCACGCGGCTTCGCCCACAGTCGACGTGGTAATTGATGCCGCTTCTCGCTCCGCCTTCCTAGAGCCGCTTGGTGTGCCTGTCTCCATCCTCGAGCGGCCGCGCTGCTGTCTCGTGCCTACGGCCTGGTTCTCGAGCCCTCCCTTGCAGTTGCGCCCTCATCCGACCAGCGGGATTTTTCGATCCCCGCGTGTAGAAGGAAACCAATCGGCAGCTTTTGTTTCTCAAGCCCCACAACAGTCGATTATTAATTCCGGTCTTTCTTTTTTTCCGCACGCCTGGGGGAAGACCCAATTCCAGCCGGTTATTATTATTGTTCCAGCCCGTTAGTTTATCCCTCGAGTCCCGCAATCCTCGAGCCACGCAATGACCCACCGTCTTCTTTATTGGATCCGCTTTCTATACACCTAATGCCACATCTTTAATTGTCTCCAAGGGTGCACGAACCTTTGGACCTTTTTGGAGGCATAGTTGGACGGCGATGCGGCTCCCGCGGAAACTCCCAAACCGCCGCATCAGAAGATTTTAGTTGGCCTGTCACGGTGTCACCCGCTCTCTCTTGCGTGCAACGTCCGCCAGCACGATGACCGACACTTCAGATTTCTTGGCAGCTCTCCAAGATTTCAGGACCTCGATCGAGACCCGTTTTCAGGGAGCTGAAATACGCCATCTGGATGCTGAAGCACGCCATCGGGACGAGATTGCCTCCTTCATCCTCAAGCTTAATGAGCTGTCCGCCACATTTCCCGTGATCACCACTCCACCTACGGATCACGCCAGCTCCAGTCCAGCGCCTCTGCCTCCGCCTCCACCACTTATCCGCCACGAGCCGATGACCTTCCTCCGACAAGACATGGCTATGCAGCCACGCTACACCAGATTGGACTTCCCCACCTATGACGGCAAAACGAATCCTTTGGCCTATGATGCAACCCGCGACGCATCTTTATTTTTATTCGTATCTGTTTTATTTTTGTAGCGCATGTTTTGGCGCATTTGGTCCTATGTTGTTGTGTTGAGTTGTATCACGCACGTTATTAGCGCTTTTGTGTATTTTTGTATCGTGCGTGTTGTTCGCACCAATTTTGCTGGGCTCGTTGGGGTGACCGGCTAACGAGACCCTGAATGCATAGGTCTGATAATTTAGGCGATAAGTTAGTTTAGGGCAAGCCTTATATTAATTAACTATTCAAATCTGAAATGTTTTTTTAGATGAGAAATATTTGAGGTCATGCCCCTCTCCTTTTATCAAATCTTAAGCCCCTCCAAGCCCATTATTCCTATGAAAAAAACCCTAATCCCCCCTTATAAAATCAGCCTCCCCCTTCCTGTTTTTTTTGGGGGGGGGGGAATAGAAACTGAACGAATCATTTTGATTTGTTTGGTTTCCCCTCCAGCGCCCCTAGCTCCGCTGTCTTCTCCCGATGGATTCGCTCAACACCGCCTCTTCCTCCATCCATGGCTCCGGCGCCGCCTATGGACTCCTCCCTCAGAGCCGACGAGCATTCCTCCGCCAGTTACGAAGCCGATCGAACCCTCCACTGTTGTCTGTCTCTCCAGCCGCTTCTGCAACCCCGCCAGTCCTTCCAGTTCTCTTCTTCACCGCCGGAAACTACCAGGGAGGCCCATCCCGCTACCAGATCTGCTGCCGGAATCTCCTCCATTCGCCTTCGCTCTCGTCGGAGCACTCCTAGGCACCGTCAGTGTCTGCTGCACCTTCCTCCGGTGGCTTCGTGCATCTCCTGCGCTTCCCCCCTTCCGTCGGCTGGGTTCACTGCTCCAGGCACCATTGCTGCCGGCAAAGTCTAGTCAACCTCCTGCGAGCTGTTCCAGCCAGCACCCCACAGTCCCAGGCAATTCCGGGAGATTTTCGTGCCCAGCTGTTACTCTTCCTCTTGAGGTATACCTCTCCCTCTTTGCTCACAGACATTAGTTATTTTTATGCTCAAGTTAAATTGAATAGTTAATTATTGGAGCTTGACATAGCTAATTCATCTCCTTATTATCGTTAATTACATATCCGTTTTTACTACTCTGTTGAATGTTAGGCCTGTGGACTTGTGACTTGTGACGTTAATACGTTCGTGCGGTAGCCTTGCATTCGCGAGCGACGTCTTGGTTGTTTATTTCGTTAGAAAATAGCCCGCCAAATCCCCTCATGCCAAATTATATTCGAAAACTACAACCCTAGGTTTCAGGTTACATTAGCCTGGCTCACCAGGTGCGAGCAATTCTTCAGCCACCAACAAATTCCAGCCGCTGAGCGATTTCCTCTCGTATTTTTTCACCTACTAGACTCAGCTCTGCTTTGGGCCACACGTCTCCTCACCGACCAGCCGGTCCTGACATGGGACGACTTCAAGCGTTATTGCAACCTACATTTCGGCCCGCCTATCCGCAGCAACCGCCTTGGTGCTCTTACAACACTCCGTCAAATAGGCACATTGGCTGATTACTTGTAGCAGTTCCAGCTCCTTCTGGCCCATGTTGCACTACCCCCAGCAATGCAAGTCAACATCTTTGCCGCCAGACTTCAAGAACACCTACGCCTGGATGTCGAATATGAGGCCCCGCCTGACTTCGTGACTGCTATGAGTCTCTCCAGACTATGCGACCGCCACCTCCAGTTGGCCCGTGAGCCCTACTTGCCCACCGACATCGACACTCAACAGGGACGCCTCGGGGTCCTCCCGCCCCGCCGGTCCGTCGCTTATCTCAGACTAAGATGTTGTACCGCCGCGCTCAGGGTTTATGTTTTAACTGCGATGAGCAGTACACTCGCGGACACAAACATAAGAAGCTTTTCTACCTCGACATTGAGGACTCGGACGAGGAATGCATCAGGTAACGCTCGCCTTTGCGTGATCTCCCTCGAGCTTGGGGACAAACACTTTTTGGGCGGTGGGAGTGATGTTGCGATCAACGTACTTATTATATCGAGTTGTGTGATGGTATTATTAGTAGGGGTCATATCGTGTGATAACGTCTTTTAATATTTTAATGTTCCCTCGTATTTACGGGTGTGCCCTGGGTTCCTATAAATAGACCCGTAGTCTTTGTATTAAGGCATAAATGAATGAAGTTCTAATTTTTGTTCTTGTTGTGAGATCTTGGTGACTCTCTCCTCCAACGAGCAACCCCACTTAGGCAGCCACGGTTCCGGCTCAATGGTATCCTTCCCCACTGCCATTATCTCCATCTCCAGTAACATTCCGGAACCCATAACACTATCATAAACTAGTAGAGTAGTTTTAGCCTCAACATTAAATGCTCAGTATACTAACTAAAGTTGTCTTAAACTTGGCTGATTTCACCACATTTCCAGTTGCTCCTCACTTTGACAAGTGTACCACACCTTAGACATCACACTCTAGACATCCTACACCAGACGTTTGTTGCTGGAAGACACTTCATTTTCTTCCTATACTGGATTTGAAATTTATTGTTGGTTTTGAGCTCTTCCTGCCAGCAGATGACTCTCACAAACTCAATACGGATCCAAATTTGGCAAAAGGTGGTCTGGAAACTATTTATAAGCCCTAGGAAAGTTTCAACCATATCAATATGCGATACCTCCCATCTCCTTGGGCGATAGCTCCAGATTATTCAAGCAGTAATCACTTGTCGACTATCAAGCCTTTAGGTACCGAAAATTGAAATATCAAGAATGTTTTCGCTCTTCAATTACCATGGGAATTCCAATCAGCGCCACGTTAAGTTTATCACCACAATATGATACTCTATTTTGCATGACAAGAGGAGTTTTAGTAATATCACCGTGCCAGTTCCCTCAATTTTTTTGGCAAGCACAGTTTCAGAAATGCCTCCATCAATGCATCACTTGCTGGTTTCCATGAGAGAACAAATCATAGTTCTAATGCAATCTATAGTCCTAATCGATAGGTCTGAGCAGTGTATGATTCCTTCTACAATTCACAAAAATTACGCAACCTATTAAATACACCAATGTTTGTTATTGATGAAACATGCTGGAGATTGAACCTACATATTAATGAACTCTCACTTTTGATAATAACAAATCTCGACGTGGAGATTAAAAACTATGTGTAGAAATGGAGAAAGCCAACCTTGTATATATGTCCACTTGGTACAAATACAATGAATGAGTACAAATATATAGATGAGAGAAAGAGAGAGGAAAGTCCTATACACAATGTGGGACTAAAGAGAGGAGAGAAAAACAATAAATGCTATACAAATGGGCCTAGTTTAAGTGGGCTTTTCCAACACTCCCCCGCAAGCTGGAGCGTATAGGTCATATGCACCCAGCTTGGACAAACACTGGTAGAACATGGTACTTGATAAGGCCTTTGTGAGGATGTCGACAACTTGATCAGTTCCTGGAACATGCTTCAATTCAAGTTTCCTCAATTGAACCTTCTCACGAACAAAGTGACAGTCAACTTCGATATGTTTTGTGCGCTCATGAAACACCGGATTCTTTGCGATGTGTATGGCGGCTTGACTATGACAAAATAGAACAGCAGAGGAGGGGAGTTTTACTCCCAGGTCAGTAAGGAGACTTTCAAGCCATGTGAGTTCTGAGACAACCGAGGCCATCGATCGGTATTCAGCTTCTGCAGAGGAACGGGCTACCACAGCTTGTTTCTTACTCTTCCACGTAATAAGATGACCACCAAAATAAGTACAGAACCCACTAGTTGACCTCCGATCGTCCAGGGAACCCGCATAGTCGGCATCAGAATAGGCAACCAATGCAGGAGCAGAGTCGGAGGTTTTGTAAACCAGCCCTTGACCCGGAGCTCCCTTAAGGTATCGAAGAATCCGTTCAACCGCTTGGAGATGAGAAGTCCGGGGAGCATGCATGAACCGACTGACAACCCCAACTGCAAACGATATATCCGGCCTTGTGACTGTTAGATAGATCAACTTGCCCACAAGGCGTCGATAGTATTCCGGGTTCGGAAGCAGCAAATCGTCATCCGAAGCATGAGCGCATAGTTTGTGATTTGCCTCCATCGGGGTACAAGCTGGCTTGCAACCGGACTGACCAGCATCTTTGAGAAGATCGATACAGTACTTTCGTTGGGAGAGCACCAACCCGTCCGGCCGTCGGGCGATCTCGAGACCAAGGAAGTAGCAAAGTTTCCCCAGGTATTTAGTCTGAAAAACAGTGCTCAGATGTTGTTTGACGTCTTGAATCCCCTTTGAGTCATCCCCAGTGAGAAGAATGTCATCAACATAAACTAACAGAAGGACGGTGCCAGTAGCCCGGTGTCGGGTAAAAAAGGAGAAATCAGCAGAACTCCGAGTGAACCCCATGTCTCGAACCACCTTGCTAAACTTGTCAAACCAAGCCCGAGGGGACTGTTTGAGACCATAAATTGACTTTTTGAGGAGACATACCTGAGACTCCCCCGTGGTCTCAAACCCGGGCGGTTGGCGCATGTAGACGGTTTCTTGAAGGTCGCCATTCAAAAATGCGTTCTTGATATCGAGCTGATGAAGGGGCCAGTGGCGGTGCACCGCGACGGAGAGAAGAACGCGGACAGTGTTAAGCTTGGCCACCAGAGAGAAGGTTTCCTCATAGTCGAGGCCCTCCTGTTGTGTGAAGCCACGGGCCACAAGACGGGCCTTCAGTCGGGCAATAGTGCCATCCGGAGCATGCTTGATGACGAACACCCATTTACACCCAACAAGGTGCTGACCGGGAGGTAAGGGAACCAAGACCCAGGTCTGGTTGGCCCACAGGGCCATCATTTCTTCGTCCATGGCAGCCCGCCAGCCAGGATGGTGAAGCGCCTCCTGCAAAGAGTTAGAGACCGAAACAGAGGATAATGAGGTGGCAAAGTGAAGAAGAGAGGGAGAGAGGCGATGGAGAGAGACGTAATTCGCCATTGGATGAGCGGTAGAGACGGGAGCCGGAGCAGCAGGGAGCAGAGCACCAGAGGGCGAAGCCGACTGCAGAGGGGCAACGAGATGAGGAGAGCGACGAGAATAGACCCGGATAACCGGGGGTGGGGGGCGGACAGGTGGCAGGGAAGGCAGAGAAGATGAGGAGTGAGGAGCAGGAACGACAGGACGAACGACGGGATCTGGACGCAGGGCGATATCTAGAGCAGGGAAGAAGGGAAGATCTTCACGGAAAGTAACATCAGCCGAGACAGTAACCTTGCGGGTAGCAGGCGAATAACATACATAACCCTTCTGAGTGCGCGAGTACCCCACAAAGATATGCTTGGTGGCACGAGGGTACAATTTGTCCGTGGAGGTACCGAGGTGGTGAACATAGCAGGTACACCCAAACACTCGTGGAGGAACGGGAAAATGCGGAGTTGTGGGAAAGAGGAGGCTGAAGGGAGTAGCATACTGGAGGACGGAAGACGGGAGGCGGTTGATGAGAAAGCACGCCGTGGAGAGCGCGTAGTTCCAGTATGTTTTGGGAACCTGCATTTGAAGCATAAGTGAGCGAGCAACATCAAGAAGGTGACGATTCTTGCGCTCGGCGACTCCATTCTGTTGTGGAGTGTACGGACATGAGGTTTGGTGAAGAATGCCGAACTCAGAGTAGAGAGAGACAAAGGTATGGCTGGTGTACTCCCGCGCATTGTCAGTACGAATAGTGCGAATAGGCGCAGAGAACTGAGTGCGAGTCTCGAGTATGAAAGCCCGGAATACGCGGGGAAGTTCAGAGCGATCTCGAAAGAGATATAACCACGTCATGCGAGAGTAATCATCAATAAAAGTAAGAAAATAGCGATAACCAGAAATACTAGTAAATTTGTACGGACCCCATATATCGGAGTGTACTAAAATAAAAGGAGCGGAGCTCCGAGTACAATGATGAGGGAACGATGAACGGGGCTGTTTGCCCAAAATACATGTGTCGCAGCGAAAAACAGGGAGAGTAACATCAGGAAGAGCCTTCCGGAGGACTGGAAGAGGAGCATGTCCCAGACGGCGATGCCAATCCGAAGAGGAGATAGAGGCGAGGACAGTGGGAGAGTCGTCAAGAAGATAGAGCCCATTCTGCAGCCGTCCTCTACCAATGATAGTCCGCGTCTGCTGATCCTGTATGAGAAAAGAGGAAGAAGTAAATGTCACGGAGTAATTAGAATCAGTAGTAAGGCGACCAACAGACAGAAAATTGAAAGGAGAGCCCGGAACATGTAGAGCCGAGCGCAGGAGGAGAGAAGAGGTGAGAGAAATATCAACACATCCAGAGACTGGAACCGACGCCCCATTAGCGACAGTAATGTACTTCAGGTGAGGTGAAAGCAAGTACTGAGGAGGCCTAACAGATGTGATATGATGAGTGACACCAGAATCAAGGATCCAGCGCGTGCCAGAGGAGAGGCAGGCGATACCTTCATTGGAGAGAGAGGCAGCAGAGGCAACCGAGGCAGGCGGACGGCTGAGCAGGCCATGAAGATGCTGGAGCTGAAGACGAACCTCGTCGAGATCAGTACGAGGGGAAGCAGAGTCGGTAGTAGCAGCAGAGGCTTGCGGACGAGGAGGTCAGCCATGTTTGCGATAGCATGTGGCCTCAAGATGGTCATCTTTACCGCAGAACGAGCACTTAGGCCGAGACAGGCCACCCCGACCCCGGCCGCGAGAGTCAGAGCGGCCGCCACGGGCAGAAAAGGGGAGAGGCAATAAGGGAGCTGGTGCCTGTTGAACAAGGGCCGGAGAAGGAAGTCCGGGCACATCCGGAGGCGGGGAGACTTTGAGAAGCATTGAGCACACATCGGAAAAAGATGGTGTAACAGTAGAGGAGAGGATGTGAGCCCGGACACTGTGAAGATGAGGCGGTACCCGAGCCATCATCATGGCGATACCCACAGCTTCCTTTTGGGTACGTTGAGCAGCAAGATCTAAAGTCGGAGGCTGATGGTGGATCCAAGCCTCAACCAGAGACCGGGCCTGAGCAACAAAGGATGTCAGGTCGGTTGCACCACTGCTATCAAGGGCCTGGAGAGCAGTGATGATGTCATATAGATGGTGGAGACTATCCTTGCCAGAGTAGAGGGTGTGGAGCTCGTCCCACATGCCTTTGACCGTCTCATGATACATGGCCAGGCGATAAGATTCGCCATCAAGAGAGTTGAGAAGCCAAGTCTGCACACGACCATCATTGCGTAACCATTCCTCAGTAGGGGTACCGATAACGGGCTGAGTCAAGTGATGAAGGAACCCCTTTGACTGCAGGACACGGCGAACCGAGTGTGCCCATTCCACAATGTTCTTCTTGCCAGTGAGAGAAATAGTAGTAATCCGAAGCTCGTCGCGGACTTCCTGGAGAGAGGTCGGGCGTTCAGGAGGAACAGCCGTGCCGACAGAGTCCGCAGATGTAGACATGTGGGTGACCTGGAGGAGAGGAAGCGGGAAGACAGCGGACTGGAAGAGGCCGCAGCGAGCTGGAGGAGGCCGCAGCGGGCTGGAGGAGACCGCGGCGGACTGGAGGAGGCCGCGGCGGACTGGAGGAGGCTGCGGTGAGCGCAGACACGTTCAGCAAGGAGCGGGCTAAGAGAGGCCGCGACGGATTGGATAGGCCGAGGCGGACTCGATCAGACCGCGGCGGACTGTAGCTGGGTAAGCACGGCACGTCGCGGGAACAAGAGAGCAACCGCAGCGGGCTGGATCAGTCCGCAAGACTGAAACCACGCAGAGAGGCGAGCCCGCGGCGGACAGGGAAAGGAACGTGGCCGCCTGAAGAGGAAGGAGAGCAGCCGCAGGCAGGAGAAAAGTGCGGACAGAAGGAGGCCGCCGCGCTTATGGCCGACGGAAGAGAGCAAGAAGAGGAGGCGAACACCGAGTTCGCAGCGGACAGAAGGAGACCGCGGAGCAAGGGAGCGAGTTCGCCGAGGTCGCGCCGGACAAGAAGAGGCCGCAGCGGACTATGGGAAGCAGTGGACCCCACAGGATCAGAGAGAGGGCTATAAAGAGGGGCCTGAAGAGGAGGGAAGAGGAGGGAAGAGGAGTGGTTCCACGGGAAGAGAGGAAGCGGTCTGGACAAGGGAGGCCGCATGGGGGGGACGCGACTAGGATGTGCGGACACACATATGCAGACCGCAGAGACCGCAGGCCGCAGGGCGGATAGAAAAGGGAGTCCGCAGGAGTCCGGAACCTGTCTCTGATACCATGTAGAAATGGAGAAAGCCAACCTTGTATATATGTCCACTTGGTACAAATACAATGAATGAGTACAAATATATAGATGAGAGAAAGAGAGAGGAAAGTCCTATACACAATGTGGGACTAAAGAGAGGAGAGAAAAACAATAAATGCTATACAAATGGGCCTAGTTTAAGTGGGCTTTTCCAACACTATGCAACATAGAAATGCAATAACAATGTATAATTAGAATGAATGTAAGATCCTTTTAAATGTATATTTGACATACAAGTGAAACATAATAAAGTGTCGCAATAAACAATATTCTAAAACATCCTCATTTTTGTTATTATAGCAAAACCAATCATTCTTTTCACAACAATAAGCTAAACAATCATATGCATTTTGGTAGAGAGCAGAGTACATTGCACACAATAGTATAACAAGGTCTATAAGTTAGGTGCTAGGGTTGAAGAGGAGGAGTGAACAGTCAAGAAGGATGAAGAAGAGAGACAAATGTTAGTCTATAGAGCTCCTTTTCCATACCATCTCAAGTTAGCTGAAATGAAAGATACATATAGGCTTATATAGTGCCTCATTCCAAAGTACGCAAGGACAAACGGTACATAACACACGACCCGAATTACACTTGTGATAATAAAGGATGAGGCTGACAACTGTGTTGGATCTTGCGGTGCCCTTAGAGGGGGGGGGGGGTAAATAAGGTCTATTGAAAACTGTTCGAAATTTTAGAAGAAGCCATGTAATTAGGCACATGTTGTGGCCCATATAGCTTTCTTAAGATTAATCCCACATCTTGAATAGGATTCTTCTTCTCTCTCTCTTCATATATATATATATATGTATTCTCTCAAGTTGTAAAGTGAATTTTTGGGCATTAATAAAATTTCCTCAGATTTTCTACATGGTATCAGAGCCAGGTTTCGATCCTCCGATCTGTGGGTTTTGGGCCCACCATGCATTCGATGTGTCAGAGAAGAAAAAAGAAGGGGGTGACATGCGGTCATGGATGAGGAAATGACTGCTCTTTGGGCCAATCAGACTTAGGATCTTGTACCCCTCCCTCCTGGACAAAGTTGTGTTGGTTTTAAGTGGGTCTTTGCAATCAAACATGCTGCGGACGGGACCATTGAACGTCTAAAAGCTTGACTTGTGGCTCGGGCGTTCACTCAACAACAAGAAGTTGATTATGATGAAACTCTCTCTTGTCGCCAAGTTAAACTTTGTTCGAGTTTTGATCTCCTTAGTTGTTCATCGCCAGTGGCCCCTATATCAGCTGGATATCAAAAATCTTTTTCTGAATGACGACCTTCTTGAGACTGTCTACATGCATCAACCGCTCTGGTTTGAGACCACGGGGGAGTCTCGTGCGTGTTTGCTCAGGAAATCTATCTATGGTCTCAAACAGTCTACTCGTGCTTGGTTTGACAAATTTAGTAAGGTTGTTCATGAGGTGAGCTTTAAGAGAAGCTCGACAGACTTCTCTCTTTTCACTCGTCATCAATCTATCAGGATTGTCATTCTCCTGGTCTATGTGGTTGATATTTTGATTACTGGTGATGACTCCATAGGGATACAACAAATTAAGCAACAGTTAAACCCTGTCTTTCAAACTAAAGATCTGAGAAATTTTCAGTATTTCCTTGGACTTGAGGTAGCAAGGAGACCTGATGACATTGTCCTATCACAATGGAAGTATTGCCTTAATCTTCTTCAAGATGCTGGGCTCTCAGGGTGAAAACCCGCAGAAACCCCGATGGATATCAATTACAAGTTGTGTGCTCATGAATCTAACTTCGATTCACTGCTTCCAAATCCGGAGTACTATCAGCGGTTTGTAGGAAAACTGATATATCTAACAGTTACGAGACCGGATATCTCATTTGTTGTTGGAGTAGTCAGTCGTTTCTTGCATGCTCCACGGATCTCTCATCTCCGGGTAGTCGAACACATCCTCAGATAATTATTGAAATATTGTAATCTCTATTTAAAGCACCCCAGGGTCCATGATTCATTATGAATGAAATATGAATATTCCATTCCTTTCTCTAATGCTTTTCTCCTCATGTTTCTAGGATTAGACAACTCCCCTTCTTCCTCTCCCCTCACATTCTTCACGGGTTGAGCTCAACTCCCTATATATCCCCGCTTCTACCGCCACCTCCGACGAAGTTACGACTAGGCTCGTAAAAATTCGCTAGGGCTAGGTGCCAGGCCAATCCGAGGGTGAATTGGCTAGGGCCAACCGGTTCAAGAGTGCGAGTTGGTATAGAAAACCAAAGAGTAAAAATTATCGCTTTTGATCTTTGGGTTAGAGGATTATATACTTTGTAATCATTCATCTTGATTAATATATTCAAATTTTTTTAGCCTTCATTATTTATTTTCTCTAAATAGTTATTTCCTTCGTCTAGTGTTTTAATTTTGTGTAAAAAGAAACTTATTTGTATTAAGATTTAATTTAAATGATGAACATTTCATTTCACTGAATTTAAATGATTTAAATCTATATTTCCGCTGTGCTTCAACTCTGATACGAACTCGAGAGGAATCCAGCAAAGGGAGGGCCGACGGAGGTGAGGAAGAGGAAGGAGGAGGGAACGAGACGAAGTTCTTAGAGAGAAACCCTAATTTTCATTCATCCAAAAATAATAATAAAAAAATACAACTCTACCCCTTATAGACGTGGAATGTGACATAATAAGAAATAACAACATGATGAGAAATAAATAAATGCGTACAACATAATTAGAAATAGTAGAGTAGGAAATAAATGAAATAGTCAGGCTGACGCCGCGTCTTTGGTCACTCCTCTAGACAGACCCGTCATCGTCTCCCACCGCGTCCGGACTTGCCACGACATCTCGTTGGTGTTTGCGTGTACCGCCAGCATGCATAACCGTAACGATGCCGACATCTAGGAAATGTGTTGTCCCCAGGCAATAGTTGGAGGGGTGGCAGTAGAAGTGATCTTGGGGCAACCCCGTGGCTTCGGACTGTAGACGGTAAGACCCAGCAACAGGGACCTCCTACGAGCCAGAGTCCCCCTGAAGGTGGTAGCGGTGACCAAGTAGCTTGGCTGGGTGGTTCGGCACCAATTACCGTCTTTCTTCTGGACCCGAGAAAGCTGGGCTGGTGGCAATCACGCCGGAGGCTGGATGGTGTCGGCGAGCACAGTAGAAAGCTCTCGGTGGTCCGTTGGAAAAGGAAGAGACACAACGGACGGGCCCGACAGGGCCCACAGCCCTGCGGAGAGGCCGATGTCCGTGGTTCGTTGGATCGTGTAGAGGAGCTCAGAGGGCATAGGAGAGCGGACTCACCGACGAGGCGACATGGCTGACCCTGATATGGGAACTGCATGGACATAGTCTCCCAATCGACGCATACATTGCCGAGCTTGCAAAACCAAGCCACTCCCAGAATTGCATCGAGACCGCCTAAGATGAATATGTAGAGGTCTGTGGTCACGGAATAGGTCCCCATAGAGACAGAGAGACGACAATGCAATGGCCCTGAGTCGGTCGATGACGCCCATCACCCACACAGATCGTAACATCTGGGGAGGGAACTGAGGGAAGATGGAGCTGCCGCGCCAGGTGCTCAGAGATGAGGTTGTGGCTTGCGCCGCTGTCCACCATGATGATGATTGGGCGATCCCGCAGTGTGCCAGAGAGCTGCATTATTTGCTGGCCGGAGATCCCACCCGTTGAGACACAAGATACCTCCAACCAGTGGAACGTAGCTGCGGTGGAGTCGAGAAGTGTATCCCCCGTTGAAAGCTCCAGGTCCTCAACGTCAGTCAGGGTAACCTCAGGGATGACATCGCTGATGATGGCGTGAAACTCATTCACAAAGCACTCATGGTTGAGGGAGTATGGTTGGCAACACCAAAAATAGAGATCCTTGTTGTGAAAGTCATTGTAATCATTGTTCAAGAGGCGCTGAGGGGCTGGTGGGCGGCCAGGCCAGTTTCACCAAGGCAGCGGTCGCGGGGGGAAGAGTCGTGGCTGGCGAACGCCAAGGCGGCCGGGGCTTGTGGTGGTCGGTCGTAGGAGCAGGTGGCTGGGGAAAGAGGTCGGCTTCCACCACACGCGCCAAGTCCAAGGCGTCGAAGACCGTGTGAGGGTGATGCGTGCAGAGACGAGAGCGAATATGTGGTAGTAGACCCTGCATCAAGAAGCCCAGGTAATGATTGGGTGGTAGCTCAGGAACATGGGAGACCAGGGCGATGAACTCATCAACATAATCATCCAGGCCGACTGTCTGGCGGACGCTACAAAGACGCTCGAAAGCGGAGGAGCAGGAGTAGCCGGTGTCATATCGCCGAATCATCTCCTGCTTGAGCTCGGGCCAGGAGAGACGCAGGTTGGATTGACAGAGCTACCGAGCTCAGTGAAGGGCAGAGCCATCCAGGCCAACCACAGTCGTAGACACCTTGTCCTGTTTTGGTGTGTAATTGAGGTCGAAATATTGTTCTGCTTTTGCGATCCAACCCATTGGGTCGACGCCGACAAAAGAGGGAGTGTCGAGAGAGAGTGGACCGGCCCGAAATGGGCGGAGGAGTGGTCCCGGATGGAATGGATGACGAACCGACACCGAGGAGAGAGCCGTTGTCCACGGGGAAGCCAGAGCCATAATCGGCAGAAACGGCGGCGACAGACGCCTAGAGGGAGTCAATCTTCAAGTGGAGGGCAAGGAGGGATGTGTGCATGAAGTCGATGAGTTGTTCTTGAGCCTCCACGCGACGACTAAGAACTTCTGAGGCGGTATCTGGAGCGAGGTCGCCGGAGGAGCGAGTGGTGGGAGCAATGAAAGTACAAGACGACGGATGGCAGCCTGGAGAAGGGGATCCTGTGAAGGTTAGGCGAAACTGGGGCTGCGGAAGGGCGGGACAACAAGACAGATCTGGTGGGGTTTCGGCGGAGCAGGGTCGCGGAAACTCGCGACTACAGCGAAACCACATAACAAGGCGCGGGTCTCCGGATCAGGACGCGAGCAGGTGGGGGACGCGTGGAACAGGCCGATCGGCCTGTAGTGGAGCGGAACAGGTGACTTTACGTGTGAATCGGCGGAACGGCACTGCAATGATTAGACAGAACTAGCGCTGAGCGGGATCCGACGACAAACTAACATGGTTCGGCCTATCGACGCTGAATCTGCGTTGCGGAAAAGAGTGGAACAGCCTTGGTGGAATATTAGGTGCACCGAGGGCGAGATGGCGGGCGGCTACAAAGCACGAATACTTAAAAATGGTTTACGTATCGACTCGAACGCGTACCAGATACGGAAAACGCCCGAAAACGCGCCGAAACGCGTTTCCGAAACTGCAGGGAACAAATTTTTTTAAAAATATATATTTTATTTTAGGAATCGCGTATCCCCCTTGCGGGATACGCGATTACGTGAGATATAGAGCTCGTGCATTTCATTTTATGCATTAGGTTTTCATGTTCTGCTCCCGATCCTACCGGCATTCTGCTCCCGATTCCGCCGATCCCTTCTTCTTCTTCTTCCTCCGCCTCCGCCTCCGCCTCCTCCTCCTCCCCCGCCTCCTCCCCCCCTCCTCCGCCTCCGCCTCCGCTCCCGATTCTGCCGATCCCTTCTTCTTCCTCCTCCTCCGCCTCCGCCTCCTCCTCCCCCTCCTCCTCTGCCTCCGCCTCCGCTCCCGATTCCGCCGATCCCTTCTTCTTCCTCCTCTGCCTCCGCCTCCTCCCCCGCCTCCTCCTCCCCCTCCTCGTCCTCCGCCTCCTTGCCTCCTACTCCTTCTTCTCCTTCTCCACCTGCTTCTTCTCCCACTTCTTCTTCTTATTCTTCTTCTCCTTCTTCTTCTTCTCCTGCTTCTCCTCCCTCTTCTTCTTCTTCTTCTTTTTCTTTTTCTCCTTCTTCTCCTCCTTCTTCTCCTGCTTCATCTTCTTCTTCACCTGCTTCATCTTCTTCTTCTCTTGGTTCTTCTTTCTGCATCATATTAATATCCAATATATGTCTAAAAATATTGCTAAGTACGGCTACATCTGTATTCTCTACATGTTACTAAGTAATCTAATTTTTCTTTTGATATTTACATTGATAATCCCCCAACTATTGAAGAGAATGTTTAATTTTTATACTTGATATTTTGCATGTGAATGTAGCAAAACAATGCTCTAAATTGATGTAATGATGTATTGATGAGGACATGCGATAGATTGTACTTTATGGTGCTTGTTTTCTTGAATGTTATTTATAACATTATATGAAATGCCAATGATATATAATATAGTCTTATTAATTTTTTTCGTTACAATTCAAGATATGTACAAATAGTTTGTTAGTTGTCTTTTTCTTATATTAATTAATACTTATATTAAAATAATTAAAAACGTTTCCTGTATCCGTTTTGTATCGTATCTCGTATCCCGTTTCCGTCCCCGTGCTACATAGGCGGGCGGTGAGGCAGGTCGAACCAAATTGATACGAACCCGAGAGAAATCCGGCAAGGGGAGGGCTGGCGGAGGTGAGGAAATGGAAGGAGGGAACGAGACAAAATCCTTAAGGAGCAACCCTAATTTTCATTCATCCAATAATAATCAAAATGAAGTACAACTCCACCTCTTATAGGTGTAGAGTGTGACATAATAAGAAATAATCACATGATGAGAAATAAATATATGCGTACAACATAATAAGAAATAACAAAATGAGAAATAAATGAAATAGCCAGGCTGGCGCCACGTCTTTGGTCCCTTCTCCTCCAAACAGACCCGTCATCGTCTCCCACCGCGTCCGGACTCATCACGGCGTTTCGTCGGCTTGTGCGTGTCTCGTCGGCCTGCACAACCGTAACAAACTCTTTTATTGTTCTATGTTTTATTTCAAGAGAAGAAAAATCAATAAGTTTTAATAATCCTTATTCACCTCCCCTCTATCTCTTGATCCTAGATCCTAGAAGCTTGTCTTGCAATTTGTTATGATTTTTAAGCATGCACAAACTTTAAATATTATTCAAAACAATAGTAGAAGGCAGTGTGGGGGTTGCTATGTCAGTAGCCTTTACCCTAGTTAAGCATGCACAGACTTTCAACAAGCTTCTCTTTCTTGCAGTTTCTTAAATATGGCCTAGTTTTGTTCTTCAATGCAACAATGTGGGGTTGCTACGTCAACAGCCTTAAAGCACTTTCATCTCTGCAAGCTACAGTGACAAACTTTGCTGCTAACTTTCTATCTTCAGGTCTAGCCGGATATTTACTATTTCAGGAGTCCCTCTCTTATCGGGTAATTTGTGTATCATTTCTCATTAAAAATGGTTCTCTCTTAGAAAGTTATTACTATGTTTAGGTTTTGTTTGGCGGGACGGATACGTGCCGGTCGCACGTACCTCACCTTCCCGCCGCCTCCGCTCCTTTCTGGAATGCGCGCGGTCGGGCGTGGGGCTCCGCCACGGGATTTCCGCGGAAATCAACCGCACAGCAGGAACTGCGGTGGCGATCGGGCGGTGCGGTCATTTCTGTGGAAGCCCCACTGCCCTGCCAAACCAAGCCTTAGTTTCCTGATGGTTTATTCTTTTAGACAGTGGCGGATCCAGAAAATTAATAATGAGGGTGCACAAATTGATAATAGGGGTGCGCAAAAATTGATAATAGGGGTGCATAAATTTTTTTTGAATGCGTCACTGGGTTCTACAAATTTTAACATGGAAGACAAAGCATCAACTTCAAAAAAAATTTAAACGTTTCAATCTTATCAGAACCGTTTCTCTCTCATCTGGTCACCGTTTTTGATGTATAAGTAGTCAAAATTCATTGCCTCGACGAGAGGAATCCTAATATACTAACTATTTTGAAAAATAATGAGGGTGTCAGTGTCTCTTGGGCTCCCCTTTGGATCCGCCCCTGCTTTTAGGGATTGATAAAACTACTCACCAAAGAGCAAGTACCCTTGAAGCCAATTGTTTTTGAAATGTATCCGCAGCTACTCATTTTTTAATAATATTTTACATAATTATTGGCTTATCCAAAAATTTTTTTCCTTTTTGGAAAATGTACTTAAATGCTTGTTTTTTTTCTTTAAAATGATATATTAATAGTAAGTTACAAATGCTCCTGAAAACTTCCTGCTTATAGTAGAGGCACTTATTTCCTTTCTATAGTCCATAAGTGCACACAAGGCCCAGTGTCTGCCCAGTAAAAATGCTCCACAAGGGTCAAGCCTGGTAAGGCACAGTCTTGGCCTGGGCCTAGGGGGCTTCACGAGGCCCTCTTTTTTTGTTGCATCCAGGCTTGGTGCCCAGCCTAGGCCTAAGCTCCAACCTCAGCCTGTTGCCCGATCAGGACTTAGGCTTCGTTTGGGGGGGACTTATTTTCACCGGTCAAGCGGTTACGACCATATGAACCGGACCTTAATTAAGATCTGATTCATGCGGTCGTAATTGCTTGACCGGTGAAAATAAGTCGCCCCAAACGGAGCCTTAACGGGCTCGAAAACTGGGTTGCTGCCGCCCGAATGAAAACCGCGGGATTTCCACGGTTTTTATAGGGTGGGGCTGATCCCGCCGCCCAGCCACGGCCACGGCCCCGCCAAACGGCTCGAAAACTGGGCGGTGCCGTTTGCACGAATGCGGTGGATCAGCCCCGTCAAACGAGGCCATTGTCTTATATGCATTTCTTACCTTTTTTTAACGTTTGTAAGCATATTCACTCTGGTGGAGTAATCACATGAGGTTAACTAATACAATGATGATTGATTGAATCTTAAGCCCCTCAGAATTGTAATCAATTTTTTATTTAGCAGTCTGATCTTTTAGTTGGTTTCTTGAACTTTGTAGGTTCGGATAGAAACAATTTTGCATTGATGGGCATACCTATTACAATGTGGTAACTTTTGAGAATGGAGGGGGTTTGACAAAAGAACAAACGAGGATATAACAACAACGACACTCAAGCCTTTATCCTACTATAGTGTGGTCGGCTATGTGGATCCTTTGTCGCCATTGTGCCCTATCTTTAATCATAATCAAACGAGGATATAGTGAGGAAAAAAAAGAAAATACACTAATAATCAAGGAGACAACTCCAGCTCAGCCTTTGAACGGTGTCTCTCGAAGAGAGATACAAAATAGGAGATCTCTAAGATACCCTAAGCCTTACATGAAACCCTTTAGAGGCTCAAAGAGAGATACTGTTACCCGCACGCACTCGCCAGAGGAGCCACACATCGTCAACACTATCGAAGCGCGCATATGGAAGCCTCCTTAATTAATTTGTGTAATTAATTGGTATTAATTAATTAATATTAATTAAATATTATTTTATGTTTAAGGTCATGCGAGCCCCTCCCCCCCCAGGAGGAGGTATGGGGAGTGTATTTTGATCTTTTGGTTATTAAGATTTGGCTTTCATTTGAGAGGGGTCTTAGGAGGAACCAACCTCCTAGATCTTGGTTGGAGTTCGCTCCGGATTGTATCTGTTTTTCCGTTTAATGCAATCATGTCTCATCCTTCGATCGTAGGCGTAACAGATACAAAATAGGAGATCTCCAAGATACCTCAAGCTTTACATGAAACCCTTTAGAAAGCCCCCAAGGTATGCATAGTAACATCCATAATTAATTAAAGACTCCTTCTAACTACCCAGTAAAGACACCATGAAACCTTTAGAAAGCCCCCTAGGTCCTAGGTATGCATAGTAACATCTATAATTAATTAAAGACTCCTTCTAACTACCCAATAAAGACACCCACATTTATTAAAATAACACACTCACCATCTAACTAATAAAGACACTCCTTATTCCACCTACATATTTTTTTAATTTTTAATCCCAAATGATTTATTCTCAAAATGCTTTTCTAGCATTCCTCTTTGATTTTTGTCTCTGCGAAGTCTACCATTGGTTTGCTAAATAAGTGTATCTAGGATTGAGGCTTAGGTAACACTCCATAAAAAACAACAAGACTCAAGCCTTTATCCCACTATAGTGGGGTCAGTTATATAGATCCTTTGTCGTCATTGTGTTCTATCTTTAGTCATAATCTCACTAATACCTAAGTACATTTAGTCTTTATTGGTTTACCCCTCCCCCGTTTAACATGCTTAGTGACTAAACTCTCTCAATGCCTAACATGTGTCTCTAATGATCTCTTTTGTATGTGTCCAAACCATCTTAGCATCATAGTTGATAGGCCTGTGCAAAAATATCCGAATAACCGAGAACCGGACCGAAACCGAACCGAACCCGACCGAACCGAACAATTTGTCTTTATTAAACAAATAAGTCTTTAAAATAAGCATTAACACGTCTTTATTTTTCTTTATTAAACAAATAAGTCTTTAAAATAAGCATTAACACGTCTTTATTTTTCACATATAAACATTCATAATTCAATATTTTGTTGAAGGCGAGTAGAACCGAGAACCGAACCGAACAATTCGGTTCGGATCCGGTTCTATTTTTTAGAACCGTGGGTCGGTTCCGGTTCCAAAAACTTGGAACCGAATATACATGAGTCGGTTCCTGGTTTTGAGGGGAACTGAACCGAACCGATCTGAGTTGCACCTCTTTTAGTTGAAGGAAAAACTATTAGGTTTTTAAAATAAATTATTTAGACCTCAAGATTATGGACGCCTTACCTTAGTGCCCTGTTTGGCATGGTTTTTTTTTTGCTCCGGTAAGTTTGGACAACACTCCATCGTTGTAAAATGCATGTTTGGCAATACAATGGCTATCACCGCCCCCAAGAAAAGAAAACTAGTTTTGAACGTAAAAGTGTATGCAGTTCCATAGGTGAGGCCAGGCGCTCACGAAAGACGGTTCATAACCACCGCGTTCACGACCGCCACTGCCATGCCAAACCAAGCCCTCTACTCTATAATGATTGCTATGCAGTAAAAGTTATGTTTTTATCCAACGCAAACATTGTCTAAAGCTCTTGATGTTTCAGTGGTTTGTAGGTGCATTTTTTATCATCACAGGGGTTTTTATCCTCAGTCAATCAAATGTGGAGAAGCCACCAAAGCAAGATTAGGGTTCGCAGATTCAGCATTCAGGCTGCGTTTGGCGCGGTTTATCGTGGCTTATTTGCTCCGGTGAGATTGGACAAAAATTTCATTGTCATGCCAAAATCTTATGTTTCAAATTTGTTTCCTTTTTGTAACATTTGTCATACTAAACATACATTCTATGACAATGACATTTTTGTCCAACCTCATCGGAGCAAATAAGTTATGGTAAGCTGCGCCAAACACAGCCTCAATGTCTCTTGCTTATTTCAGGATTTCTGTCTACTATAAAATGAATGTAGAACTATTTGTAATGACAATGGCTGTCATAAATGTTGTCCTGTTAATCTCACAAATATAATTCTAAATAATTATTGTTAGCATTTTTGAATTTAAGCATCCAATTTAAAATCAGATGTGAAAGATTTTAAATTTCTAATACTTTTTTTTCGTTTGAGGTTAAGGATTTAGGGTTTAGGGGGAGAATGCCGGAGTGGTTATCCGAGCATGACTAGAAACCATCTGGGCTTTGCCCGCGCGGGTTCGAATCCTGCCGCTCACGTTAATTTGGTTTGTCACAATTATTTCACGAGAGGGATTGTGAAATATTATTGAACTTTAAAAAAGTTCTTCATATTTGCTTTATATTTCGGTTAGTAAGATTATGACAAAAGATATGGCACAATGGCGACAAAGAATTCGTATAACTTACCCCACTATAGTGGGATAAAGGCTTGAGTGTTGTTGAGGTTAAGGCTCTGTTTGACACGATTGTGGTAGTTGTAACCAGATGGGTTAAACTGTCATTTGTTAAGGATCACCTAACAAACATCATCCGTTTGAACATAAAAGTGGATGAAGTTTCTTAGGGGGGCGTTAACGAATGACAATTTAACCCTCATGTTCATGACCACTGCGTCAAACTGAGCCTAAAGTGGAAGAAGTAAGATATAACAAGCAAGAATGCATGCTGTGAAGAGAAATGGATGATGGAGAATTAATAAAATATCAACTAAAATCAATCCAAAATTCTCTAAACAGCAGCCAATCAGTTCCCAAACAGCAATCCAAATAATCTGAGCAGCAATATGATTTCTGCACAGCAAGATTGACTTTCAACAAGTATTTGGATTGCAAAATAGTCAAAACATATTATGAGATGGTCAAAGCATCGTTGACTTAAGAACATATGTAGAAAAAAAACCGCGATTTGAACCCAGGAAATGGACCAAATTGTTGTTAATGTATATTTGTATGTATAACGAGTTTGAAGGCTTAGCAAGTTTGATTCGGATATTGAGATATTTGATGCCCACTCTAATCCTAGGGTTTACCTATATAACCCCAACTAGGGGCAACAGAGATGTTGTTCCTCTTTGACCACCACCCGAAATGCTTCGAGTGACATAACATTCTCGAAGACGAGCCCTAGCTGCTCGAATTCCCACTGTCGTGGTTTTCTCTTCTGGAATTTCGCTGCCTGCAAGAAAAAAGCCCTGCTCTTGTTTTTTGTTTTTTCCGCCGCCCTCGCTTCTTTCGGGCATCACTGGAGCTTGATCGTGATTGGGGAAAGGAAAAAAAAAGGAGAGGTCGCCTGCAAGAAGAATCCCGCCGCTCTTCTTTTCGCTTTTTTTTTTGTTCTTCGTGGGGTTGCCGCCACTGCTCTGATTGGGAACTTGGTCGTTGCTGATACAAATCAAAAGGAAAAAAGAGTTCTCCCGTCGTTGCTCTCTCCTGCGCCGGTGGAGAAGGACGACGATCTGCCGCTGCCGATCAGAATCGGGAAGAGGTCATTTCTCGCCGCGCGACTGCCTCCCATACTCGTCGTCCGACTACCTCCGGTTCTCTCCGTCGTCAGCCTCCGTTTTTCTCGGTCAGCCACCTCCTTCTCAAGGTTGACTCTCGACGAGCCACCTCCTCTACGAGCTTCTCGACGAGCCGCACAGATTCTTGTCACCAGCAAGATAAGCCTGTCGCAGATTTAGGGTTCCTGGAAGTTTAGATCCGCAGTTCGTTGAAATTTTGCTGCTAAACCAGTCCAGATCAGGACGGAGCTCGCAAAATTTTGGATTCAAAGAAAACTTTTGGTGATTCTTCTTCAGTCTTTTGGAGATTTCTAGCCGTGAAGAAGCTCTTCTGATCTGCTATTGTTGGAAGGGATTCGAGAGGGATTCATCTTTCTTTGTGGTTTTGAGAAGTTTTCATGCTGTTGCTAACTAATTTTGTTGGGTAGAACTTCTTACTCTAAAATGTTGAAGGGAAACAACTTCTTTTCTTATGTTTCAATGATAAAATTGGAAAAGTTCATGGCGACAGAGTTTAACGACTGGAAGTTGAACACCTAATTCGGGATGATGTACCTGAACGTCTTCTACACTGTTCAGTCTGATCGTGTTTATGTTATCAGAACTAACAATGAAGCACAATAAATCGGTGATGAGGACTTCTGCAGAGACTACCTGTTGAACTGCATATCATCCAGATTGGCAAAAACCTACATCAAGATAAAGACTGCCAAGAAGATTTGAGATGCACTGCATGAACATTTTAAGCAGGAGTACTTGTCCAAAGCTCACCTAGTGAACACGTTCTATTCTTTCATGTTTGATAAGGAGAAAGAGATTCTCCCTCATGTATTTGAATTTGAGCATTTCGTTGATTCCTTGCTTAGTGAAAATATTTCTTTGACAAATAATTTTGTTGTTGACACAATTATTTATAAGTTGTCTACCTCCTGGTATAATTTTAAAACTGAAATGTACCACAAAAAATATATGTTAGTCTAAATGTTTTCAAGCATTTTATATGCATTGAAGACGAAAATAAGACTAGACATGTGTTAGAAGTTGTTAGCAAACAGAAAGTTGTTGCTGACATGATTTCTAGCACTGAACGTATTTCTAACCCTAAAATACCAAACTTTCTTATAGTAGTCCCTAAATTGCAAGCCCTAATAAAAAGATCAAAAATTTAAGGGCAAGTGTTCTAACTGCAATGAGGGCATAATGTATCTGATTGTAGACTCCATAAGAAGGAAAAGTCCAAATGACCACAAAAAGACAATCAGGCCAATATGGTTAGTCATGCTGAGTCATTTAGCTTTGTTGCTATGGTTGGAAATGCGAAGCCAATCACTGAATGGTACCTGGATTTGGGGGAAACATGTCATGTCTGTAACAACGCTAATCTGTTGACAGGGCTCACTAATGCAAATAAATCTATGACTGTTGCAAATGATCAAGTAACTAATGTTCTGAAGGTTGGAATTCCTACCTTGCTACTCTTCTCAGTTAAAAATTTAACTTCGAAAAATATTAATTTTATTCCTTCACTATCTGCTAATTTAATATCTATTAGTTTACATTATGATGTTGATGTCTTTTATTTTTTGTTATGGTAGAGTAACATTGACAGTTAACTCACACTATTTTGGTTGTGTATACGTACAAAATAGAATATACCGACTAAGTCTGGCAAACGACATAGTTCAATAAAACTTAGTTAGCCCTAAAACTGTATATGAGAGACTAAAACATGTGAACTACAAAAAGATGCTCCAACTTGCTAGAACACATCATATCAACTTAGACACTTCAAATAAAATGGAAAAATATGAAGTTTATGCTAAGACTAAGATCATTAGAAAATCTTTTAGTACAATTATTAGGAGCACAATACCCAAAAAACTAATATATTCTGACATCTGTGACTTTAAAAGTATTGTCACTAGAGATGATAAGAATTATATGATCATTTTTATAGATGACTATTCTAGATTCTATCATATTTACCTCCTTAAAACTGAAGATAAAACATTTTAAAAGTTTTGTCTATCCAAAATCAGGGTAGAAAAACTAACTTGACATGAAAATAAAAAAAATAGAAGTGATAGAAGAGGTGAATATATGTTCAGAGAGTTCAAGTATTTCTTTGTCAATCAAGAAATCGTAACTGAAATCATTGATCTTTACTCACCCCAATAAAATAGTATAGCTGAGAGAAAAAATAGAATATTAACAGAAATGTTGAATTCTATGCTCTTGACTGCTGTCATGTGTACTGCTTATTGGGAAGAAACAGTCGTAACTGCAAATCACATACTAAACAAAGTTTCTCATGCTAAGTTATATGTTACATCATACGAGCTTTAGTTTAAGAGACTCCCCAAACATAACTAGACTTAAGACCCGAGGATATATAACCTATGTTAGGGTTACTAACCCTAGACAATCTAAGATTGGACATAGGACCAACACATGTGTCTATCTAGGCTGTGCTGAAGATAGTGATGCAGATAGTTTTTTAAATATTTTAATAATATCGTTATAGAATCTAGGAATGCTGTGTTTTTCAAAGATATATTTCTTAGAGATAAAAACATGTCACTCTCAGGTATGCAAGTAGTTGTTACTAAAAAAGATCTTGAATCGGTACTGAGCACATTCTCAGTTCCTATAGACAATATTGGCTTAGATTCTAGGACGACTTTCGTAAGAGAGAGAACTCTCAGAACCTTTGGTAATGATTTTGTCACTTATCACATTGAGGCTAATCTATCCACCTATAAGGAAGCGATGAGATCAAAGGATTCACTTCTCTGGAAAGAAGCAGTTGATGAATCAATGAACTCTCTACTTCAAAACAACACTTGAATGTTAGTTGATAAGCCAAATGAGGCTGCGTAAGTGAGTTCTGAAAAAGAAATTAAATCCTGATGGTACCATAGCAAAATATAAAGCACACCCGGTGACTAAAGGTTTCACACAAGTTAGTGAAGTAGATTATTTCGATGTATACTTATCTGTGTATCACCTAGCAACCATTAAGATCCTACTTGTTATTCCATCTATTTAGAACTTTATTGTTCCTCAAATGAATATTAAGACCGCATTCTTCAATGAAGACCTGACCAAAGAGATATATATGAGTCAACTTAAAGATTTCATTATAGAAGATCATAAAAACAATGTCTGTAAGTTAATTAAGTCATCATATAGAATAAAATAAAGACTAAAACTATGACAAAAAATTTGACTATAGTGTAAAGGTCATGATATTCATGTCGAGTCTCTCTGATAAATATCTTACATACGTCATAGATCAAATAAAGTTGCTATAATATACTTGTATGTAGATGATATGCTGATTATAGGATCTGATCAATCCGAAGTGGATGATGTAAAGTCATGTTTAATAAAAGAATTTAACATTAAAGACCTATGTGTAGCTAAAAATTATAGTATCCATGCAAGTGAGCTTTGAGAAAAATGACATTTCCCTAAGTCAAAGTTACTACATAAAATTCATGTTGGATACTTGAAGATACAGTGAAAGTAGAGCATTCGAGACACCATATAATTACAATAATCATTAAAGCCTAATGAAGGAGCTACAGTTAGATAGTTAAATTATTCTAAATTGATTTGTAGTCTCATGTATACTATGCTCTGCATCAGACTAGACATAGTATTCATGGTAGTCATGTTAAGCAGATTCACTAGTAATTCAGGTCAAGACCTTTGAAATGCCCTCGATATGCTGATGAGATTTTTAAAACACACTTAAAAGTATGTTTTATGTTATAATGGTCATCCTCCAGTTCTTGAAGGATATTCTGATGTATCATGGTACTTAGAAATAAATAACAACAAGTCAACTAGTGAGTTTATTTTCACACTCGAAGGAGCAACTATATCCTGGAAGTACAAGAGATAATCATGCATTGTTTTTTCTTTCATGGAATCTGAATTTTATGCTCTAACTTCATCAGAAGAAGATATAGAGTAAATAAGAGATTTGGTTATGGACATTCCAGACAAGCCTGAAACTGAGTTCTGTTGTAGTTTTCCGTGACAATCAGACTACAAAAATGATTGGTACAAACATTTTATTTAATGACAAAAGAAAACAATTAATGATAAAATAAGCGTGATTGTCCTCTCTCACAAATCAAGGGATCATGATCTTGATTGATGTGAGGTCAAAGGATAATATTGCAGATGTTTTGACAAAAGGCTTAAATAAAGTTCTCACAATCAAAACATCAGGGGAGATAAGATTGAAATTCATAGAAATATGAAATTTTATGTTTGATGGTAAGAGTTTATAGCCGCAAATATTCAAACATCTAATAACAGACTTAAAACCTTCAATAATCTATTGATTTAAACCCAAGATGGTTAGATACTAGTCATTTCACCTTTGATAACTTCACATTTTTTTCATTGCAAGTTGATTCAAGGATTATTCAACTGAGAATAGAAAGTCGTTGTAAAAGTTTATCTGACATTAATGATCATATCACATTATTTCACTCTTGATAATTTTGCAAATGATGTTGTGTCAAATCATTCCATATTTGTTGATAATGTACATAATGATCATTAATGAGTAAAATAATAATGTTTGATTTATTAAAATCATCACTTGACTGATCCTAGTTAGACTATATAGAGATACTGACAGTGTTACTTTACAACTGCTTCAAGTACTAAGCTTATTTATGTAGAACTAACTTACTTTAAATGTCACTGCATATGTTTTATAAATTCATCGAGTCTAAACTCATGAAATTTCTTACATACACAAGTGAAGATGGAGAGAAAGTAGATTTTAATATGAATGTTGATGATATACTTTTTGAGTAGAATTATTACTTGTTAATCCATTATATCTATGTTATTCCTGGGTTGTATCTTATGTTTGGATGTTTGTTTTATTGTGCAAAAGTCCTTTTATGCTTAAGTTGTGTTATCTTCTTTGTGTAATAAGTAAAATCTGAAATTTGATATTATCTACTTTCTTGCACTCTGAAATGTAAACGTTATATATTACAAATATATGAGTGGATTGTTAATGTATATTTGTATATATAATAGCTTCAGATGCTTAATGAGTTTGGTTCAGATACCAGGATATCCGATACCCGCCTTAACCCTAGGGTTTGCCTATAAAACCCCAGCAAGGGGCAACAAGGAGGTTGTTCCACTTTGTCCATCACTCAGGATACTTCGAGCGGCATAACAATTGTGACGTTGAAAAGAAGCGTTGAAGAGATAAGAGGTAACGACGACGGTTCCGAGTGCTCCATACGGCGGAGCCGAAAACGAGGAGGCGTTGGAGGGGCTCCACTGGCGGTTCTGAGTTCTTCGGGCGGCAGCGACTGCAACAAGGAGGCATTGGAGGGGCTCTAAGCGGTGCCACAGATAGCAAAGAGGCGATGAAGGGTCTCCGGCATCGGTTCTGAGTGCTCCAAGCGGCGACGACGGGGTCGGTTCGGGATTCGGCGACGTGGAATCCCAAAATTAGGGCAGGCGGGAGTCGCTGTTTTCGCAGACTGAGGGGAGTAGGCCTGTGCAGGAAAATCGAAAACCGCATCAAACCGCAAAACCGCACCTCACCGCACCCCATTTCAAACCGAACCGATCGGGTGTTGTGCAGTTCGGTTTTGGGGGTCTGAAAACCGCACATGTGCGGTTCCGTTTGACTTGAGATTCTTAAAAACCGACCACACTGCATCGCACCGCACTGGTTTGACTTGGTCTGAAATTTTTTGAGTTGGATATCTGGATTAGCTAAACCGCACAGTGTTACCCAAATGTTCGGTTTGACTTCAGTAAATATATGACACTATTTTTACCTTTTTTGAGTCTAACTACAAGTCAACATATTTTTTCAATTTTCTATTTATAACTTTATACATTATAAATATATAATTTAACTAGAAATGCTCACTTAGCCCTGATTGCTCATGTCCAATGCCTGAATTCAGCAATCAGGGCTAAGTGTGGTCAGACTTAGCCCTGATATATTATAAATATCATATCCAGTGCCTGAATTCAGCAATCATTCTCTTCTTTGGGCTCTGATTGCTCATGTAATTAGTTCTAATTTGGAAGCCTACATGATGTCAAATATTTGTTAGAAAACAAATTATTTGGGATCTAACGTCAAATCTTAATCGTGCATGTTTGTGAATTCTTCTATTACTTTTAGAATTTATTTCAATTGAATCTTGTATTAGCACATGTGCATCACATTCACATTAGTTTAACTTTAATTGTCACGGATATGGTTATTTTAACCGGTTCTACTTGTTTCAGCAAGTTAAAGTGTTAAACTGTTT
The DNA here is from genome assembly GCA_039583875.1 of Platanthera guangdongensis. Classification (NCBI taxonomy): domain Eukaryota; kingdom Viridiplantae; phylum Streptophyta; class Magnoliopsida; order Asparagales; family Orchidaceae; genus Platanthera; species Platanthera guangdongensis. The sequence goes on from CM077163.1 coordinate 4,464,375, forward strand.
TTAATTGTCTAAGTAGTAAATGAACATAAAAAATGTCAAAAATCGAAACCGCACCACACAAACCGACGCCAAACCGCACCACACGATTTCGGTGCGGTGCGGTTTCGGTTTGCCCCCAAACCACACCGCTTGCAGGCCTAGATGGGAGCTGCAAGTAGAGAGTTCTTTTAGGCTAAAACAACTTTAAATTTTAAGTCTAAGAGCCCGCAAATATCAGCCCTTTTTTCCCCTATTTTCCTTTATTATTGTTTAGGCTCACGACATGTAGTGGTGGGCATAAAGCCCGATCAGGCCGGCCGGGTACCGTGCCCAACGGGCCCGGGCTTTAGTCAACCGGGCCGAACCTGAGCTTTCCTTAAATTAGGCTCGGGTCGGGCTCGGGTAGCTGCCCCGAAAAGGGGCCTGATCCGATCCTTTGGGTCGGGCTAGGCCGGGTCGGGTCGTGCTTTTTTTAAAAAGAAAAAGTTTAAATTAAAAATTATTATTATGGAATTATTTTTAAAAAATAGTACATTAAAAATTTATAATTATTATTTTATTATGATAATAAAAAAATTCTCTCACATGGACAAAAAATGAAAATTTATTAATATTAAACTAAAATAAATAACATTTACGATTTACATTAATTGAAAAAAATGAAATTTATTATCATTATTAATTTTAACTAAAGAAAATTACAATATTTATTAACTTAACAAAACACATAATATACAATTTTTTATCGGTCATGTGATGAATGTGTGACGCACTTAATCATCTCTTAAATTCACTATCTCCATCTCATCTTATATTTCCTCCGAGCTATCCTTTAATGATGTAATGTGTTGCTTCATCTTCATAGCATTCTAGTAGTTCTTGTAGCAGATGCACATTTCCAGAGATTCTTCGTTGAGCCGGCTGCTCCGCTCGTTCAAAACCCTGCCACCAAAAGAAAAAGCGGACTCCGAAGCTACCATACTAGCTTGAATTGTTAATAAATCATATACCATATATATCAAATAGGATATGTATTAACTTTACCTTTCCATCATTTTAATAGATTGAAGTTTTCAATCTCCTATGTGCTCATAATATCACGGAATTATGTTTTAATGTACAATCTTAATTTATTTAAACTACTAGATGTGCGTGCTTTTTTCTGGCAGCTAATTCTAAAATTTTATTTTTTAAAGTTACTTTATTTTTTGTTGCGATATTTCTTTCTGAGGCCACGAGTCGTATAAGTTATCGTAATAATTATAACACTCCGTAAAAAGAGAAGTAAATTTTGGAGTACTAACGTCATCATAATCATCAAAATTTAAATTTGTATTGATTTCATCTATCAAATTTTCTACGCCGAATAACGGATTTAAAGCGACGGAGCATGAAAACCTTACAAGCTTTTCTTTATAATATTTTCAAAATTTTTCTTCCATTATTTCAATTAATGGAAGTCATCCATCATGTTGTGTATAATAATTAATTTTTTGTGCGATATTTACAAATTTTTCAAATACTAGTAAGCTAGTCGGATAGTACACGCCAAATAAAAAACAGCCGCCCTATAAAATACATTTTAATAAATCCATATAATTTGCTAATACGTCTCAATGGACATCGGTCAAATCATGAGTATTTACCATATTATAATATTCTATAAGAAACGATTTTTGTTGAAACGCTCTTTTTAATATTTTATATGTTAAGTTCCATCTAATAGGTATATTAAATTGAGGTTTCAAATATTTTTTATCATGTGCGTTTACACGATTTTTAAAATTTTGAGATCGTTGCCTAAAACTATAAATAACTTTTTTCATTAGACGAATTTTTTTCAATATATGGTTCTGTGACGGCTAAACTATCTTGTATCATTAAATTTAAAACGTGATAACACACCGAGTGTGAAAAAAATGCACCGCTTAACATTGCTTTTAAATCGCGTTTTAACCACTCAATAACTACGGTATTGTTATGGACATTATCAAAAGAAAGACTCATTATTTTATCTTTTATTTTAAATTCTCGCACACATTTAATAATTATATTATATATAACTTTACCTGTGTGCGGATATTCGAAACCTTCAAAACATATTACATGCTTATTTAGCTCCCATTAAACCGGATCGATCCAATGACACGTGATACATATATACGATAATCCTAATTTTATGCTACTGCTCCAAACATGACTCGTTAAACTTATACGACTTTCAAAAGTTTCAAAAAAAAATTATTAACGATTGTTTTGATTCTAAATATGCTTTAATGACTTCATGTCTAAGAGAAGCTCTACTTACATGTTGATATTTAGGCTGAAGCCCTGCATGTATGTATTCTGTCGTGTCCTCGTTGTCGTAGTGGCTGAATGACAACTCATGTTTGATGACATGTTTCATCTACAGGTCTCGTTGGCGAAGTTAATTGTACGTCCAAGTTTACCATGCTCCTGAAATTTGGGCATAACTGGACTCGGGAGCTTGTTTTGAAACGCAAGACTTAAGGTGTCTTGCTAGTGTCGAGTTGCCGGTAAGGGTCAGCAGCTTCGAGCATAATTTGCATCGCACCTTGAATTCGGCGCCAACTTGAACCTTATCGAAATAGTCTCAAACTGCCGCCTTACGATTGTGCTCCACCACTACAGGCGTACTTTGAGTAGACGACCCTGACGTTGAGGAGGACGATGTCATGCTAGCGTTGAGGAGGATGATGGCGAGGGCCGCGAGACGTTGCCGCGTTGTGTAAATTTGACAATTTAATTTAAAACTTAAAAAAAGAGAGTGAGTAGGAGAGAGAGAGTGAGAGAGTGAGAGGGAGTCTGGGAGAGAGGGAGTTGGAGTCTGGGAGAGAGGGAGAGAGGGAGAGAGAAAGAGTCTGGGGGAGGAGGGCTCGGGCTGGGGGGAGGGGGGTTAAATAAAATAAATTTTATTTATTTTTTATTATGAGCCTAGGGCCTAGGCTGTCCAGCCTAAGCCCTAACCCTAGGTTCGACTGCTATACAACAACATTGTTGCTGTTGTACTGCAATACAACGACAAGCTAACGACTCTTATAAGAGCGGTTAGCAACGACTCTTATTAGAGTAGTTAATTAAAGGGATCTTATAAGTGCCGTTTAATTAAGGGCTCTTATAACAGCCAGACTATTTTTTTGGCCGGGCTTTGCCTTGGCCCGGGCCAGGGCCGTCCCGAAAATTGGGCTTTGCCCGGGCCGGGTCGGGCAATGCCCCTGTATTTGGGTCCTGAGCCCGACATAGGCCCGGATCGGGCTTTTCCCGGGTCGGGCCAGGCCTAGATGGGCTATTACCGGACCGGGCTAGGGCCGGCCCACTGGGTTGGGTCCTTTTGCCCACCACTAACGACAAGTAAGAAGTTAATGGCTTTGTTTGAGAGAACTTATTTTCACCGGTCAAGCGGTTACGACCGCATGTACCCGGCCTTAATTAGGATCCGGTCCATGCGATCGTAACCGCTTGACGAGTAAAAATAAGGCTCTATTTGGTTCTGCGTTTTGCCGCTCCGTTTGGGGTAAACGCCGCCGGAAAGCGGGTAAATAAATGAACCTCAGGCGACGTTTCCTCCGTTTGGGGTAAACACCGTCGTTCTCCCTTATACCCAGCCGCGATAACTTTTTGCGGTCAACTACAAAAGCCGCGCACTGCTCTCAATCTCCCGATTGCTCCCGATCTCTCCGATCTTCTTCCCTGCTTGCTCCCGATTCTTCCATCCCGAGCTTCTCCCCGATCTTCTTCCCTTCCCTGCTCTTCTCCCGATCTCCTCCCTGATCTTCTTCCCTTCCCTTCTCTTCTCCCGATCTCCGATTTTCTTCCGTCCCGAGCTTCTTCTTCCGTCCCGAGCTTCTTCTTCTTCTTCCGCCCCGAGCTTCTTCTTCCGTCCCGAGCTTCTTCTTCTTCTTCTTCTTCCATCCCGAGCTTCTTTTTCTTCCGTCCCGAGCTTCTTCATTGTTCAGAAATTTTCATTTGTTATGCTTCTTTACTGATTTGGATTTTCATTTGTGGCAAGCTAGTTTTCTCCTACTATAAAATCAAAAATTATTTTCTAATCATAAAAAAATTCACTTAAAACTCCGTTTTGTTTCCAAACAAATTTTTTGAAAATTTCGTTTTGCAAACTTCATTTCACCCAAACAGTTTTTTAACAAAACTCCATTTTCCAGTATCAACACTTTTTCTATCAGCGGCTTTTCATCAGCAGCTTACCATCAGCAACAGCCCAACCAAACGGAGCCTAAGACTTCATTTGTTTTAGCGGTGGCGGGTCGATCCGGCGGGTGAAAACAGAGAGTTCAAACGGAGGGAGGAGGTGGCTTCTCCAAACGAAGCTTTTGAGGCATTTCTCAAAATATGCAGGTCAAAATGTAGTAAAGGCGGTCGTAGATTCATTTATTTACACTCCTACCAGCAACCAGCAACCAGCAACCAGCAACCAGCAACCTTTGCCTGTTCGTCTCTCCTTCTCATCCGCTCCCCATTCCCGCTCTACGAAATCTCTTTGCGCTACTTCTTCTCGCCATGTGACACCCCACTCCTTCTTCAGTTCTTCTCCAACGGAGATCTCCCATGACCCGATTCCATCTCCACCTCCGTTTCCTCTCACCCTCTCCACTCTTTTACTGCGCTTCTGTTGACGGCGCCGAGGATGAAGTCTTTGATAAGCAGATCGAAGCCGATTCCAGCAACGACATGATATCGTCTCCGCTTATCTCGACGGCGACGGAGGAGGGAGATTGCGGCCCGAGGGAGGATCGACGCCAGCAGTTCTCCATACTGGATATTGCGTCTGCCGTACTGCGAAAGTCTCTGGTGATGTGCAGCAGCCTTGGTGCCGCCGAGAAAGTGGTCGACGCCGCCGTGGACATCAGTTGGCCGACGGATCTTCGGCACGTCTCCCACGTCACGTTCGACAGGTTCGATGGGTTTCTTGGTTTGCCGCCGGAATTCCAGGTCGACATCCCTAGCGAAGTCCCCAGCGCCAGGTGCGTCGTTTCTGTACCAGGAATGGTATGGTTTTACTCACACAAATCGCTGCCTCTTTTGTTTCTCTTCAATTTTCCTAGTTTCTCGGATTGCATAGAGTTTGAGATGAAGTGATTTCTTGTGGGTTTGGCATCAAAGCATACTTGTTGATTGATATTGATGGGTTCCCCCTAAAGATTCCCAAGCTAAATCGGTAGGACTTTGACCGAAACACTTAAGCAAGTCGACCGAGTGAACAACATGCATGAGTCGCTGTAACAACATCAGTCCACGTGTCCAAATATCAGAGGTCATTGCTTTGTAATTAGTATTATAAATAGGGGGTCTTTGCTTGTAAAAGGATTAAGAACTTTCTTCCTCTCCCTCATCTCCGGCCACCTCTCCCCACGACCATTGTCTTGTTTTCTATCATTTCAGTTTTAGGATCGTTACATTTAGTACTCTCGTTGAGAGGAAACACCGACGAACAATATCTCCGGCGATCAAAAACTTCCCTCCCACACCGGCGATCAACAACGGTACACCGACGAACAACATCCAGCTTTCTTCTTCCTCCCATCCGCCGCCTCCAGTAGAACGGATTCCGAGTCATTCTGAGGCGCAAACGAACAAAGATCATTCGCCACCTCCAGTAGAACGGACTCTGAGTCCTTCTGAGACGCGAACGAACAAAGATTTTTTGCCACCTCCAATAGAACGAATCCCGAGTCCTTCTAAAGTGCGAACGAACAAAGGTCTTTCGCCACCTACAATTGAACGGACCTCGTGTCCTTTCGAGGCGCAAATGGACAAAGGTCCTTCGTCACATCCCATAGAATGCAACCTGAGTCCTTCTGTGCCGTGAACGGACAAAGGTCCTTTGCCACCTCCAATAGAACGGACCTCGAGTACTTTTGAGGCGCAAACAGACAAATGTACTTCACCACCTCCAATAGAATGGACCCTGAGTCATTCTATTTAGGCAAGAACAGACAAAGGTCTTTCTGTACCTCAAGAAAGAACGAACCCCGAGTCCTTCTACCAAAACGAACTGGGCAAAGGTCCTGCACCACAAAGCGAGAACAATCACCAAATGCTCCTATGGAGTTCGGCCAGGGAGGGCCACGAGTCCTCCCGCGCTACTTAGCCAAAAACGCTCTTCAAGTCCTCTAGCGCCACCTAGACAAAGGGGGGCAAACCACCCTCCGCGTTACATCCAGGCATCATCCCCCAACACTAACGCCAATTGAGGTCGCAAACTCAACGCGTCGCTTCAAGTTCACCTGTTCAAGCACATGGAGCAGCAAAAACAAAACACAAACAAAAGATACAAAGCGCGTGCACAACACAGATGCAATCAAGTAATCCCCCGACGCCAATATCAACACCATCATCTGAGGCATCGCCCATTCAAAGCGATCATGGAAGTCTGCTCCATCCCGATGTCCTGGAGCGCAACTGCCATCAACGCATCCCCTTCCTCCACCCGCGCCAGCTCCGCCTCTGCCTCGAACAGCTCTGTCTCAACTCTTGATAAGAACGAACACCAAGTCCTTTTGTACTCCCACACAAGTACAGACACCAAGTCCTATTACGTCTTCTCATAAGAATGGAACATGGGACCTCCTGCGCCTCCCAAACAAACGGACCCCGCATCCCTCTATCCTGCGATAAGAACGGACTCAGAGTCCTTTTATTCCTCAAGACGGGAGCGAGCCACAAATCCTCTGGATTCTTCTCTAGAACGGATCCTGAATCCTCCCACATCATTTGGTAAAAACGATCTACGAGTTCATCCGCGCCGCCAAGGCAAGTGGGGCAGATGGCCCTCCACATCAAACTCAAGTAATGAGTCCTCGACACAATGCTCGACGATAGTTGCCATGGGTAGTGCACGACGCATAGGGAACGTAAGGCGCAAGATACTTCCAGACCTACAGCTCCCGGCTTAACGAAAAAGACATCTCACGCCGCAAACAAAAATAATTTGTGGTCCGCGCACACTAAAATAATTTGAAGTGCACAACCCAAGAACAACACAATTATATCTAAAATTTTCGGGCTCATCACTTAGCGGATCACGACCTGAAAAAATTTGGGAGCATCTGATGTGGTTCCTCCAAAAGATTCCCAAGCCAAACAGGTAGAACTTCGACCAAAACACTTAAGCAAACCAACCCAACCGAGTGAACAACGCGCATGAGCCCACACAAAGAGTAACAAGTAGTTTTGAAAACTGCCATATTTTTTTTTTAAATGTAGAGGGTGCATTTCTAAATTACCAAATGAGCAATGGACATGTGAAATTCTTCTATTCGGTTCCAAAATAAATGACACCTCTTTGGTTCAAATAATTGAATTAATAATCCAACATTAATTAATTATAAATTAATTATTAGCCACTAATACATTTTGGGGTTTTGGGTTAAATCTAAGCCCGACTTATATTAAACCCAACCCGATCATTCTTCCTATTTCAGTACGTTTTTAGTGTACAATTCCATAAGTTTATATTATATTAATAGCGACTTTTATCCCTTGATTGCTCTTAGATTACAGACTCCAACACCCATGTTGAAGGACATACAACTATTCCAGGAGTTGGTTCCTATAAGATATAAAGAGATACTTGTCCTCAAGTCTCTGCTTCATATCAACCAATCAGGTGATAGGGTAGTATCCCTCTCCCTCTAAAGTTCTCTCTAAATTCGTCCAGATGATCTAATCAATGCCTCTTGTGACAATAGACACGTGCGAGCCTCATTGGGCGATGGCCCACACTCAAAGTGTGATCTTCATCATTGAATCTCTCATGCATATAAATATTTATGTGGGTATCTATGTGTTTCTTCATTGGGACATGATACCAATATTTCGATCTTGAAGCCGTTTACATTTCTTATTTTTTGAACTTATTTTACATGTGATTTCACATAGATTCATAGAGTTTAGGCAGACATGACAAGTATTATCAATGCCACCTTTTTTGCTGTTGATGAATTCTTAAGAATTATATTTACTTCAGCTGCATATTATGCATGCATATTGTTATGATTGCGCACACACCGGCCTATTATCTTAATTTCAGCATTAATTTGTTATCCTCACCCCCTCATGTATATAAGAGGGGGGGGGGACTATCTTAATTTGGTATGTTTTTGGATATTTGAAATTTAGGGTTGCTCCCTAACTATCCTCTTCCTCTCCTCATCCCCTTCGTCTCCTCTTCTCCTCCGGCTCCCTCCCCCCATAACCATTCTCCTCGATTGTAATACCTCGTTCGTAATCCAATACCTAGTTCGTATTAATTTGGTTTGACTTGCCATCTCCGCACGCCGTTTTTGGCCGTCGGAGCCCTATCAAATATTTCCGCGCCCACACGTGCGGTTTCCACGGCCGACGCTCACGCTGCATCCCCCGCCAGTTCGGCCCGTGCGCGCCCCTGCCGCTCTCGACGACTGCCCGCGCGCGCCCCGGCCTGCTTCCGCGACACCTGTCCTGCCTACGTCGTCGACGACAGCCGCCAGATCAAACCTGTGCCTCTTACGACCACTTCCACCGCCGAGCCTCCCTCCGTCATGGCACCCCGCACCACCACCGAGGCCCTTGAATCCTCAATCGAGGCCCTCAACAAACGTATTGAAGCCCAAGAACCAAGCCACACATCGTTGGCAGCTACCATCCACGCCCTAAGGGCCAAGATCGATGCGATGCCGCAAATGACCGCCAACTACGCTTCTGGATCCTCCGTAGATGGGACTTCCATTCTTGGCGCAACACCACCGCCCCGACTGGAGACCGACGCCGGCCCTCCGGCAGGTCTGGGCCGATAGGCCCTAGCCTTGGACATTCCTGTTTTTTCGGGCATGGACCCGTTGACCTGGATTGCTAAGGCCGAGCAGTAATTCGACCTCAACTGCAAACCCGAACAGGACAAGGTGTCCACGACCTTCGTCGGCCTGGATGGCTCCGTGCTCCACTGGGCGCGGTGGCTTCGCGGCTTCGCCAGACCAACCCCTTGCTTTCCTGGGCAGCACTACAGCACGAGATGATCCGCCGGTACGACATCCGCTACTCCGGCTCGGCGTTCGAGCTCCTTTGCAGCGTCCGTCAATCCGCCAATTTGTATGACTACATCGACGACTTCGTTGCCCTCGTCACTCATGTTCTTGGGCTGCCTCCTGACCATTATCTGGGGTTCTTCATGCAAGGCCTCCTCCCCACTATCCGTTTCCGCCTCCGCACGCACAATCCGCGGACGATCTCCGATGCTCTCGACTTGGCCCGTTTGGTCGAGGCCGACATCTACCCTCGGCCACCCGTTCCGCTGGCGGGCCTTCTGCAGGGTCGACCACCGGAAGTCCCGCCACGACCAAGACACGAGGATCAGCGCCCGGGACGCCCTCCACCCCAGCGCCTCTCCAACAGCAAGTACAATGACCTTCGCAGCAGGGGCCTGTATTTCCGTTGCCGCCAACCATACTCCCCTGCGCGCGTTTGTGCCGTCAAAGAGTTCCACGCCATCATCGACGACTGTGACCCGAAAGTCACTTGGGACGACTTCGAGTCCCTTGGGAACCCCTGGGGGGCCAGCCCCTCAGGCACTGTTGCCGCCACCGACCGTCCGCCGCTAGCTCACTGACCACTGCCTTGAGGCCAAGGCAGTTTTTCCAGACGCCGACATTGTTACGATTGCGCACACGCCGGCCCGTTATCTTAATATCAGCATTAATTTGTTATCCGCACCCCCTCATGTATATAAGAGGGGGAGACTATCTTAGTTTGGTATGTTTTTGGATGTTTGGAATTTAGGGTTGCTCCCTAACTATCTTCTTCCTCTCCTCATCCCCTTCATCTATTCTTCTCCTCCGGCTCCCTCCCCCCATAGCCATTCTTCTCGATTGTAATACTTCATTCGTAATCCAATACCTAGTTCGTATTACATATTGTTAAAGTAATGCTAGTGAGGTTCTTACGAGTTCAAAACCAAAAGGAGGAAGTAAACATAAGGAGCTAGCCTTTAAGCAACTATATGTGTTACTTGTTTGTTGTATGCCTTTGATTTTGTTGATAGACTTATTTTTGATGGGTAGACCAATATGTACGCCACTAGTATGTATTTGAGATGCTTTATTGATCGACCAAAATATGTTTCATAGTTGATCTTTCTTGAGCTGGTTCAATTTTCATTGCAGTGTCAGTGTATTTGGAGTTTCTGCTGAATCCATGCAATGTTCCCATGATAGTAGAGGAAACAGTGTGCCAACTATTTTGCTCTCTATGCAAAGACACCTGTATTCACAAGGTGGTCTTAAGGTAGTTTGCCCCTACTATATGTTTGCTGATTGTCGTTGTTATTTTAGATTGTGAATATAGTAGAACTATAACATAAGTTATTCCAGGCAGAAGGGATCTTCAGAATTAATGCAGAAAATGAACAAGAAATGCTTGTCAGAGAGCAGCTAAACAAAGGTGTTGTGCCATATGAAGTTGATCTACACTGTCTTGCTGGTCTGATTAAGGTATAATAAGTATGGCCTGACATGCCAAACGTATTTATGTTTCACATCAAGGTTGAAGTCATATTTTAAATTTGAAAATTCCATAGAACTGCTTTTCTGTTAGGAGATTATTAAACTTGCTCAAAGCCCAATTTCTACTTGGAATAAATGTATTAGCTCCATCAATCATCATGGTCAAGCACAGGGCTTTCATTTGCCCCCTTAACTCTGATAGATATTGCAGGCTAGGTTGTTACATCAAAAGTGCTAGATGTCATGGTTTAACAGTTTGATTTCTTCATTATCTCGACACTTTTCCATATTTCCTTACAAATCTACAAGTACTGTCCAGCTCCTAAGCTATTGGCCTGACTTTTTACTGGAGTTTTTTCAAAAAAAAATTCTCCATGGGATAAAATCATGATTGTTTACTTGGGATCCTGCGGTTAGAAGAATAAGAAAATCTCCATCAAGTCAGTCCAGGCGGTCAGGAAATTGGTGTCCGCCCTGGCTTTCGTTCAGCAGTTCGAGCGGACAGCCTCTCCGTGTCTGCTCGTCCCCTCGCTCCTGGTTTTTTGCAAGCCAGGAGGCTCTCTTCTCAGCTGTTCGTGCGGTTAGCCTATCAGTAATCGCTCGGCCTCCCGTATTAGCTATCTTCGAGCCAGATCATTCTCCTCTTCAACAGTCCGTGTAGTCACGATCTCAGTGCCCGACTTGCTTAGTAGTTGTAGGCATTTGCATGCCAGGTGCCCTCCTGTTTGATAGCTCGATCGGTCAAACCAGGCATGTACGCTCCCGCCTAACAAGCCTGCTCAATTCAATGTTCGGGGTTGTTCAGTGCCTGAAGTCCGCGCGGTCATTCCTGTGATGACCCCCCCCCCCCCCCCCCCCAAGGTTCTAGGATATTCACACACCATGTAACCTCTCTGGTGGAGACCGACCCATCGGATCGTCGCGAAAATACCCGACATCACCCCGACCGGACTTCTATCGGCCCTGAGTCGTGCACATTTTTGTTTGTGTCGCTTTGACAATTTTGGAATTTTGCAATTGTTGTTTTATGTGTGAAATATATGTGTATATATATACTTATAAATATATATACATATATAAATCAACTAGTTGGTGGAGTCGAATGCTTTCTGCCGGTTCAGTACTTCTCCAAACCCGGCCCCGTGGCCCGCACTGCTCGTCTCCCGCAAAATTAGGGCTGAAATCAGCCGCAACCTCTCCCGCAAGGCGCGTTCTCCCTCCCGACATCGTCGCTGCCCAGGAGAATCTCCGCAACGTGCGGTTGCGAAGGTCGGTTCCGATTCCGAGACGCCCTCCTCTTTGGCAGTTCAGCCCCACGATTCGGCCACGACACTCCATTCCCGCACGATGTCCGCAACTCTCTACCAGACACGATGAAGCTCTGCCATGGCCGACACCTGCACTGCATTCCGTTAGTTTTTTTTACCATTTTATTTTTCTTGTAACCCTATATAAAGGGAGGTTGTATTCCGTTCTGAGTGGTGATGAAGATGAATGCTGAATATTGAAATTGAAATTGCTGGGAAGGTGTTTCCGTTAAGGTTGCTGTGTGCTTCCTGTTAGAATTTAGGCACGTTTGAAGCTCCATGTGAGAGCTGTAGAGTAGATTTTAATTTCCCGGTTTGCTGCTTCCATGTGTGTGTTTGAGATCTGTATGTTTCCTTTGTCTATTTTCCATTTGAGAAGACAATGAACAGTGACCTTCGGTGTATTAATTACCGTTTTTTTTGTTAAAGAGTTGGAGATTTTTGAAGCGTAACTGCTTCATGTGTGATAGTTGTAGGAATGAAGGTGTGCTGCTGTGAAAATCAGTTCCTGATTGAATTTTCTGTTTCCGGTTGTTGTTTGGAGGCTGATAAACAGTGACCCGCATGGTTGGTTGTTGTGATGAAGGCTGATAATCTGTTTCCTGTTGGCTTTGCTGTAATGGTTTTCTTCCGCCGGCAAAGAGATGAACAGTGATCGGAATTACCCGTTCTAAGTTCTAAAGTTAAGGAACAGTATCATCAAAGTTACTGTGTCTTTCTATTCAATTGCTGGTTTCGTTTACAGTGAACGAAGTAGGTGTTTTTTGAATGAGTTTAATTGATTGAGGTTAGATGAGCTATTTCTTGATGTGTGAGATTTCGTGGGGCCACCTTAAGTGTTTGAGAATTCGTGGAACTACCTCTAGTGTGAGGAGCGAGTGAAATTAGGTTGTTAGTTTGTGGCCTCCTTGCTTTGTTGAGTGATTCCGTGGAACTACCTCGTGTGAGTGAGCGCTTAATTCCTTGGTGCCCGTATGCGATAGCGGCCAACCTCAGAGCGGAGTTCAAAGGTGACGAGGAACTTCTCGCGTGATCGCCGTCGACTTCGGATACGGAAAGACGGCTCTTTCCGTGGGTAATTTGCTTCTATCCCCTCTTTGTGTGTGTCTACATTTTCTCTTAGGAGTTTTAGACTCATTGCTGGGTTTTCGCCGAATTTTGTCAGCGAACGCTACGTGAGAACTCCAAACGGAAACGTATTTGGAGTTCACGATTTCCGTTTTGCTGCGACAAAGGGAACAAAACGAAGTTGCGAGTTTCCTTCCCCGGATTTAAAATCGAACCTTAATTAAGAAAATTCATTTTTTTAAAGAAGTAATTTTGTGCTTTCAAAATCCAAGTTGCGTAATTTTTTTTAGTACTACGCCCGCTCTAAAATTGACAATTAATTATTCGTCGCATGCATTCAGGGTTTACTAGTAAAAAGCCAACAAATGCGTAAATCCTATGCGCCGTCCTGCATCAAATTGGTATCAGAGAGAGGTTCCGAAATTTTTCTAAGTTTTGGGATCCGCCCTGCGTAGAATAGCATTTGAGTTATGTGTTCGCATGCATCGGCATAGTGATAGAATGCGTCAAGTTGAACGTGGTCACCCGAGTCGTGGATACGAAGGGAATGAACCACCCCAGTGGTTTTTACCTTTCGCCCACCAAATGACGGCATTAACTGAGAGTACCTGTCAGATGCGTGAAAGGTTAGTACACCTTAGAGGTAGGGTGAGTATATTAGAAATACCACCTCAAACGTCAATGTCGCCTCAAATTCGAGATGAGCATTCGGTCCGCGCACATTATGACGTTCCACATCACTATGTGGAAAGGTCTGCCTTTAGGAGAAATCCTTTATTTGAGGATCACGACTACCCTTACACTCACACCCATAGTGCCCAGTCACGGAGATCTTTACGATACTACGATGATTATACTCGAGCACCGTATACCACTTCCAGAGATCGTGTTGACCCATCGACACGTTCGCAGTATGTTAGGGACGATCGGTACGATGACTATCGTCATTATTATCCCCGTACTCGAGTGGATCATACTAGTCCATCGACACCTTATTATGAGGATAGAGCTCAGTATCCCTCTAGTTATCGATACTATACATCACCTCTATATGAGGAATCTGAGTCTTTACATGTGCGACCACCACCACACGATCGTAGGACTCATGCCTACCCACGAGCATGTCATGATTATGTTGGGGACACTCATCATGATTACCCTCGAACTATCTATAGAGGTCGTTACCGTCACGAGTACGTCACACCTAGTGATCCTCCTAGTGTTCCAAAGGTGAACATGATGATAGATATTAAGGGGCATCAAGAGCTTTCTACTGCCCGAAGCAGGGAGACATCATCGACTCTATCTGATGTTCTAGTACAGGATGTGTGGAGTCAACCCACATGTGAGTCTGCTCCACTTAGTGAACCTATCTTTGATTCTATATCTACTAGCTCTCTTTTGAGTGTAGATTCCTTGCACACTTCACCTAGTGGTGCACCGAGTCACATCACTACACCCGATGTCACATCGAGTCCCATCACCACACCTGATGTTGCGCTGAGTCACATTACGTTAGAGAGTCGAGGGCTCAGTAGTGATCTCGAGGTAGTAACCCCTACCCTCTCTGGGAGTATGACCCCTTCTGATGATTCATTTCTGGAGGACCATCATTCGACTGATGTGTCATTTGATGACCCTCCTATGGAGCCTCCAGATGAGCCACCACGTCCTTATGCGAATGAGCTTTTTCTGAATAGTACACTTATGAGTTTTAAGACATGGATACCTGCTCCATTGTCTCACTTGATGTTGATAGTGCTGGGGCATAGCCGTCTGGAGACTCGCACTCTAGATGAGTTATGGGACGTACCACTTACTGACCATCGTATTTGCGATGAGTTCTTTTATGTCCCACCTGGTGAGCCTCCTGATGCCTCACTTTCCCTTAGCACATTTATTACGGTTGTCACACTTCGTGCACATTTATCTGAGAACACTCCATATGTTATTGGAGCTTACGTTTGCACGCATCGCATTTGCGACGAATTTTATTATACCCCTCCCGGCGAACCCCCAGATGAAAAATTTATGGATTCACCGCACATTTGGGATGTATCCGTCTTTAGTGACGCAGTCGAGTTTCAGGGTGCACTCATTGATTCGTTGAAGTTATATCTTGTCACGCACACTTGCAGAGACAATTCGCACACCCTGTTGACATATTTGGTCACTGTTGTCGCTGATTTGCACTTGAGTGATCATCGCCCCCGCGATGAGTTCTTTTATGATCCACCCTCTGAGCGTCCTGATCATGTACCTCTTTCAGGAGTTGCTCTTAGTATCTGAGACCATCAGTTAGTGACGTTAGTCGTATTAGGAGTCATTATGACATTTGCATGATTTGAATAAAAGGTTTTGAGCGGAAAATTACATAGTATTTAAAATTTTTATGCAACTCAATTTGAAAAAGCATAAAAGAGCTACTAGTTTTAAATGGATGACTTGGTTATGGTTCTGCTAGATCCGGAACGGTTTCCTTCGGGTACCGTAAAGAAGCTAGCTACTGTAGAACTGGACCCGTTCGAGTAGTAAATCGGATTGGGCAAAATGCGTATGGACTTGGAATGCCTTCCGTTTGGGAAACAAATCATGTTTTTACGTAGCCAATCTGACTTAATTCTACGATTACTCGCACGAGTCTTTAGATTTTCCATTGTCTTCTCCTTCGTTTGTTTCTTCTTGGTTGGTGAGTGAGAGTGGGGAGCCACATTCAGGACATACCTTCATTCATTCCGCTACTGACACTTTCATTGTAGTTCCTTCTATTTTTCACTACCAGTTTCAGGTTGAGCATGAGACGCCAGGAGAATACTCTATTACAGTTCCCGAGCATATGTTGGACAGTGACCACTACCGATGGTGATTTTCAGAGATCTTTGATTTGTTGGCATGAATGTTGATCTTCTCCCGTACTACCACTCGTAGCACTCACCAGAGATGAGTGGTTTCGAGAGGGGGAGAGTTGGTGGAGACAGACCCATCGGATCGTCGCGAAAATACCCGACGTCACCCCGACCAGACTTCTATCGGCCCTGAGTCGTGCACATTTTTGTTTGTGTCGCTTTGACAATTTTGGAATTTTGCTATTGTTGTTTTATGTGTGAAATATATGTGTATATATATACTTATAAATATATATACATATATAAATCAACTAGTTGGTGGAGTCAAATGCTTTCTGCCGGTTCAGTACTTCTCCAAACCCGGCCCCGTGGCCCGCACTGCTCGTCTCCCGCAAAATTAGGGCTGAAATCAGCCGCAACCTCTCCCGCAAGGCGCGTTCTCCCTCCCGACATCGTCGCTGCCCACGAGAATCTCCACGACATGCGGTTGCGAAGGTAGGTTTCGATTCCTAGACGCCCTCTTCCTTGGCAGTTCAGCCCCATGATTCGGCCACGACGCTCCATTCCCGCACGATGTCCGCAACTCTCTACCGGACACGATGAAGCTCTGCCATGGCCGACACCTGCACTGCATTCCGTTAGTTCTTTTTTACCATTTTGTTTTTCTTGTAACCCTATATAAAGGGAGGTTGTATTCCGTTCTGAGTGGTGATGAAGATGAATGCTGAATATTGAAATTGAAATTGCTGGAAAGGTGTTTCCGTTGAGGTTGCTGTGTGCTTCCTGTTAGAATTTAGGCGCGTTTGAAGCTCCATGTGAGAGCTGTAGAGTAGATTTTAATTTCCCGGTTTGCTGCTTCCATGTGTGTGTGTTTGAGATCTGTATGTTTCCTTTGTCCATTTCCCATTTGAGAAGACAATGAACAGTGACCTTCGGTGTATTAATTACCGTTTTTTGTTAAAGAGTTGGAGATTTTGGAAGCGTAACTGCTTTATGTGTGATAGTTGTAGGAATGAAGGCGTGCTGCTGTGAAAATCAGTTCCCGACTGAATTTTCTGTTTCCGGTTGTTGTTTGGAGGCTGATAAATAGTGACCTGCATGGTTGGTTGTTGTGATGAAGGCTGATAATCTGTTTCCTGTTGGCTTTGCTGTAATGGTTTTCTTCCCCCGGCAAAGAGATGAACAGTGACTGGAATTACCTGTTCTAAGTTCTAAAGTTAAGGAACAGTATCATCAAAGTTACTGTGTCTTTCTATTCAACTGCCGGTTTCGTTTACAGTGAACGAAGTAGGTGTTTTTTTGAATGAGTTTAATTGATTGAGGTTAGATGAGCTATTTCTTGGTGTGTGAGATTTCGTGGAGCCACCTTAAGTGTTTGAGAATTCGTGGAACCACCTCTAGTGTGAGGAGCGAGTGAAATTAGGTTGTTAGTTTGTGGCCTCCTTGCTTTGTTGAGTGATTCCGTGGAACCACCTCGTGTGAGTGGGCGCTTAATTCCTTGGTGCCCGTATGCGATAGCGGCCGACCTCGGAGCGGAGTTCGAAGGTGACGAGGAACTTCTCGCGTGATCGCCGTCGACTTCGGATACGGAAAGACGGCTCTTTCCGTGGGTAATTTGATTCTATCCCCTCTTTGCGTGTGTCTACATTTTCTCTTAGGAGTTTTAGACTCATTGCTGGGTTTTCGCCGAATTTTGTCAGCGAATGCTACGTCGAGAACTCCAAACGGAAACGTATTTGGAGTTCACGATTTCCGTTTTGCTGCGACAAAGGGAACAGAACGAAGTTGCGAGCTTACTTCCCCGGATTTAAAATCGAACCTTAATTAAGAAAATTCATTTTTTTTAAAGAAGTAATTTTGTGTTTTCAAAATGCAAGTTGCGTAATTTTTTTTTAGTACTACGCCCGCTCTAAAATTGACAAAATTAATTATTCGTCGCATGCATTTAAGGTTTCCTAGTAAAAGCCGACAGGCGCGTAAACCCTATGTGTCGTCTTGCATTACTCTCATTTCTGCACGACTCTCTTGTAACCTAGGCAACCCGACTTTTATTAGAACTGTCCGTTTGGGCATCCACCACTAGTATAAATAGGGGTGAATAGTACTCAGAAGGGATCATCATTCCTGTCTGAATCTAGCAAGAGCTAGTGACAACTCGCTGCGAGCTCGGACTTGAAGCCTTAAGGGTGTTGTCAGCTCTACCTATTGCGGAAACTCTACTTGTAACCATTTTGACTAATTAATAAAATCACTCACAACAATGAGTTGCAATTGCGGGAAGTCTTGGTCTCGCCGTCTGCGAAATCCTTCTCCTTTCCTCTCCCACATATCGACCGTGAAGTAGCCGACCGCTGTTAGTTTACTCCCCCCCCATTTCCTCCTCACAAACGTAAGTTTCATGGAGTCCAATTTCCATAACAACAAAACAAACACACGTCATTCAAATAAGAGTTAATCATGGGATTAGCCGGTTAGCATGGGTGACCGCGAGCTCCGTTGTTATCTTCCCGTAGGGTCCCGCTCTGGTTCAGGGGGCGCGACCTCTTTGGAGGCTCGAGGTCAAGTTCGAGCAAGCTCGTCAAGAGACCGTGCAACAGATTGATCTAATGATGCAAGTGATCTCGGGGTTGTCCCAGCGAGTAGCGCCCTTTTCAAGAGCACCCGCAACCCCTCTTCGTTGTCCTCTTGCCCTAGAGATCGTGGTGCCGCCTCTGCGGCCTCAGGAAGATAAGTTAATTGCTGTTCGGCGTGAATTCTTCATAGCAGCCAGCCAGCCACAAACTCCAGCCCTGCAAGAGTTCTTGATTTTAGGAGGGTTATTCCTACCCTCCAATTGTGGAAAAGGAGTTGCCCTCTCCTTTTGCCAATTTCATCTTTTGAGAGCCAGTCCCCAATGGATTTAGAGATCCCCATCTTCCCCATTTCATCGGAAGGGAAGACCCCTACTACCATCTCTAGGCTTTTGAATCTGCTGTTTTGATGAGAACTCTCAACGATAGGATTCGCTGCAGTTGCTTGTCACATCCTTCGACGACAAGACAAGGGAGTGGTTCTATAAGCTACCCTTCTGATATACAAACTTCTCTGGAGATCTCCGAAGAGTGGTTCTACTGAGCTTTGCAAGCTCAAGAAAGCGGAAAAGTGACCCTTCTTTCAGATTAAACAAGGTTAGAATGAAACCCTTAGCCCACTTTGTGGATATGTTTCAAGAAGAGATCTTGGGGATTCATGATGTGAACCCCACCATGTATCAAATGGCTCTCCCCCGTGGTCTTTGGGATGGCCTCTTCAAATTCGAGGTGAGCCGGAAGCCCCCAAGCTCCTACTAGGAGCTAATCGACATGATCACCACTTTATTGAAGGGTAGACCACCAACTCCGACCTTGTCTCTTCCATCAGTAAGCTGATAAAGGAGAAGCAGGAAGGATCTTCTAAGTAACCTCCTCCTACTCCCCAGCGTCCGCCAAAACATCATCGCCAATAGTTCCTTCAACCTTCAACACAACATGGGAGGAACTTCCGCCGTCATCATTCATATGCCCCTCATCTGCAATTTCAGCAGATGAGATCTCAACAGCCTTGTTCTACTCAAAAGAGCAGGTCTGCTCCTCAGTTGACCTACCACTTGCACTAGTCATCCTCTTCGCAAGTCCACCCTCCACCAGCATATACGACCCATGATCAGTATGATGACTCGCAAGAGTCATATACTGATCTCATCCTCCACATGTAGGAGGTTTTACAGATTATTCAAAAACAACCTGGATTTAGAATGTCAGTCCCTCTTAAATCAAACATGATGAACCTAATCTGGAGCTCTTCTGTGAGTTCCACAAGAAAAGAGGGCATCATACAAAGAATTGTCGGGCACTTCGTAAACTAATTGGAAAAATGTCGAAAGTCGGCAAGCTGCAAGATCGAATCGTTCTAAAGACGGATCACAATCCCTCTTTTGATAAGGGTGACTATTACCGATAGAGAGAAGATCCGGGCAAGAGGAAGGGCCGACGGCAAGAGGGAGAGAATGAGGCTAGGGTTTAGAAGAAGCAAGGGAGCATCCCTTTTTCATATCACATCCAAGACAGAAATTAACAAGCCCATACAAGCCCTCTTATAATAGTGAGGTGCCAATAACAAAACCAAAATATAACATAAGACTTAAAGTTAATTATGCTCCGCGCCCGGTTCGTCCTCTTCGGTCCGAGCCGCGCTCGCCACAACTGGTTCATCCTCGTGGGTCCAAGTCGTGCCCGCCGCAACCGCCGCTTGCGGTTCCCGCCGCCTGTAGACCCTCCACGAGCGGCCTTCATCGTGAATATCCGTAATAATATCGCCATCTGGAAAATTCACCATGTCCTCAAGACAAAGTCAGGAAATTGACGGCGGAAATCATCCCGCAACAGCCAATTGGTCTCGGACGAGGGGCGGTGGCGCCACGCCACAAGGAGCTCCTCTGGACCCGCGTCTCTGGGTAGGTGGCGGTGGCGGTTTAGTGTGCTGTGCGGGTATACGGGAGCGGAGTCAGAGTAGTCAAGAACGCTCGGGATGTGGTCCAGAGTCAGATGGTCACCCACGACGCGGTGAAGCAGAGAGACGTGGAAGATCTGGTGGATACGGCTCCCCTCGGAAAGTTGGATCTTATAGGTGACAACTCCAATCCGGGCCATGACGGTGAATGGTCCAAAAACGTGGTGCGAGTTTGGGGTAAGAAAAGATGACCGTGAGTTGGCAGTAAGGATGGAGTTTGATAAAGACATTCTTGCCGACTTGGAAGAAAAGATCCCGACGCTTGCAGTTGGAGAAGGATATCATTTTTGCTTGGGCTTGACATAGGTGATACTTAAGACTATCCAAAATGATGTCCCGATCTTGGAGGTGATTTGCCAAACTCGGCACGAGGCATTGCCCCGGAAGGTGGCGCACTACATCCGGTGGTGGTCGGCCGTAGACCGACTCAAATGGATTCATTCCTGCTGTGGGGTGGTAGGCGGTGTTGTTCGAGTACTCGGCCCAACCCAACCACTTGGCCCAAGTGCCCGGTCTCTCGCCAATGAAACAAAGTAAGTATGTCTCCAGACAACGGTTGAGAACCTCTGATTGGCCATCCGTTTGCGGATGGTAAGCGGAGCTCATGCAGAGGTGTGTACCTTGAAGACGGAACAACGACGTCCAGAAACTTCTCAGCAAGAGGGGATTGCATTCGCTCACAATCGATCGCGGGAATCCATGGAGTCGCACGACTCCGGAAATGAAACCATCAACCACTCTTGCGGCTGTGTACGGATGTCAGAGAGGAATAATGTGCTCGTACTTGGAGAGTTGGTCCACCACTACCAAGATGCAATCAAACTCATTGGTCCGAGGGAGGCGTGTAATGAAATCCATAGCAATGTCCTTCCAAATACGATCCAGAATTGGCAGGGGCTGAAGTAACCCGCCCGGGAACATGGTCTCATACTTCGTCTTCTCGCATGGAAGGCAGACGACCACACGAGCTTTGACTTTCTTGAACATGTGAGGCAAATAGAGGGAAGCCGCCAAGCGCCGATCGGTGCGGAAAGTTCCGGCGTGGCCTAAGTTATTAAAGGCGCAAAGCGCACCGAGGCGTAAAGGGTCCCTGAAGCCTAGATGAAAGGCGCAAGGCGCGTGAGGCGCAAAATGGTGAAAAAAAAGGAAATTGAGCGAATTGAGCGACCAATTCGCTGGAACTGAGCGAATTGGGCGGCCAATTCGCTGGAACTGAGCGAATGGGGCGGCCAATTCGCTGGAACTGAGCGAATGGGGCGGCGAGTTCGCTGGAACTGAGCGAATGAGGCGGCGAGTTCGCTGGAACTGAGCGAATGGGGCGGCGAGTTCGCTGGAACTGAGCGAATGGGGCGCCCGGTTCGCTGGAACTGAGCGAATGGGGCGCCCGGTTCGCCGGAACTGAGCGAATGGGGCGCCCGGTTCGCCGGAACTGAGCGAATGGGGCGCCCGGTTCGCCGGAACTGAGCGAATTGGGCGCCCAGTTCGCCGGAACTGAGCGAATTGGGCGCCCAGTTCGCCGGAACTGAGCGAATTGGGCGCCCAGTTCGCCGGAACTGAGCGAATTGGGCGCCCAGTTCGCCGGAACTGAGCGAATTGGGCGCCCAGTTCGCCGGAACTGAGCGAATTGGGCGCCCAGTTCGCCGGAACTGAGCGAATTGGGCGCCCAGTTCGCCGGAACTGTGCGGATTGGGCGCCCAGTTCGCCGGAACTGTGCGGATTGGGCGCCCAGTTCGCCGGAACTGAGCGGATTGGGCGCCCAATTCGCTGATATTAATAATCTAGTTCTCTATGTGCTCTATAAGCAAATTTTGGTTAGTTCTCTTCTATCAAGTTAGTATAAGAGTTTTTTTGAATTTTGATTTGTTGAGGAAGCACGCACAAGGAAAACACTCATCTTATGACTTATTTATAGGGACATGTAGAAGCTTGGAGAAAACAAGGAAGAGGTATCAAAATCAAACAACAAAAAGATATTATATATGATGCAATCCCAGTTGCACTCAGATGTCTTAACACTAGTTAAATGTCTTCTTAGTTACCTAAATCAGATGGGGAATGACTAAGATATAGATTAAGATAACTAAATCAATTTAACTGGCAAACATAAACAACTAGCTCTGTTCTCATTTTGTATAATTTTCAAGTTGATTAATTCCACGTAATTTTACTCTATTAATTTTTATTTACGCAAGTTAGTTGCTCATTCTAATTCACTAATACTATTAGAAAGAAACTTTTAGGTTTTTTTCATTCATCAATAGTTAGAGTTACAATACAACTTCAAATCATTTTGAATAGAAGTACACATTCAATTAATAAATTATTTATAGTGGACTTTTCACTCAGATTATAAAAGATAAACAATTTGAAATAACAAAAACATGGATTGAAATTTGTATACATACTGTTGGAAAAGCCCACTTAACATTAGGCCCATTTGTATAGCATTTATTGCTTTTTCTCTCCTCTCTTTAGTCCCACATTGTGTATATGACTTTTCTCTCTCTTTCTCTCATCTATATATATGTACTCATTCTTTGTATTTGTATCAAGTGGACATATATACAAGGTTGGCTTTCTCCATTTCTACATGGTATCAGAGGGAGGTTCGACTCTCCTGCGGACTCCCTCTACTGTCCGCCCAGCAGCCTGCGGTCTCTGCGGCCTCCCTTGTCCAGTCCGCACCCTCTAGTCGCATCTCTCCTGCGGCCTCACTTTTCCTGTCCGCTTCCTCTCCCGTGGATCCACTTCGTCCCCCCCTCTCTCCCTTTCTCCTCAGGCCCCCTCCTTTTATAGCCATCCTGTGGGGTCCACTGCTTCCCCTTGTCCGCTGCGGCCTCCTCCTGTCCGCTGCGACCTCGGCGACCTCTCTCCTTGGTCTCCTTCATCCGCCGTTCGCGCTGCGTTCGCCAGCTCGCCAGCTCGCCAGCTCGCCAGCTCGCCAGCTCGCCAGCCCGCCAGCCCGCCAGCCCGCCAGCCCGCCAGCCCGCCAGCTCGCCAGCCCGCCAGCCCGCCAGCTCGCAAGTCAGCCCCGGCGTGTCCTCTCTTATCAGTTCTCTCCTGTCCGCCGCGGTCTGACCCAGACCGCCGCGACCTGAACCAGCCCGCATCATCCTCCAGCTCGCCGCGACCTCATCCAGGTCGCCGCGTCCTCTCCCAGTCCGCTCTCTGTTTGCTTCCTCTAGCTGCTGCCTCCAGTCCGCTGCGGTCTCCTCCAGCTCGCTGCGACCTCCTCCCACTCGCTGCAGCCTCCTTCAGCTCGCTGCGACCTCCAGCCCGCTGCGGTCTTCTCCAGCTCGCTGCGGCCTCCAGACCGCTGCGGTCTTCTCCAGCTCGCTGCGGCCTCCAGCCCGCTGCGGTCTCATCCAACTCGCTGCGGCCTCCTTCCAGCTCGCTGCGGCCTCCTTCAAGCTCGCTGCGGCCTCCATGTCTACCTCTGCAGACTCCGTCGGTACGGCAGTTCCTCCTGAACGCCCGGCCTCTCTACCAGAAGTCCGAGACGAGCTCCGGATCACCACAATTTCGCTCAATGGCAAGAAGAACTTTGTGGAATGGGCACACTCAGTTCGCCGTGTCCTTCAGTCCAAGGGATTCCTTCATCATCTGACCCAGACCGTTATTGGTGTCCCTACTGAGGAGTGGTTACGCAATGATGGGCGTGTGCAGACTTGGCTCCTCAACTCTCTTGATGGCGAATCTTATCGTCTGGCCATGTATCATGAGACGGCCAAAGGCATGTGGGACGAGCTACACACCCTCTACTCCGGCAAAGATAGTCTCCACCATCTCTATGATATCATCACCGCTCTCCAGGCCCTTGACAGCAGTGACGCCACCGACTTGACATCCTTTGTTGCTCAAGCCCGGTCTCTGGTTGAGGCTTGGATCCACCATCAGCCTCCCACTCTAGATCTCGCTGCTCAACGTACCCAGAAGGAAGCTGTGGGTATCGCCATGATGATGGCCCGGGTACCCCCTCATCTTCACAGTGTCCGGGCTCACATCCTCTCCTCTACTGTTACACCGTCCTTTTCCGACGTGTGCTCAATGCTTCTCAAAGTCTCCCCGCCTCCGGATGTTCCCGGACTTCCTTCTCCGGCTCTTGTTCAACAGGCACCTGCTCCCTTACTACCTCTTCCCCCCTCTGCCCGTGGTGGCCGCTCTGACTCTCGCGGCCGGGGTCGCGGTGGCCGGTCTAGGCCTCAATGCTCGTTCTGTGGTAAAGTTGGTCATCTTGAGGCCACTTGCTTTCGCAAACATGGCCGTCCGCCTCGTCCACATGCCTCTGCTGCTACTACCGACTCTGCCTCCTCTCGTACTGAGCTCGACGAGGTTCGTCTTCAGCTCCAGCACCTTCATGGCTTGCTCAGCCGTCCGCCTGCCTCGGTTGCCTCTGCTGCCTCTCTCTCCAATGAAGGTATCGCCTGCCTCTCCTCTGGCCCGCGCTGGATCCTTGATTCTGGTGCCACTCATCATATCACCTCTGTTAAGCCACCACAGTACTTGTCTTCACCTCACCCGAAGTACATTACTGTTGCTAATGGAGCGTCGGTTCCCGTATCTGGATGTGCTGATATTTCTCTCACCTCTTCTCTCCTCCTACGCTCGGCTCTACATGTTCCGGGCTCTCCTTTCAATTTACTCTCTGTCGGTCGCCTTACTACTGATTCTAATTACTCCGTGACATTTACTTCTTCTTCTTTTCTCATACAGGATCAGCAGACGCAGACTATCATTGGTAGAGGACGACTGCAGAATGAGCTCTATCTCCTTGACGACTCTCCTACTGTCCTCGCATCTACCTCCTCTTCGGATTGGCATCGCCGTCTGGGACATGCTCCTCTTCCAGTCCTCCGGAAGGCCCTTCCTGATGTCACTCTCCCTGCTTTTCGTTGCGACACATGTATTTTGGGCAAACAGCCCCGTTCTTCTTTTCCCCCTCATTGTACTCGGAGCTCCGCTCCTTTTATTTTAGTACACTCCGATATATGGGGTCCGTACAAAGTTACTAGTATTTCTGGCTATCGCTATTTTCTTACTTTTATTGATGATTACTCTCGCATGGCATGGTTATATCTCCTTCGGGATCGCTCTGAACTTCCCCGCGTATTCCGGGCTTTCATCCTCGAGACCCGCACTCAGTTCTCTGCGCCTATTCGCACTATTCGTACAGACAATGCGCGGGAGTACACCAGCCATACGTTTGCCACTCTCTGTTCTGAATTCGGCATTCTTCACCAAACCTCCTGTCCGTACACTCCACAACAGAATGGTGTCGCCGAGCGCAAGAATCGTCACCTTCTTGATGTCGCTCGCTCGCTTATGCTTCAAATGCAGGTCCCCAAACCGTACTGGAACTACGCTCTCTCCACGGCTTGCTTCCTCATCAACCGCCTCCCGTCTTCCGTCCTCCAGTATGCTACTCCCTTCAGCCTCCTCTTTCCCACAACTTCGCCTTTTCCTCTTCCACCACGGGTGTTTGGGTGTACCTGCTACGTTCACCACCTCGGTCCCTCCACGGACAAGTTGGACCCTCGTGCCACCAAGCAGATCTTTGTCGGGTACTCGCGCACTCAGAAGGGTTATGTATGTTATTCGCCTACTACCCGCAAGGTTACTGTCTCGCCTGACGTAACTTTCCGTGAAGATCTTCCTTTCTTCCCTGCTCCGGATATCGCTCTGCCTCCCGCTCCCGTCGTTCGTCCTATCATTCCTGCTCCTCACTCCTCAGCCTCTCTCCCTTCACCACCTCCGGTCCGTCCACCACCCCCGGTTATCCGGGTCTATTCTCGTCGCTCTCCTCATTCTGTGGCTCCTCTGCAGTCGGCTTCGCCCTCTGGTGCTCTGCTCCCTGCTGCTCCGGCTCCCGTCTCCACCGCTCATCCGATGGCGAACTACGTCTCGCTCCATCGCCTCTCCCCCTCTCTTCTTCACCTTGCCACCTCCTTATCTTCTGTTTCAGTCCCTAACTCTTTGCAGGAGGCGCTTCACCATCCTGGCTGGCGGGCTGCCATGGACGAAGAAATGACGGCCCTTTGGGCCAACCAGACCTGGGTCTTGGTTCCCTTACCTCCCGGTCAGCACCCGGTTGGATGCAAATGGGTCTTCGTTATCAAGCATGCTCCGGATGGCACTATTGCCCGTCTGAAGGCCCGTCTTGTGGCCCGGGGCTTCACACAACAGGAGGGCCTCGACTATGAGGAAACATTCTCTCCGGTGGCCAAGCTTAACACTGTCCGCGTTCTTCTCTCCGTCGCGGTACACCGCCGCTGGCCTCTTCATCAACTTGATATCAAGAACGCCTTTTTGAATGGCGACCTTCAGGAAACTGTCTACATGCGCCAACTGCCCGGGTTTGAGACCACGGGGGAGTCTCGGGTCTGTCTTCTCAAAAAGTCAATTTATGGTCTCAAACAGTCCCCACGGGCGTGGTTTGACAAGTTTAGCAAGGTGGTTCGGGACATGGGGTTCACTCGGAGCTCTGCAGATTTCTCCCTCTTTACCCGACACCGGGCCACTGGCACCGTTCTTCTGTTGGTTTATGTTGACGACATCCTTCTCACTGGGGATGACTCAAAGGGGATTCAAGACGTCAAACAACACCTGAGCACTGTTTTTCAGACTAAAGATCTGGGGAAACTTCGCTACTTCCTTGGTCTCGAGATCGCCCGGCGGCCGGACGGGTTGGTACTCTCCCAACGAAAGTACTGTCTCGATCTTCTCAAAGATGCTGGTCAGTCTGGTTGCAAGCCAGCATGTACCCCGATGGAGGCAAATCACAAATTATGCGCTCATGCTTCGGATGACGATTTGCTACTTCCGAACCCGGAATACTATCGACGCCTTGTGGGCAAGTTGATCTATCTAACAGTCACAAGGCCAGATATATCATTTGCAGTTGGGGTTGTCAGTAGGTTCATGCATGCCCCCCGGGCTTCTCATCTCCAAGCGGTTGAACGGATTCTCCGATACCTTAAGGGAGCTCCAGGCCAAGGGCTGGTTTACAAAACCTCCGACTCTGCTCCCGCATTGGTTGCCTATTCTGATGCCGACTATGCGGGTTCCCTGGACGATCGAAGGTCAACTAGTGGGTTCTGTACGTATTTTGGTGGGCATCTTATTACTTGGAAGAGTAAGAAACAAGCTGTGGTGGCTCGTTCCTCTGCAGAGGCTGAATACAGATCGATGACCTCAGTTGTTTCAGAACTCACATGGCTTGAAAGTCTCCTCACTGACCTGGGAGTAAAACTCCCCTCCTCTGCTGTTCTATTTTGTGATAGTCAAGCCGCCATACACATCGCAAAGAATCCGGTCTTTCATGAGCGCACAAAACATATCGAGGTTGACTGTCACTTTGTTCGTGAAAAGGTTCAACTGAAGAAACTTGAATTAAAGCATGTTCCAGGAACTGATCAAGTTGCCGACATCCTCACAAAGGCCTTATCAAGCACTCTGTTCTACCAATGTTTGTCCAAGCTGGGTGCATATGACCTATACGCTCCAGCTTGCGGGGGAGTGTTGGAAAAGCCCACTTAACATTAGACCCATTTGTATAGCATTTATTGCTTTTTCTCTCCTCTCTTTAGTCCCACATTGTGTATAGGACTTTTCTCTCTCTTTCTCTCATCTATATATATGTACTCATTCTTTGTATTTGTATCAAGTGGACATATATACAAGGTTGGCTTTCTCCATTTCTACACATACAAAGAAAATAAACTAATGGACTCACTCTACACATTCAAGCTCATATTTACCAATATTCTATCTAAACACATGAGAAGTGATATAAATACATGATAATCATAATTGATGCATACAAAGTGCAACTAAAAATCAAATAAAAAACATGTAATATAAAGTATTAGACAGAGATATGCAAATTTAGGATAAAAATCTTTGTACCTTTTGAACATCAATGATCAACCCCTCTTAAATTAACAATATAACATGATTTCCACTCAGCTAATGAATGACCAAATCCCTCCATAAAACACAAATGACGTATTATAATCAAACATTCAAGCATAATAAAATGTGATCAGTTTTTGAAGGCAAATAAAAATAACAACATAAATAAATCAATCAAGTCTGCAATCATAATCTATCAAGTCAACAATGCAATTTTTCGCACCAAAAACAAACATAAGTTACCAAGTCAGCAATCATAAACTCTAAACTAATGTGCAAGAAAATAATATAACATCATGTCATCACGTAGTTTTCAATTTTTCCTGGGTCTCGTGATCTCATCATCATTAAGTATTAATTATACATCGTCTGAATCAATTAAGGTTTCATCTTCTTCACTAAAATCTTCTTCTTATTCATTGAACTCAACTTCTTCTTCATCCTCGACATCATCTGTACGCATTGTTGGAGTAGGTGTTTTTTTCTTAGATGTGCTTTCCTTGTCAGCTACCATCTTCCCTTTGAATAAGCGCGTGAAGTAGATGTCTTCTTTTATTCCACTGGCCCTTGCTACTGTACTCCAGGTCAATAATTCGTCATCAAAAACTATATCGTCATCTTGCTCAACCTACTCATCTTCCTCCATTCTTCCCATCAGCCATTCATTGCTGTCGTCAATATCTTTCAGCGAGATCGGATCAATACACTCACGTGAATCATATCGCCGACACAAGACATGATTGTATTTTACAAATATTAAATAATTTAGGCGTTGATGTGCTAGTCGATTTCTTTTTTTTTGATATGAACCTGCAACATAACAAATAAATAATTAATCATATAATGATATAAATTAATATTTACATATTTGTTCAAAAAAAATTCATACATGTTCAAAAAAACTGCAGTTGCGCTCACATCCGAATGAACTGCAAGTGAGACTTAAAATCTTTACAACAAATTTAGTCAGATTAGGAGTATCTGCTTCATATGATTGTCACCATTCAGCTGTCCAAAAAAATGAATATCAAGAAATTAATGAATCATTTTTAGTAAATAAATTGTTTGTTTGAAACTTTGAATAATATTTAATTAACTAACATGAGCACTTTGTTTTTCTATGCCGAACTGCAAATTGCATTCCAGATAAACCTTCAACATTTCTATATAAACTTAATTGGTCCATAATTTTCCAAAAGTATCTACATCTGCAAAGTCCGGAATGCTTGTTTTTCTGTATTGCTTACAACTATTTTCTTTTTCATATAATCTTGAATTTCTGTCCTTGCATGTTGTGGGCATTTGAGACAAACTTTGGTATTTCTAAACCCCCACTAGATGTTGTTTCACACGATAAATTCCACCGTTTGTAACTTTCTCACAAAAAATGCAAATTAAATCATTTTAATTAGTGACAGATGTCTGACGCACATACTTCCAACCTGGATCAATCCTAGATTGGACACTGGATGAACCGGATCCACTCGCGTCCATTTCCAGTTATTAAAACATTTTATAAAAAAATTATTACATAGAACAGGATAATTAGTGAAAACTGTAGCATCCGGTTCACTGTTTTACAGTTAACTGGGTTGTCAGTTCACTGTAAGACAGTGAACTGGAAGCCCAGTTCACTGTAAGACAGTGAACTGGAAGCCCAGTTCACTGTAAGACAGTGAACTGGAAGCCCAGTTCACTGTTACAGTGAACTGGAAGCCCAGTTCACTGTTACAGTGAACTGTGGCTTCCATTATGCTAGAACAGGGCGGCGAACGACGAGTGAAAGAGGAGCGGCGAACAAAAATGGCATCTGGTAGCTATTATGCTAGAAGAAGAAGTAATTCAGTGAGAAGAAGTTACCAAAATAATTAGTGGTGGTCGACGAGCGGAAGAGGAGTGGCGAACGGAATAGGAGCGGCGAACGAAGAACAGGAGCGGCGAGCTTTCAACCCTAAACCAATTCGTCGTGAATCGAAATTTTTGAGCCTACACTTCTTATTATGATGAGAAAAAAAACCAAAACTCTAATTAAACTAAACTGGTTGCGCCTAGACCGGAGAACGTCTAAGCGCGCCTAACCTGCGCCTGAATGGCCCGCAAGTCGCGCGCCTAAGCGCTCCTGGTGCACGCTCGAGCACTTCGCCCGCCTCACCCATGGCCAGACGCTATGTGTGCGCCCGGTTCGCCCGACGCCTCAGGCGCGCCTAGGCGCGCTCCTTGATAACTTAGGGCGTGTCCCCTAGTTGGCGTAGAATGGAACTCGGCTATGAGGCGCGAAATGAGAGGGGAGGTCGCGCGCAGCACTAAGCGGCCTCGGTAAAAGAGTCGATCGCCCACTAGGGAGTATGGGGGGTGGCCTCTCAGGTCGACGATGAGGGTCATTCAAATGGCGGCAAGGTGCGAGTCCATTTCCACGTCATGTTGAATCTATGCGGCATCCTCCCAGACCGGACGGGAGATGACCCGAAATTCCGGGGAGTGCATTTGGCGGGAGAGAGCGTCCGCCGTTTGGTTGGTGCGGCCCAGGCGGAATTCGATGGAGAAGCCATACCCAAGAAGATTTGCCACCTAAAGCTGCTGTGTCGGCGTGACTATCTTCTGTTGGAGGAGATACCACAGGCTATGGTGATCCGTGCAGACAATAAATGGGCGGATCAGGAGGTACGATTGTCAGTGTTGCACAGCCAGTACAAGCGCCATGAGCTCATTTTCATAAGGTGAACGAATACGAATGGTGGTGGAGAATGCCCGACTGTAGTAGGCGATGGGGAAGCCGCCTTGCATGAGGACCGCACCCACAGTCCCACACCGGTGCCCGAGGCATCGCACTCCACAATGAAGGGTTGGTTGAAGTCAGGCATGGCCAGAACTGGGCCATTCACAAGAGCCGCATTGAGGGCGGTGAATGCAGACATGGCAACCGGGTTCCACAAAAAGGATCCCTCTTCTGCAGATTTCAGCAACTATGTTAGGGGCTGAGCCATGGTGTGGTACTCCCGAATGACACGCTAATAGTAATCAGGCCCAAAAAACCTTGGACATCCTGAAGAGAGGTGGGGGTCGACCAATGTAGAACTGTGGTAATTTTGTCGTCGTCCATGGCCACGTCTTGGGCCGAGATCGTGTGGCCCAAGTAGCTGACGTTAGTCACACCGAACAAACACTTTTTGCAGGGGAGGACAAGATGATGCTGACAGATCGTCTCAAGCATTCGACGTGCATGACATAGATGCTCCTGCCAGGATGAGCTATGAACCAAAATATCATAAAAAACAAGAACGTATTGTCGGAGTGCCACACGAAAGATATTGTTCATGGTGGCTTGAAAGGTGGTCAGAGCGTTGGTTAGCCCAAAGAGCATGATCAGGAACTCATATTTCCTGTCATGCGTTTGAACTGCTGTCTTTGGTACATCTGTCGGCCGAACCCGGATTTGGTGGTACCTCGCCCAGAGGTCGAATTTCATGAAGAAGGTAGTGCCGTGGAGCTCGTCCAAAAGCTCCTGAATGAATGGAATGAGGTACTTATTTGGGACTGTGGCCTTGTTTAACTCCCGGTAGTCCACGCAAAAAAGTCAACTCCCGTCTTTCTTTTGCATGAGGATCGGGCTGGAGAAAGGGTTCGCACTGGGTTTGATGAGGCCTCTCATGAACATCTCCCGCACTAAGTGTTCGATCTCATCCTTCTGGACATGCCCGTAGAGATGGGTCCTGATGGATACGACTGAGGTGTGAGGTTGCAGCGGAATTGCATGGTCAGTGGCCCGCACTGGAGGTACGCCCGCGGGAGATGTAAACACGTCGGAGAACTCGTCGAGGACGATGCAGAGGTCGGGTGGAAGCACCGAGGCTTTCGTCGGCTCGACCTGTAGCTGTCAAAGCCAAGCAAAGAACTCCACTTCGGAAGTGCGTTGGATGACTCGGAAGGAAACCGGTGTACGGAGAAGGGCGGAGTTGCCAACGAGGTGGTAAAGTGACCACTCCAATAAGAACTACATAGACATCTTGGCCCAATTGACCTGAACGTCGCCCAACTTCGCCAGTCATGCCACACCCAGGATTATGTCAACCCCGCCCAGCTCGAATACATAAAAATCTGCTGTCACGAAGCAAGGTCCCATGGAAACGTTTCCATACGACATGCAAGAGCTTGCGGTCAGGCGGCGGCGGACGTCTCCCAAATATACGGTGAAGTTTGGCGACGGTGTGCACGGAATAGAGAGTTGCCACACCAGACGATGAGAAATGAAAGGCTAGCGTAGCTATCGATCATAATGAGAATTGGGTGCCCATGGCCGAGGCCGACTAATTTCATCGTCTGTGAACCGGTGAGGCCACCCACCGAGAAGAAAGGGAGGTCTAAGAGGTGAAGGGTGGCCCCGTCGGTTTTCGGCGTGGGCGTCTCGTCGGCGAGTTCGAGCGCTTCAAAATCCTCCAACGTGATTTCGGGGGCAGAATCCCCGATTGCTTGAAACTACTTCATTGTGCGCTTGTGATTGGGAGAGTGGGGTTGGCGGCACTGGAAGCATAACCCCTTCTTCCGTAGCTCGTTGTAGTCCCTGTTGGAAAGGCGATGTGGTGTCGGCGTGCGTCCCGGGCGAGCCCCGCCAGTGGTCAATGAATGCGGCCCGTAGTCATGGGGTGAGGGAGGCTGAGTAGGAGGCCCGACGGCGGCCGACGGTCGGGCAAAGAGATTCGCCTCCACGACATGCGCTAGGTCGAGCGCTTCGGATACCGCGCGCGACTGATTAGTGCGAAGGTGAAAGTGGATCGACGGAAGTAGGCCTTGCATGAAGAAACTCAAATAGTGGTCAGGCGGAAGGCCAGGGACATGTCAAACCAAGGCGTCAAACTCGTCGATGTAGGCATCTAGACCGACCGACTGGAGGATGCTACAAAGGCGCTCAACGGCGGAACCGGCGTAGCGGGGCTTGCAGCATCGGACCATCTCTTGCTTCAGTTCGCCCCACGAGATGAGGGGCTAAGATTAGTGCACCATCGTGCCCAATGGAGAGCGGATCTGTCAAGGCCTACCACTGCCGTGCCGACCTTGTCTGCCTCCAGTGTGACGTGGAGATCAAAATATTGTTCTTCCTTGGCTATCCACCCTATGGGATCGGTGCCAGAGGAGTACAAAGCATCCAGGGCCAAGGTCGAGCGACCCAAAATGGGGATGACGGTGGCGGGATGTGGGGGGGGGTGTGCTGAGCAATGAACCTCTGTCAGCAGAGGAGACACAACCTCCGTTGGCGGCGAATGCGAGCGAGGCAGGGCGGGTGTCCAGACTTGCGACGATCGCCTGCAACGTGGCCTGGATCGAAGCAAACTGGGAGTCGTAGGCGTGCAGGAGACGGTAGACGACATCGTCAGAGGTATCAGCAGCGGCGGTGTCTGGGTGGGCACGTGTGGTTGGAGGAGCCATGCGAGAGGTCCACGATGCCAATGCGGTTGACAGTGAACGCGATGCAGCGATACCTCCGACGGACAGCGAACGCGATGCAGACAGCGATCAGAGGACAACGAAACGATGCTGAAGCAGGGACGCAAACACCGACGGATTCTAGGAGGGCGAAACGACAGGTCGGACCAAATATTATTGATAGAGAGAAGATCCGGGCAAGGGGAAGGGCCGACGGCAAGTGGGAGAGAAGAAAGAGGATAAGGTTTAGAAGAAGTAAGGGAGCAGCCCTTTTTCATATCACATCCAAGACAAAGAAATTAACAAGTTAATACAAGCTCTCTTATAGTAGTGAGGTGTCAATAGCAAAACAAAAATATAACATAAGACTTAAAGTTAATTATCCTCCGCGCCCGGTTCGTCCTCGTCGGTCCGAGTTGTGCCCGCCGCAACCGGTTCATCCTCGTCGGTCTGAGTCGCGCCCGCCGCAGCCGTTGCATGCAGTTCCCGCCCCATGCAATTCCCGCCGCCTGTAGACCCTTCATTGGTGGCCTCGTCGTGAATATCCTTAACAGAGACCTCCTCGTTGGTGAGTTGGGAGATCATCTCGAACATCAAGTTGAACTTCTTCGAACTCTGCAGCGGCTGACCTCTTCCAACCATTGTGGCGATTTCCTTAGTCACTTATGTCTGAAGGTCACGTGTTCGTTCTGTTGGAGCAAAAAGTGTCCCCAACCTCCACGCACGGCTGCGAACTACCAATGACGGGGGAATTCAGGAACCCGCAAGTGTTCAACTACTAATCACAAAGGGCCGAAGAGAGGAGAAGGGGGGAGAAAGGAGAAGGTTGCCGCGAATGACTACACCTGATTTTCCGCAACTACGAATGACTTGGTTGCTGGTGATTTTAGTGCTCGAGTAAAGCTATTACAAAGACATGTCAATCAAGCAACAAAAAGTAGAGTCGTCAGAGAGACACGAGAGCTTGAGACTACACCAACTTGGAGGTTTTGGCTGAAGTTTCACCATGTCTTTCTGGGTACATTGGCCCCTTATACTAATTGGGGTCTGCTCGAACGAGCAGGTACCAAAATTATGGGTTGCTGTGGGTACAAGAGAACCGGGCAGGGGTGAGAAAAAGAGAGGGTGCGATTACAACAAGCTATAAGCGCCCCCCACTAAGAGGCTGGAAAGAAAGAGAGCTGGGGCAGTCTCTGGCTGTGTTCGCCCGAGCTTCCTTAAGTCCAAGAGGCTCCTTGCTCCATCTGAGGCTGATTAGCTCTTGCTGGGGTCGCAGGATTCCTGGTAAACAAGCTTGCAGACATCTTTAT
This sequence comes from Platanthera guangdongensis, assembly GCA_039583875.1. NCBI lineage: Eukaryota > Viridiplantae > Streptophyta > Magnoliopsida > Asparagales > Orchidaceae > Platanthera > Platanthera guangdongensis. The sequence goes on from CM077163.1 coordinate 4,499,258, forward strand.
TATGTTTCTGAGTTGTGGCATGTTCAAAAACAATATTATCAAGCTGAGAATATTCGACAGATACTCTTTTCTTAAGGGGGAGAGTTGAATTAAATCATTATTTGTAGCATATTGTAAAAGTCTCAATTGTTTTTCTTGTTTTCCGATCTTCACCCTGTGGGTAGAAATAGTGGGTGTTGCTTTACTTCTCAAATGATTATTTAGGGCCCATTCGTTTGCTCCGTTTTCACAGTTTGTTTTCGTTGAGTTTTCGCGATCTGAAATGTAGCTGTTCGTTTGGCTCAGTTTTGGCCTGTTTTGGTTTTGTCTCAAAACCAAATCATTTTCACTCCTTCATTAAACACCCCCCTCTCAAAACATACCCAAAGAGCTCGGTTTTCACGCGTTTTGGAAAACCCGATTCTCCTTCTTCCTGATGGCTCTTGCGAAACCCTTCGCGAATCTCCTCCCGTGCGGCAAATCTTCCCCGACGAGGGGCAAATCTTCCCGGAAGTAAGCTATTGCTGGACGACTGCCTGAAAATAAGCTTCTACCGGCAAACCCCCCTCCTGGCGTTGTTGCTGGGTCCGGAACGATGCTTCTAAATGAAGTGACATTACTTCTTCCCAAGGTATTTGCGCTGTGAAGGTTTTTTGAGGAAGATTGAATGTTCCAGACATTTTTTTTTGTGGATTTTTTTGGGGAGCTTCTACAGGCATCATTTTAGATTTTTGGAGATTCACTGTCTCTGTCTTCTGTAAATTTCTGGAGCTTCCAAATCAGATTGTAAATCCTTTGACTGGGTCACATCTGCCACCAGCATAGCTACAAGGCCATGAGTGATGATACCACTCTTAAGTGATGCAAACGAACACATGTTTTAGTTTTAGCTCAAAACGGACCTGAAAATCATTCTGTAAACGAACATAATTTTTTGTTTTGTCCCAAAACGAAAACACATAATGTTTTTGTTTTGAACCAAAACGAAAACCTTGAAATACAAATTGCCAAACGAACGGAGCCTTAGGGATTTGGTCAATGTTCAGAGATTTGAGAAACTCACTTGACGAATACCGGTCAACGATCAATCTCTGACTTCAATCTTTTCTCCAGTTCTTCCTTTTATCTGCTCAGTGTTCGACTATTCTTTTGTTATAGCTCATCCATTGTGTGCTACGGACAACAGAGTGACGGACGTTTGACCACTTTTGTTTTTGATTATCTCAGTTGTTATAATTCTGCTCGATGATTTCAATTTTGCTTGACAAAACTTATTCCTCCTGAGTTTTTTATTTTTGTAGTTTGATTTCTGCTATGTTGTTTTGAGTTTGTCAACGAACCTTCCTTGACTATAATCGCTCAACGATTGTTGTTCGATTAACTGCAAGGCTGTTCTCAGTCAACCCTGAGTTCTGACCAAACTTTTAGCGCTGCTCGACCACCGCTGAATGAAACCCAAGTAACAGAGGTACATAACCCCTTTACATTTATTCTAAGGGCTTCTAGAGCATTCTCTTCTCAAGAAATATAAATTTCTCTTGTCAAATCATTAGGGATTTCCCCACTTACCATTTTGTTGTTTTTTTCCATCACTAATATTTATTTGTTTTTTTAATTTGATTTGTAGTTATTGATTTTATCTTTTAAAATAATTCAAATCAGAGCATTTTTTTGCATTTTTGGTTGCATTGATTCTAGTAGTGGAGCAATTTGGATCACATTAGTTACCATCATAGCCTTAGGGGTCCAAACCTTAGGATTCAGAGCCTTAGATTTTTATTGCTAGGAATGCATTATTTATGACATATATTGTAGGGTAGTTTGATCGATAAGCCTTTTCAATGAAATTTGAAAACTGTAGAAAGTGGAAAAATGTAGATCTTATTCATCCAAAAATTGTCTTTACACTTGGAGAGAATACACATATATATAGGAAGAGAGAGGGGAGAAGAATCCCAAACTAAAGATGTGGGATAAATCTAAATTTAATGGACCTAAATACAAGGCTTTTCCAACACTCCCCAGCAAGCTAGAGCGTACAAGTCGTAGGCACCAAGCTTGGATAGAAACTGATGATATAATGGTCGTGGTAGAGCCTTGGTAAGAATATCAGCAACTTGCCCAGACGCAGGAACATGCTCTAATTATAGCTTCTTCAACTGAACCTTCTCTCGAACAAAGTGACAGTCAACTTCAATGTGTTTTGTTCGCTCATGTAACACTGAATTCTTAGCAATGTGAATGACAGCTTGAATGTCACAAAACAATGTTGTCGGTGAGGATAATTTAACTCCCAAATCCCCAAGAAGACTCTCAAGTCAGGTAAGTTTTGACACAACAGCCGCCATTGCACGGTACTCAGTTTCAGCAGACAATCAATCAACCACAGACTGCTTCTTACTGCGCCAAGTAATAAGATTTCCTCTAAAGTAAGTACAGAAACCAGTAGTGGACCGTCGATCATCGAGCGAGCCCGCATAGTCCGTATCAGAGTATGCAATAAGAGTTAGAGAGGAGGATGACTTATACGCATGTCCTTGTCCAGGAGCAGTCTTCAAATACTTAAGAATGCGTTCGACTACCTTAAGATGAGAGATCCGTAGAGTATGCATAAATCGACTGACTACTCCAACCACAAATGAGATATCAGGTATCGTAACTATTAGATATATCAGCTTTCCTACAATATGTCAATAGTACTCTGGATTTGGAAGCAGTGAATCAGAGTCAGATTCATGAGCACACAACTTGTGGTTGACCCCCATCGGGGTTTCCACCGATTTGCACCCTGAGAGGTCAGCATCTTGCAGAAGGTCAATGCAATACATTCGTTGGGATACGACAAGACCATCAGACCGCCTTGCTACCTCAAGTCCAAGAAAATATCGAAGATTTCCCAGATCTTTGATTTGAAAGACAGAGTTTAAATGCTACTTGGCTTGTTTTATCCTTGTGGAGTCATTACCGGTAATCAAAATGTCATCCACATAGAGTAGGAGAATGACAGTTCTGGTTGATTGATGACGAGTGAAAAGGGAGAAGTTTGTCGAGCTTCTCTTGAAGTCAACCTCACGAACAACCTTATCGAGCTTTTCAAACCACGCTCGAGGAGACTGTTTGAGACCATAGATAGATCTTCGAAGCAAACACACACGAGATTCCCCCGTGGTCTCAAACCCGGGCGGTTGATGCATGGACACAGTCTCAAGAAGGTCACCATTCAGAAAAGCATTTTTGATATCTAGCTGATGTAGGGGCCACTGACGATGAACAATCTAGGAGAGCAGAAGCCGAACAGAGTTTAACTTGCCAATTGGGGAGAACGTTTCATCATAATCAAGTCCTTATTGTTGAGTAAACCCCCGTGCCACAAGCCAAGCTTTCAGACGATCAACTGTCATATCCGCCGTATGTTTGATTGTAAAGATCCACTTGCAACCAACACAACTATGTCTAGGAGGTAGAGAGACAAGATCCCAAGTCTGATTTGCTTAGAGAGCAGTCATTTTCTCATCCATTGCAGCACGGCACCCCGGATGTTGGAGAGTTTCCTGTAAAGATGGAGGAGAGATTTAAGAAGTGGTGGAGAGATGTGATGTAAAGAGACATAGTTTACCAAGAGATGAGTCGTAGAGGGTGATGTCGAATCAACCGGCCGCGAGAGCACGCCTGTAGAGGGAAGCTGTTGCACGACATCAAATCGAGGAGGACGACGAGTGTAAACCTGAATGATATGTGGTTTAGACTGGACTGGTGGTGGAGTAGGTGTGAGAAGAACGGGTAGAAGCAGAGACGTGACTGGAACAGTGGACCGAGGTAGAGGAGGAGGAAGAAGAGGATCAATAGGGATAGTGTGATATGGTTGGTTTTCACGAAAAGTTAACATCAACAAACACAAACAACTTCCCGTCGATAGGAGAATAGTAGACATACTCCTAGGTGTGAGAGTATCCAACAAACATAGCTTTTGTAGCCCGTGGGGCAAATTTGTCATTTGGTGGACTAAGGTTATGGACATAACAAGTATATCCAAAGACGCGAGGTGTGAGAGAGAAGAGAGTCTTGGATGGGTAAAGGAGAGTGACTTGGGCCACAAAGTTGAGAATAGAGTACACCTGATTTTCCGCAACTACGAATGACTTGGTTGCTGGTGATTTTAGTGCTCGAGTAAAGCTATTACAAAGACATGTCAATCAAGCAACAAAAAGTAGAGTCGTCAGAGAGACACAAGAGCTTGAGACTACACCAACTTGGAGGTTTTGGCTGAAGTTTCACCATGTCTTTCTGGGTACATTGGCCCCTTATACTAATTGGGGTCTGCTCGAACGAGCAGGTACCAAAATTATGGGTTGCTGTGGGTACAAGAGAACCGGGCAGGGGTGAGAAAAAGAGAGGGTGCGATTACAACAAGCTATAAGCGCCCCCCACTAAGAGGCTGGAAAGAAAGAGAGCTGGGGCAGTCTCTGGCTGTGTTCGCCCGAGCTTCCTTAAGTCCAAGAGGCTCCTTGCTCCATCTGAGGCTGATTAGCTCTTGCTGGGGTCGCAGGATTCCTGGTAAACAAGCTTGCAGACATCTTTATTATGTTTCTGAGTTGTGGCATGTTCAAAAACAATATTATCAAGCTGAGAATATTCGACAGATACTCTTTTCTTAAGGGGGAGAGTTGAATTAAATCATTATTTGTAGCATATTGTAAAAGTCTCAATTGTTTTTCTTGTTTTCCGATCTTCACCCTGTGGGTAGAAATAGTGGGTGTTGCTTTACTTCTCAAATGATTATTTAGGGCCCATTCGTTTGCTCCGTTTTCACAGCTTGTTTTCGTTGAGTTTTCGCGATCTGAAATGTAGCTGTTCGTTTGGCTCAGTTTTGGCCTGTTTTGGTTTTGTCTCAAAACCAAATCATTTTCACTCCTTCATTAAACACCCCCCTCTCAAAACATACCCAAAGAGCTCGGTTTTCACGCGTTTTGGAAAACCCGATTCTCCTTCTTCCTGATGGCTCTTGCGAAACCCTTCGCGAATCTCCTCTCGTGCGGCAAATCTTCCCCGACGAGGGGCAAATCTTCCCGGAAGTAAGCTATTGCTGGACGACCGCCTGAAAATAAGCTTCTACCGGCAAACCCCCCTCCTGGCGTTGTTGCTGGGTCCGGAACGATGCTTCTAAATGAAGTGACATTACTTCTTCCCAAGGTATTTGCGCTGTGAAGGTTTTTTGAGGAAGATTGAATGTTCCAGACGTTTTTTTTTGTGGATTTTTTTGGGGAGCTTCTACAGGCATCATTTTAGATTTTTGGAGATTCACTGTCTCTGTCTTCTGTAAATTTCTGGAGCTTCCAAATCAGATTGTAAATCCTTTGACTGGGTCACATCTGCCACCAGCATAGCTACAAGGCCATGAGTGATGATACCACTCTTAAGTGATGCAAACGAACACATGTTTTAGTTTTAGCTCAAAACGGACCAGAAAATCATTCTGTAAACGAACATAATTTTTTGTTTTGTCCCAAAACGAAAACACATAATGTTTTTGTTTTGAACCAAAACGAAAACCTTGAAATACAAATTGCCAAACGAACGGAGCCTTAGGGATTTGGTCAATGTTCAGAGATTTGAGAAACTCACTTGACGAATACCGGTCAACGATCAATCTCTGACTTCAATCTTTTCTCCAGTTCTTCCTTTTATCTGCTCAGTGTTCGACTATTCTTTTGTTATAGCTCATCCATTGTGTGCTACGGACAACAGAGTGACGGACGTTTGACCACTTTTGTTTTTGATTATCTCAGTTGTTATAATTCTGCTCGATGATTTCAATTTTGCTTGACAAAACTTATTCCTCCTGAGTTTTTTTTTTTTGTAGTTTGATTTCTGCTATGTTGTTTTGAGTTTGTCAACGAACCTTCCTTGACTATAACCGCTCAACGATTGTTGTTCGATTAACTGCAAGGCTGTTCTCAGTCAACCCTGAGTTCTGACCAAACTTTTAGCGCTGCTCGACCACCGCTGAATGAAACCCAAGTAACATAGGTACATAACCCCTTTACATTTATTCTAAGGGCTTCTAGAGCATTCTCTTCTCAAGAAATATAAATTTCTCTTGTCAAATCATTAGGGATTTCCCCACTTACCATTTTGTTGTTTTTTTCCATCACTAATATTTATTTGTTTTTTTAATTTGATTTGTAGTTATTGATTTTATCTTTTAAAATAATTCAAATCAGAGCATTTTTTTGCATTTTTGGTTGCATTGATTCTAGTAGTGGAGCAATTTGGATCACATTAGTTACCATCATAGCCTTAGGGGTCCAAACCTTAGGATTCAGAGCCTTAGATTTTTATTGCTAGGAATGCATTATTTATGACATATATTGTAGGGTAGTTTGATCGATAAGCCTTTTCAATGAAATTTGAAAACTGTAGAAAGTGGAAAAATGTAGATCTTATTCATCCAAAAATTGTCTTTACACTTGGAGAGAATACACATATATATAGGAAGAGAGAGGGGAGAAGAATCCCAAACTAAAGATGTGGGATAAATCTAAATTTAATGGACCTAAATACAAGGCTTTTCCAACACTCCCCAGCAAGCTAGAGCGTACAAGTCGTAGGCACCAAGCTTGGATAGAAACTGATGATATAATGGTCGTGGTAGAGCCTTGGTAAGAATATCAGCAACTTGCCCAGACGCAGGAACATGCTCTAATTATAGCTTCTTCAACTGAACCTTCTCTCGAACAAAGTGACAGTCAACTTCAATGTGTTTTGTTCGCTCATGTAACACTGAATTCTTAGCAATGTGAATGACAGCTTGAATGTCACAGAACAATGTTGTCGGTGAGGATAATTTAACTCCCAAATCCCCAAGAAGACTCTCAAGTCAGGTAAGTTTTGACACAACAACCGCCATTGCACGGTACTCAGTTTCAGCAGACAATCAATCAACCACAGACTGCTTCTTACTGCGCCAAGTAATAAGATTTCCTCCAAAGTAAGTACAGAAACCAGTAGTGGACCGTCGATCATCGAGCGAGCCCGCATAGTCCGTATCAGAGTATGCAATAAGAGTTAGAGAGGAGGATGACTTATACGCATGTCCTTGTCCAGGAGCAGTCTTCAAATACTTAAGAATGCGTTCGACTACCTTAAGATGAGAGATCCGTAGAGTATGCATAAATCGACTGACTACTCCAACCACAAATGAGATATCAGGTATCGTAACTATTAGATATATCAGCTTTCCTACAATATGTCAATAGTACTCTGGATTTGGAAGCAGTGAATCAGAGTCAGATTCATGAGCACACAACTTGTGGTTGACCCCCATCGGGGTTTCCACTGATTTGCACCCTGAGAGGTCAGCATCTTGCAGAAGGTCAATGCAATACATTCGTTGGGATACGACAAGACCATCAGACCGCCTTGCTACCTCAAGTCCAAGAAAATATCGAAGATTTCCCAGATCTTTGATTTGAAAGACAGAGTTTAAATGCTACGTGGCTTGTTGTATCCTTGTGGAGTCATTACCGGTAATCAAAATGTCATCCACATAGAGTAGGAGAATGACAGTTCTGGTTGATTGATGACGAGTGAAAAGGGAGAAGTTTGTCGAGCTTCTCTTGAACCCAACCTCACGAACAACCTTATCGAGCTTTTCAAACCACGCTCGAGGAGACTGTTTGAGACCATAGATAGATCTTCGAAGCAAACACACACGAGATTCCCCCGTGGTCTCAAACCCGGGCGGTTGATGCATGGACACAGTCTCAAGAAGGTCACCATTCAGAAAAGCATTTTTGATATCTAGCTGATGTAGGGGCCACTGACGATGAACAATCTAGGAGAGCAGAAGCCGAACAGAGTTTAACTTGCCAATTGGGGAGAACGTTTCATCATAATCAAGTCCTTATTGTTGAGTAAACCCCCGTGCCACAAGCCAAGCTTTCAGACGATCAACTGTCATATCCGCCGTATGTTTGATTGTAAAGATCCACTTGCAACCAACACAACTATGTCTAGGAGGTAGAGAGACAAGATCCCAAGTCTGATTGGCTTAGAGAGCAGTCATTTTCTCATCCATTGCAGCACGACACCCCGGATGTTGGAGAGTTTCCTGTAAAGATGGAGGAGAGATTTAAGAAGTGGTGGAGAGATGTGATGTAAAGAGACATAGTTTACCAAGAGATGAGTCGTAGAGGGTGATGTCGAATCAACCGGCCGCGAGAGCACGCCTGTAGAGGGAAGCTGTTGCACGGCATCAAATCGAGGAGGACGACGAGTGTAAACCTGAATGATATGTGGTTTAGACTGGACTGGTGGTGGAGTAGGTGTGAGAAGAACAGGTAGAAGCAGAGACGTGACTGGAACAGTGGACCGAGGTAGAGGAGGAGGAAGAAGAGGATCAATAGGGATAGTGTGATATGGTTGGTTTTCACGAAAAGTTAACATCAACAAACACAAACAACTTCCCGTCGATAGGAGAATAGTAGACATACTCCTAGGTGTGAGAGTATCCAACAAATATAGCTTTTGTAGCCCGTGGGGCAAATTTGTCATTTGGTGGACTAAGGTTATGGACATAACAAGTATATCCAAAGACGCGAGGTGTGAGAGAGAAGAGAGTCTTGGATGGGTAAAGGAGAGTGACTTGGGCCACAAAGTTGAGAATAGACGTGGGCATGCGATTGATGAGATGACATGCAGTAGAGACAACAAAGTTCCAATAGAGAGGAGGAACCTGCATTTGAAAAATGAAAGATCTGACAACATCAAGGAGATGTCGATTTTTCTGTTCTGCTACGTCATTCTGTTGAGGGGTATACGCACACAAAGTCTGATGGATAATACCAAATTAGGTGCACAGATTCAAGAAGGTCCGACCGGTATACTCACGTGTATTTTCAGTACAGATAATCTTTAAGTAGAAAATTGGGTGTGAGTCTCCATAAGAAATGCACGAGAGTTTGACACGATCACGAAGTAAGTACAACCACGTCACACGTGAGTAATCATCAATAAATGTTACAAAATAGCGATAACCAAAAAGACTAGGCATCTTGCATGACCCCCAAATATCTGAATGCACTAATGAAAAAGAAACACCACTCCGGCTACAGAGGGATGTAAAAGACACACGATGCTGCTTGTCAAAGATACATGATTCACAAGAAAACTCCCGAAGAGGAACATCAGGAAGAGCTTTCTTGAGAATCTGGAGAGGAGCGTGTCCAAGACGACGATGTCAATAGCGGACGAGATAGTGGAAAGAGCAGTAGGTGGAACATTCAACAGATACAACCCGTTGGACAGCCACTCTCTACCAAGTATGTTCTGCGTTAGTCGATCTTGCACAACAAAAGACGAGCATGAGAAGGTAACACAACAATCAAGGTCCTGTGTAAGACGGCTAACAGAGAGAAGGTTAAAAGGAGATCCTAAAACATGAAAAACCAAGGATAACGAGAGTGATTGAGTAAGAGGTATATGAGCAGCGCCAGCAACCGGGGTCGTGTCACCATTTGCCACGGTAATGAACTTGGGATAAGCAGAATCTAAGTATTAAGGTGGCTTTTGCGGAGAGAGATGATGCGTGAGCACCCGAGTCCACAATCCAGTGAGAGCTGTAAGAGAGACAAAATATACCTTTGGAGATCGAGACCACAGATCCAGAGGATCAGCTAACCACCCCTTGTACCTGTTGGAGTTTAGCCCGCAGAGCAGCAATATCTTCACTGGTGGCGGAGGGAGAAGCGGTAGTAACAAAAGCAGTAAGGTGGGGAGGCAGACCATGTGATGCAGGACGACGCATAGAGTTTACGCGCCTGTCGGTTATTTCTAGGAAACCCTAATCGAATGCAACGAAATATGATTTTTAATGAAAAAAAGGATTTGAGCGGGCGTTGCACGGAGTTTATGAAATTAAGCAACGTAATTTTGTAAAGCACGAAATTCACTACGTTGTTTGAAAATGAAATTTCTTAAAAAAATGGTTCAATTTTAAATTTGGGAAGAAAGCTCACAACTTCCGTTCCGTTCCCTTTGTCGTAGCACAACGGAAATCGTGAAACTCCAAATACATTTCCGTTCGGAGTTTTTCGACGTAGCGTTCGCTGACAAAACTCGGGCAAAAACTCAACAAAAGTCAATTATCCTACGAGAAAATATATAGGCACACACAAAGAAAAAGATAGAAACAATTACCCACAGAAGAGACGTCTTTCATATTTCGAAGTCGATGACTATCACGCAAGGAACTTCTCGTCACCTTCGATCTCCGCTCTGAGGTCGGGCGTTATCGCACACGAGCACCAAGGAATTAAGTGACTCTCTCACACGAGGTGGTTCCACGGAATCACACAACAATGTAAGAAGCCACAATCCTAACAACCTAAAAATTCACTCGCTCTCACACAAGAGGCTCCACGAAATCTCTATCACTCACGGTAGATCCACGAAATCTCTAACACTTAAGGGGATCAAGATTCCCACAGTAGAATCAGAGTCCCAATTTTCTAATTATTCACGAAAACAAATTTCACACTTAACTAATTGATTTCACTGTTCATTCAGTGCAAACGGGATCAGAAGTTGGATCCTTGCACAGTAATTTCAGCTTCTTCTCAAGGGAAGACAAGCAGCAGCTAACAGTATTCAATCCTACTCCTAACAGGAAGCACACCCTCATCAAAACTAAACTCCTAATTACAGTTAATCATCAATCCCTTATCTAACACACCTAATTCAAACAGGAACCACAGACTTCACTGTTCTTCTTCCAGGGGCTTTCACAGAAACAACCAGCAAGTAAAGCTCCTGTCATAACATCAACCCAACACCCTAATAAGAGTCTACAGCCGTCCACGCCTAATTTCACGCCTAACTCTATCAGAAGCACACAACACCATTCATTGGAAACACATTCACAGCAATTCCTCAAATTCAACATTCATCCCCCCTAATTACAGACATCACAATCCCTTTTATAGGGTTACAACGACAGCAAAAACGGAATCAAAATAGGTAACTGGCGGTTGAGGGAGGAACGGCCATGGCGGAACCTTTGGTGGTGCGGGACTGGCGCAACATCATGGCCGGCGGTTGCTGATGGCGAGCTCGGACTAGGGAAGTGTGGTAACCGGCAGTTGCGGGGATCGTGGCCGGCAGTTCGAGCTCTGGTGGAGGAGGCGTCGCGGTCGTGCGGGAGCTTCCGCCATTTTAGGGCTTCCTGCGGCTTTGGATCGAGAGGCGGAAGGAGCGCATCAATCGGGAAGAGGAATAGTGACTGGACCGCTGTATTTGGATGTTGAACTGGGGAATCAGGAAGGTGAACAGTCGGGCTGGCTGTTTGATGACTGTGGGTTTTAGCCTTCTTTAACTTATATATATATATATATATATATATATATATATATATATATATATATATAATGTGCATAATTATATACATATATATGTGCAATTATATATACATATATAGGTATATATATAATAGTAGAAAAGTCAAAATTTCAAATATGGCCACGCGCGCAGGCGTGCAACAATATGGCTACGCGCGCAGGCGTGCAACAAACACTTAAACAGAAATTTGCAAAATTAAAATTAAAAATTGCAGAAATTAAAATGCAATAAAACAATTCAGGCTGAAAATGCGACGTCAGGCATTTTTTGTCGACCTGATCGGGTTGATCTCCACCAACTCTCCCTCTATCGAAATCACTCATCTCTGGTGAGTGCTCCAAGCGATAGTATGGGAGAAGATCAACATCAGTGCCAACGAACCAAGTGTCTCTGAAACCCACTATCAGTAGCGGTCACTGTCTAGTATGCGCTCGGGAACTGGAATAGAATAATCTTCTGATGTCTATGCTCAATCTGAAACTGACAGTGAAAACAGAAAGAACTACGATGAAAGTCTCAGTAGCGGAATGAAAGTCGGTATGTCCTGAATGTGGCTCCTCACTTTCACTCACCAACCCGGAAGAATCAAATGGAGGAGAAGACAATGAAAACTCTAACGACTCATGCGAGTAATCGGGGAATAAAGTCAGATTGACTACGTTAAAAACAGGATTTGCTCCCCAAACGGAAGACATCTCAAGTTCATACGTGTCTTGTCCAATCCGCTTTACTACTCGAAAGGGTCCAATTCTACAGTAGCTAGCTTCTTTACGGTACCAGAAGGTAACTGTTCTGGATTTAGCCGAACCATAACCAAGTCATTCATTTTAAAACTAGTAGCTCTTTTATGTTTTTTTTTTAAATTGAGTTGCATAAAATCATAAATATTATGCGCTTTCTGCTCAAAATATTTTTTATGCAAATCATGCAAATGCAATAAATGAACTACTAATACAACTAACAACACAAATCGATGGTTTCAAATATTAAGAGCAACTCCTGAAAGAGGCACATGATCAGGAGACTCAGAGGGTGAATCATAAAAGAATTCATCGCGAGGGCGATGAACACTCAAGTGCAAATCAGAGACATCAGTGATCAAATGTGTTAACATAGTGTGCGAACTGTCTCTGCAAGTGCAAGTGACAAGATATAACATCAACGAATCAGTGAGTGCACCCTCAAACTCGACTGTGTCTCTAAGGATGGATACATGCCAAATGTGCGGTGAACCCATAAGTCTTTCATCTGGGGGTTCACCAGGAGGGGTATAATGAAATTCGTCGCAAATGCTACGCGTGCAAATGTAAGTTCCAAAAACAGATGGAGCGCTCTCAGATAAAAGTGCACAAAGTGTGACAGCCGTAACAAATATGCTAGGGAAGAGTGAAGCATCAGGAGGATCACCAGGTGGGACATATGAAAACTCATCGTGAAGACGATGATCAACAGGTGGCACATCCCATAACTCATCTAAAGTGCGAGTCACCAGACGGTTATACCCAAGCACTATCGACATCAGGTGAGACAATAGAGCAGGTATCCATGTCTTAAAATTCGCAAGTGTATTATCCAGATAAAGCTCATCCACATAAGGACGAGGTGGCTCATCTGGAGGCTTCATAGGAGGGTCGTCAAATGACTCATCAGTCGAGTGATGGTCCTTCAGAAATGAACCATCAGAAGGGGTCATACTCCTAGATAGGGTAGGGGTGACTACCTTGAGTTCACTACTGAACTCTCGGCTCCCGATCGTAATGTCACTCGGTGCGCTATCGGGTGTGGTGATGTGACTCGATGGGTCATCGGGTGTGGTGATGTGACTCGGTGCGCCACTAGGTGAAGTGTGCACGAAATCTACACTCAAAAGAGAGCTAGTAGATATATAATCAATGGAGGGTTCACTAAGTGGAGCAGACTCACACGGGGGTTGACGTCACACATCCTGTATAAGAATCTCAGATAGAATGGGTGATGTCTCTCTGGTGTGGACAGTGAAATGCTCTTTCTGTCCCTCAATGTCTATCATCATGTTCGTCATTTTAACACTTGGAGGGTCACTAGGTGTGATGTACTCTTGACGATAGTCACCTCTATAGGATTCATGAGTGTAGTCGTGACGATCGTCCAGATCATAATCAGGTCGTGCTCGTGGATAGTCATGAGTCCTACGAACATGTGGTGGTCGCACATGTACAGACTCAGATTCCTCATATAAAGGAGACGTGTAGTATCGATAACTAGAGGGATACTATGCTCTATCCACATAATATAGTGCAGAGGGACCGATATGATCCACTTGAGTACGAGGATAATAACGACGATATTCATCGTACTGATCGTCTCTGTATAATGCGAACGTGTTGGTGGGCCAACACGATCTCTAGAAGTGGTATACGGTGGTCGAGTATAATCATCGAAGTGTCGTAACGATCTCCTGGATGTATCTCTATAAGAGTGAGTGTAAGTGTAGTCGTAATCCTCATATAAAGGATTTCTCCTAAAGGTAGACCTTTCCACGTAGTGATGCGAAACACTGTAATGTGGACGGACAAAATGCTCCTCTCGAATTTGAGGTGACATTGACGCTCGATGAGGTATTTCTAATCTACTCACCCTACCTCTAAGGCTTTCTAACCTTTCACGCATCTGACAGGTACTCTCAGTTAATGCCGTCATTTGGTGGACGAAAGGTATAAACCACTGAGTGGTTCTCCCCCTGCGTTTCCACGACTCAGTTGACCTTGTTCGACTCGACGCATCCTATCACTATGCCGATGCATGCGAACATATAAGTCAAGTGCAATGATGATGCTTAAAAAAAAAATTAAATGATATGCGAGTTCTTATTCTATGCATAGTGGATCCCAAAACTTAGAACAATTTCGGAACATCCCTCTGATACCAATTTGATGCAGGACGACGCGTAGGGTTTACGCGTCTGTCAGTTATTTTTAGGAAACTCTAACCGAATGCAACGAAATATGATTTTTAATGAAAAAAGGATTTGAGCTGGCGTTGCACAGAGTTTATGAAATTAAGTAACGTAATTTTATAAAACACGAAATTTACTACGTTGTTGGAAAATGAAATTTCTTTAAAAAAATGGTTCAATTTAAAATTCGGGAAGGAAGCTCGCAACTTTCGTTCTGTTCCCTTTGTCGTAGCACAACGGAAATCGTGAAACTCCAAATACGTTTCCGTTCGGAGTTTTTCGACGTAGCGTTCGCTGACAAAACTCGGACGAAAACCCAGCAAAGTGTCAATTATCCTACGAGAAAATATATAAGCACATACAAAGAAAAAGTTAGAAATAATTACCCACAGAAGAGACATCTTCCATATTTCGAAGTCGATGACGACCACCCAAGGAACTCCTCGTCACCTTCGATCTCCGCTCCGAGGTCGGCCGTTATAGCACACGGGCACCAAGGAATTAAGTCACTTTCTCACACGAGATGGTTACATGGAATCACACAACAATGTAAGAAGCCACAAACCTAACAACGTAAAAATTCACTCGCTCTCACACAATAGGCTCCACGAAATCTCTATCATTCACGGTGGGTTCACGAAATCTCTAACACTTATGGCGATCAAGATTCCCACAGTAGAATCAGAGTCCAAATTTTCTAATTATTCACGGAAACAAATTTCACACTTAACTAATTGATTTCACTGTTCATTCAAGTGCAAACAGGATCAGAAGTTGGATCCTTGCACAAAAACTTTAATGTTACTGTTCATCTTCTTCTCAAGAGAAGTCAAGCAGCAGCTAACGGTATTCAATCCTACTCCTAACAGGAAGCACACCCTCATCAAAACTAAACTCCTAATTGCAGTTAATCATCAATCCCTTATCTAACACACCTAATTCAAACAGGAATCAGAGATTTCACTGTTCTTCTTCCAGGGGCTTTCACGGAAACAACCAGCAAGTGAAGCTCCTGTCATAACATCAACCCAACACCCTAATAAAAGTCTACAGCCGTCCACGCCTAATTTCACGCCTAACTCTATCAGAAGCACACAACACCATTCATTGGAAACACATTCACAACAATTCATCAAATTCAACATTCATCCCCCCTAATTACAGACATCACAATCCCTTTTATAGGGTTACAACAACAGCAAAAACAGAATCAAAATAGGTAACTGGCGGTTGAGGGAGGAACGGCCATGGCAGAATCTTTGGTGGTGCGGGACTGGTGCAGCATCGTGGCCGACGGTTGCTGATGGCGAGCTCGGACTAGGGATGCGTGGTGACCGACAGTTGCGGGGATCGTGGCCGGCAGTTCGAGCTCTGGTGGAGGAGGCGTCGCGGTCGTGCGGGAGCTTCCGCCATTTTAGGGCTTCCTGCGGCTTTGGATCGAGAGGCGGAAGGAGCGCATCAATCCGGAAGAGGAATAGTGACTGGACCGCTGTATTTGGATGTTGAACCGGGGAATCGGGAAGGTGAACAGTCGGGCCGGCTGTTTGCTGAATGTGGGTTTTAGCCTACTTTAACTTATATATATATATATATATATATATATATATATATATATATATATATATATATATATATATATATATATATATATATATATATATATATATATATATATATATACAAGCAGTCGTGCACGGGAGACCCCGTGTGGGACAGCGACATTGGTTTGGGGCGGAGACATTTGTCGGGGGCGGCGACATTTGTCGGGGGCGGCGACATTGGTCGAGAGCGGCGACATTGGGCGGGGGCGGTGACATTGGGCGGTGGTGGGGGCGGCGACATTGGCGAGGGCGGCAACATTGGTGGGGCGGCGAGTAGGGGAATAAGAAAAAAAAATTATGCAAATAAGTAGGAGAATAAGAAAATTTATGATCAAATAACAAAAAAAATTTATACAAATGAGTAGAGGAATAAGAAAAATGATGAGTATTTTGGCATTAAAATGTTACACCATGGTTGAGAGGTATTTTGGAAAGACAAATGTTACAGCATGACTCTTTTGGAGTTTGCTTATAGTATAAAGATATACATATATAATGTGTATAATTATATACATATACATGTGCAATTATATATACATATATAGGTATATATATATATATATATAATAGTAGAAAAGTCAAAATTTCAAATATGGCTACGCGCGCAGGCGTGCAACAATATGGCTACGCGTTCAGACGTGCAACAATATGGCTACGTGCACAGGCGTGCAACAAACACTTAAACAGAAATTTGCAAAAATAAAATGCAAAAAAAAAAATTAAAAATTGCAGAAATTAAAATGCAATAAAACAATTCAGGCTGAAAATGCGACGTCGGGCATTTTTTGTCGACCTGATCGGGTTGGTCTCCACCACCATGCTTGTTGTAGCAGGTGGCCTTAAGATGACCTTCACGGCCGCAGTGAGAACATTTAAAGAGGGTACGACAACCACGGCCCCGTCCCCGAGATTGGCGACCTCCACGAGCTAGTAGGCCACGAGCAGGAGCAGGAGTAGCCGCGGTCTGCTGGAGGAGAGCCGAAGATAGATTCGGAGCCTCTAGTGGAGGAGTAACTTTCAGGAGCATCGAGCAAACGTCCGAGATGGACGGAGTAACAACGAAAGAAAGGATCTGAGCTCGAACACTATGAAGATGTGGCGGAACACGAGCCATCATCATTGCAATCCCAACCTTTTCTTTTTGCGCGCATTGCGTAGCCAAATCCGCTGTGGGAGGCTGATGATGTATCCATGCATCTACAAGAGTTTTAGCACGAGCAACATAGGAAGTCAAGTCACCAGTAGCCCCGAGATCAAGGGATTGAAGATTGATAAGTATGTTGAATAAGTGTTGAAGACTGTCCTTTCCAGAGTAGAGAGAGTGAAGATCTTCCCACATTGTGTGAGCCGTCTTGTGATACATGGCCATCTGATACGCCTCGGTGTCCAGGGAATTGACAATCCATGATTGGACACACCTATCGTCACGGATCCACTCCTCAGTGGGTGCAGTGGGAGGAGTTTTTGTCAGGTGATGAAGGAGACTTTTAGTTTGCAGAACACGATGAACGGAGTGAACCCATTTAACAAAAATTGGTTTCCCACAGAGAGAGATGGTAGTGATCCGTAATTCATCATGAAGCTTAGGAGGAGCAACATTAACACGTCCAGGAAGAGAAGAAACAGTAGTCAAATCCGAAGCCATGCAGACTCAATATCCGACGAATAGGCGAACTGCCCGACCGGTAAACAAGAGTGGCAAACCGCGGAATGAGACCACGAGAGCAGAGAATGAAGTCGCAGCAGTCCGCGGTAAGCAGCAATGGACCAGAAGAGCGAACAGCCAACTCGCATCAAGAGACCGCGAGAGCAGAGAACCGCGGAATGAAGCAACAGACCGCGACAACAAACCGCGTCAAACAGCAACCCGGGAAGGCAGCAACGGCCAAGGAGACTACAAAAAGAAACCGGGCGAGCAGAGAAGACGGGCGGCCTCAGCGAGCAGCGAGTAAGAATAGAGGCAGCGGAAAGTGGTAATGCGCCAACAAGAAAGGAAAACCACAGAAAATACCGCAGAGGACTGGCGGTCTAAGGAAGGCGAGCAATGAATAGCAGTCTGGCGAGCAGAGCAGAGAATAGAAAGAACAAGCACAGACCGCGGCGGGTAAAAACCAACAAACTGTAGTGGACCAAGAACAAACCGCATTGGACCAAGAGCAGACCGCAACAGACCAAGAGCAAGCTGCAGCGGCAAGGAGAGACAGCCCGCGCAAAGAGAGAACCGATTGCCACGGGCCAAAAGAGGAGAAGGCCCCAACGGTCAAAATAAAGCAGACTGTAGCGGACAAAGGAGAGCAGACCGCAGCGTGCCTCAAGGCAATGACCATGACAGAGCGACATAGGCTTACACTTAAGAAGGGATCCGTGGGTGGGGTGCTAACTAACCCGGTGCATTGCAGAGGAAGAGGTGTGGGTGAGGAACACAACACTACAGACTCGATAGGCCGCTTAGGCTCGCTCTCAGTTGGGGTCACAAAAGACGGCTCAGAAACAAGAGATAAGTCACTCACTGGGCTAAGCAACTCACTGGGGTGAGAGCAATTCGCATCAGGTATCACTTCTGGCGTGGCTGACAGGACAGTGGTAGACATCATGGTGACCTCAGTATGAGAGGGACTCGTACTGCGGAGGTCAAGGTGATAATCCCTTCGACTAGCTCTTGCAGTTTCAAAGACCCTTCGTTACGAAGGGCGAGCTCATATGTCGACTCGAGGGACTTCGAGCTATGATAAATGACCTTAGTACGAATGTCAGATCGAAGTCCAGACCGAAATCGGGAAGTGATCATGGTTGGGTCCTCTCGGATATTACTCCTCACATCTAACTCGTCGAAGCAATCTCTGTACTCAGCTATTGACATGGATCTTTGCTGAAGGGAAAATAATTGATTGAGCAAGCGACTCCGATACGACGAAGACAAATACCTCTAACACAATATACGCTTCATGTCCACCCAACTAGTGATGCGACGAAGACGGTCTCGCTCGCAGGTCCTCTCAATGCTAGACCAATAAGCCCTCGCCTGATCTAAGAGTCCAAATTTCGCAAACTTGACGCGACGTTCACCGAATAACTCAAAATGATCAAAATAGTACTCCATATCCACGAGTCAATAGTTGAAAGACTCGGGACTCGATGAGCCGTCAAAGGAAGGGACAACAGTACAAAAGCGACTCTCAAGATCTCTCTCGGAATGACCATCCTCATAATAACCATTCCTAAGGTAACCGAGTCGTGTCGAAGGATCAACACGATCTGCTCGCGTGTACAGATAAGAACGATGACAATTATCATATTGATCGTCTCTAGCATAATGGGGTCGTGTCGGTGGGTCAACACGATCTTTGAAAGTGGTATACTACGATGAAGAATGATCGTCGTAATAATGTGAGGATTTCCCTGACGGGGTTCTGTGAGAGCAGGTACAAGTGGGCTAGGGACCTCTAAATTGAGGAGGCGAATAATTGTGACGCCTAGACATAATGAAATACCTATAGATTCTACGACTGCGTATCAAAAGAGCGCGTAACCTGGTTGCGCGCAACCACACTTTGATACCAATTGACGCAGGAGGAATCTATAGACGACGGAAAATTGGTGACCTAACCATACGTGCTATGCAAATCCGATGGTTAGATTACATATTAGATAATAAATAAAAACATCTCACGTAGATAATTCAAGGCGAGGCAAAATAATTTATTTAAGCAAGACAAGCTTAGGCGTTCCTCCGCGTGGAGGGCCAAAACACGAGCGCGCGACGAATAAAATTCTGTAAATCACAATTTTTATCTAACAAGCTACTAGCATACGAGATATCCAAACAAATATGATGTCCAATCCGATAAATAAATGCTGAAAAATAATAATTCAATACAACAATACTCACTAAATAACAGGCTGACCAAGTCAATGAAAATTCTGGAGCCGTATGCGTGGATCGGCGATCAAATGTGGAACCTGTTGAAACCAAGAACTTGGTCTCTGTGGAGTTCGGGGTCCCTGAAAGGGGTGACCTCACACCTACTACACTCGAGAGAACGTCACAGACCGGAGACTTAGGAGACTATGAACAGACCCTCGGCTCTAGCGCGGAGGTCCCACCTCACACCCGGAAGGCTACCTGAGCTCTTCCCCTCCCTAGACAATGCTCGAGCTAGGGTGCCTTGAAGAGCTATCTCCACTCTACCAAGAAGAAGCCAAGTGAGGAGGAAGCCAAAAAGGGGATCCTCTCCAAAGCACCCAAGGGGGTCTATTTATAGTTTTTCCAAGCCCTGGGGAGTAAAATGACCAAAATACCTTTACGCCCAAAATACCTTGGGCCAATAGAAAACAGCCACGTCCGGGGGCAGAGGGGTAATTCCCCCTCCCACCCCCCGAGGGCAAGACAGTAAAAGCAGGGGCAAGGCGAGCTGCGGCCTGGCTGGGAGAGCTGGGCGGCCTGCGAGCTGGCCTACTCGGCGAGACGGCGGCCTGGGCGAGGCGGCGGTCTGGCGAGACGGGGCAAGGCGAGCTGGCGGCCTGGCTGGGTGAGCTGGGCGGCCTGCGAGCTGGCCTACTCGGCGAGACGGCGGCCTGGGCGAGGCGGCGGTCTGGCGAGACGGGGCAAGGCGAGCTGCGGCCTGGCTGGGAGAGCTGGGCGGCCTGCGAGCTGGCCTACTCGGCGAGACGGCGGCCTGGGCGAGGCGGCGGTCTGGCGAGACGGGGCAAGGCGAGCTGCGGCCTGGCTGGGTGAGCTGGGCGGCCTGCGAGCTGGCCTACTCGGCGAGACGGCGGCCTGGGCAAGGCGGCGGCCTGGGCGAGGCGGCGGTCTGGCGAGACGGGGCAAGGCGAGCTGCGGCCTGGCTGGGAGAGCTGGGCGGCCTGCGAGCTGGCCTACTCGGCGAGACGGCGGCCTGGGCGAGGCGGCGGTCTGGCGAGACGGGGCAAGGCGAGCTGGCGGCCTGGCTGGGTGAGCTGGGCGGCCTGCGAGCTGGGGCGGCCTGCGAGCTGGGGCGGCCTGCGAGCTGGGGCGGCCTGCGAGCTGGGGCGGCCTGCGAGCTGGGGCGGCCTGGGGCCGGGCCGAGGCGGCTTGCGGCCTGGCGGCCTGGGCGGCTTGCGGCCTGGCGGTCTGAGGCGGCTTGCGGCCTGGCGGCCTGGGCGGCTTGCGGCCTGGCGGCCTGGGCGGCTTGCGGCCTGGCGGCCTGGGCGGCTTGCGGCCTGGGCGGCTTGCCAAGAGCGCCTTGGGGGGAGAAATATTTTCTCCCCCTACTAGTATGTTCTACATGTTCACCAAAAATTGGCCCCTAGGAGTGCAAAACTCCCAAAAAGCTTAAAAACTTGCTTACCTTGTTTTGGGGCCCAATCTTCGCGAATACGGGGTTGTACACAATCCCCGCTCTTTTCGAGGTTGGCACAAGCTCGGAAAGAAACATCCAACCCAACGTATTCGCGGAGTGTAACTTCCCCTCGGGGTCAACCTGCCAAGCCAGTTAGGGGAGCCTGGGTGGCGAGACCCCCTCTGGGTGAAGACACTTGGCCTCCCGGAGGGGTCAACCTGTCAAGCCAGCTAATGGGAGCCTGGGTGACGAGACGGCCTCGGGGTAAGGGACTTGGGCTACCACGAGAGATCAACCTACCCAGCCAGTTAGTGGGAGTCTGGCGGCGGAATCGATCTCGGAGCTAGGGGACTTAGCCTCCACGAGAGATCAACCTGTCCTGCCAGCTAGTGAGAGCCTGGCAGCGGAATCCATCTCGTAGCTAAGGGACTTAGCCTCCACGAGAGATCAACCTGCCCTGCCAGCTAGTGAGAGCCTGGCAGCGGAATCCATCTCGGAGCTAAGGGACTTAGCCTCCACGAGAGATCAACCTGCCCTGCCAGCTAGTGAGAGCCTGACAGCGGAATCCATCTCGGAGCTAAGGGACTTAGCCTCCACGAGAGATCAACCTGCCCTGCCAGCTAGTGAGAGCCTGACAGCGGAATCCATCTCGGAGCTAAGGGACTTAGCCTGCACGAGAGATCAACCTGCCCTGCCAGCTAGTGAGAGCCTGGCAGCGGAATCCATCTCGGAGCTAAGGGACTTAGCCTCCACGAGAGATCAACCTGCCCTGCCAGCTAGTGAGAGCCTGGCAGCGGAATCCATCTCGGAGCTAAGGGACTTAGCCTCCACGAGAGATCAACCTGCCCTGCCAGCTAGTGAGAGCCTGACAGCGGAATCCATCTCGGAGCTAAGGGAGTTAGCCTCCACGAGAGATCAACCTGCCCTGCCAGCTAGTGAGAGCCTGACAGCGGAATCCATCTCGGAGCTAAGGGACTTAGCCTCCACGAGAGATCAACCTGCACTGCCAGCTAGTGATAGCCTGACAGCAGAATCCATCTCGGAGCTAAGGGACTTAGCCTCCACGAGAGATCAACCTGCCCTGCCAGCTAGTGAGAGCCTGGCAGCGGAATCCATCTCGGAGCTAAGGGACTTAGCCTCCACGAGAGATCAACCTGCTCTGCCAGCTAGTGAGAGCCTGGCAGCGGAATCCATCTCGGAGCTAAGGGACTTAGCCTCCACGAGAGATCAACCTGCCCTGCCAGCTAGTGAGAGTCTGGCAGCGGAATCCATCTCGGAGCTAAGAGACTTAGCCTCCAAGAGAGATCAACCTGCCCTGCCAGCTAGTGAGAGCCTGACAGCGGAATCCATCTCGGAGCTAAGGGACTTAGCCTCCACGAGAGATCAACCTGCCCTGCCAGCTAGTGAGAGCCTGGCAGCGGAATCCACGCTCACCGCACCAAAGTGTTGAAACCAAGAACTTGGTCTCTGTGGAGTTCGGGGTCCCTGAAAGGGGTGACCTCACACCTACTACACTCGAGAGAACGTCACGGACCGGAGACTTAGGAGACTATGAACAGACCCTCGGCTCTAGCGCGGAGGTCCCACCTCACACCCGAAGGCTACCTGAGCTCTTCCCCTCCCTAGCCAATGCTCGAGCTAGGGTGCCTTGAAGAGCTCTCTCCACTCTACCAAGAAGAAGCTAAGGGAGGAGGAAGCCAAAAAGGGGATCCTCTCCAAAGCACCCAAGGGGGTCTATTTATAGTTTTTTCAAGCCCTGGGGAGTAAAATGACCAAAATACCTTTACGCCCAAAATACCTTGGGCCAATAGAAAACAGCCACGTCCGGGGGCAGAGGGGTAATTCCCCCTCCCACCCCCCGAGGGCAAGACAGTAAAAGCAGGGGCAAGGCGAGCTGCGGCCTGGCTGGGAGAGCTGGGCGGCCTGCGAGCTGGCCTACTCGGCGAGACGGCGGCCTGGGCGAGGCGGCGGTCTGGCGAGACGGGGCAAGGCGAGCTGGCGGCCTGGCTGGGTGAGCTGGGCGGCCTGCGAGCTGGCCTACTCGGCGAGACGGCGGCCTGGGCGAGGCGGCGGTCTGGCGAGACGGGGCAAGGCGAGCTGCGGCCTGGCTGGGAGAGCTGGGCGGCCTGCGAGCTGGCCTACTCGGCGAGACGGCGGCCTGGGCGAGGCGGCGGTCTGGCGAGACGGGGCAAGGCGAGCTGCGACCTGGCTGGGTGAGCTGGGCGGCTTGCGAGCTGGCCTACTCGGCGAGACGGCGGCCTGGGCGAGGCGGCGGTCTGGCGAGACGGGGCAAGGCGAGCTGCGGCCTGGCTGGGAGAGCTGGGCGGCCTGCGAGCTGGCCTACTCGGCGAGACGGCGGCCTGGGCGAGGCGGCGGTCTGGCGAGACGGGGCAAGGCGAGCTGGCGGCCTGGCTGGGTGAGCTGGGCGGCCTGCGAGCTGGGGCGGCCTGCGAGCTGGGGCGGCCTGCGAGCTGGGGCGGCCTGGGGCCGGGCCGAGGCGGCTTGCGGCCTGGGGCCGGGCCGAGGCGGCTTGCGGCCTGGCGGCCTGGGCGGCTTGCGGCCTGGCGGCCTGAGGCGGCTTGCGGCCTGGCGGCCTGAGGCGGCTTGCGGCCTGGAGGCCTGGGCGGCTTGCGGCCTGGGCGGCTTGCGGCCTGGCGGCCTGGGCGGCTTGCCAAGAGCGCCTTGGGGGGAGAAATATTTTCTCCCCCTACTAGTATGTTCTACATGTTCACCAAAAATTGGCCCCTAGGAGTGCAAAACTCCCAAAAAGCTTAAAAACTTGCTTACCTTGTTTTGGGGCCCAATCTTCGCGAATACGGGGTTGTACAGAACCGGAGGCGCAACGATGATGGCGGTGACTGTCCTCGGCGGAAAGTGGGGAGATCGGGCCGGAAATGGATAGATCCGGCCACTAGGAGGGAGATTCGGGCGGGGAGGGTGGATCCGATATTTTGGAATCGGATTCGGGTGAGGGGAGGATGAATGGGTGGTGGAAATAACGGATCGAGGCGCTAAAACTCTAGACCTGGACTGATCTAAAATTTTAGGATTGTTTGGAAGGTGAAACTACAGAGGGGAGTTGGTGGCGAAGAGGAGGGGCTAGGGTAACAGGGTAGGCAAAGAGGAGGAGCCTCAAGGGAGGTGGTTGATGTAGAGGGCTAGTCGCTTGGTGGGGGGGGG
The DNA here is from genome assembly GCA_039583875.1 of Platanthera guangdongensis. NCBI lineage: Eukaryota > Viridiplantae > Streptophyta > Magnoliopsida > Asparagales > Orchidaceae > Platanthera > Platanthera guangdongensis. Next base: position 4,523,665 of record CM077163.1, read on the forward strand.
GGGGGGGGGGCGGCTGGGAAAGTGTGGGTGGCGACTGAGAGGTCTTGCAGGGACGGTGGGGGGATTGTTGCAGGGCTGGCGGCTAAAGGGAGGCAGCGGCTGTAGAAGAGAAGCCTCGAGGCGGTGGCCGGGCAGGGGGGTTGGGTTCACTGTTGAAAACTATAGCCTCAGAATAGTATATTTCATTTATGAACAGTGCAATGAAGAAAAGAATAGGAAGTAAACCGTGGTTGTTTGTGGCTGCTTGGGCGGCTGAAAGGGAGGGTATGGAGCGGGGGGAGGGCTATGGATGAGCAATACCTTGTGAAGGAGTTTGAGCGCCTAGGAGTCGTCACCTAGGGTTCCACGGCGTCGGCACCGTGGGGTGATCGCGGAGTTCCGGGATTTCAATCTTCAAAAATCAGCAATGTCTTAGATCAGCCCCTAAGAGGTCTATTTATATTAAAAAGAAGATTAGGACATCACTCATCAACGACTATGATTGGTTGGAGGTGAGGCTACCCAAATACAACAAAATAAATGCGAACATAGTGAAATAATATATCAAATCGATTCGCAACGCGAATCCGGACACATCTCCAGAGTCCGATCATCGATGCGGGCACGCCATATATGGCAAGTCGCCAAATCAGCCCCAAAATTGCCCAAAACCCGTTCTCGTCTCTACTCCACATAAGTATGTAGATGTGATAGGCTGCTACAGCTGCACTGTATGGGAATCTGTAGGAGTGATTTTCCGTGGAAATAATCAACACTGATTATGAAAAAAGGATTTTAGATTTTTTTTTTGATTTAACTGCGCCTAGGAGTTGTCACCTAAGGTTCCACGGCGTCGGCACCGTGGGGTGATCGCGGAGTTCCGGGATTTCAATCTTCAAAAATCAGCAATGTCTTAGATCAGCCCCTAAGTGGTCTATTTATATTAAAAAGAAGATTAGGGCATCACTCATCAACGATTATGATTGGTTTGAGGTGAGGGTACCCAAATACAACAAAATAAATGCGAACATAGTGAAATAATATATCAAATCGATTCGCAACGCGAATCCGGACACATCTCCAGAGTCCGATCGTCGATGCGGGCACGCCATATATGGCAAGTCGCCAAATCAGTCCCAAAATTGCCCAAAACCCGTTCTCGTCTCTACTCCACATAAGTATGTAGATGTGATAGGCTGCTACAGCTGCACTGTATGGGAATCTGTAGGAGTGATTTTCCGTGGAAATAATCAACACTGATTATGAAAAAAGGATTTGAGATTTTTTTTTGATTTAACTGACCTAATTGGATGAATTGATTGAAATGAATTTTTTTCTTTTGGATTTTAATTAAAGAAAGACGGGTCCAGCATCCTGGGCATAGCAGAAAAGCTGGTAAGAGTACTACTCCCAATTACAACAAAGCTCATATTGAAGAGGAGTTTTAAAGTGAAAGTATGTGCAGTATAAGAAACACCCGTTGATACCAGGCTCATATGGTATATCATGGTATTAGGAATAGTGCTTAGAGAGCTTCTCAACGGTTTAAAATTCTCGTTAATTGCGAAAGTTTCGTAATTGTTTGTCAGTAACTGTTGGTTTAGGCGTTAATGAATCAAAAGTGGGGCATTTGGATTTTTTTTGTTTCATATTATGGTAATCTCTATATATACATATTCATGATTTTCAATAAATGTCCACTATAATCTTCTATTATCTTTTAACCGTAAGTTCTATTTTCTCTATTGATTTTATATTGCATTCATCCGATTGGATAGTGTTTTTATCTGAAGCAACTGAGCAAACCTTCTTTCCTATGATAGGCATGGTTTAGAGAACTCCCGAGTGGGGTTCTTGACTCACTAACAGCAGAACAGGTGATGCACTGTAACACCGAGGAAGATTGCCATCAACTTGTAATGGTGCTGCCACCCACGGAATCAGCATTACTCGATTGGGCGATTAATTTGATGTCAGATGTCGTTGAGCATGAACATTACAGCAAAATGAATGCTCGAAATATAGCCATGGTTTTCGCTCCGAACATGACTCAGGTCAGATATGTCTGGTTCCTCTTTTATTCCAATGTCTTGCACTACATTGAAATCCTAAAAATTATTAAAAGTAACCCAGATGGCTGATCCTTTGACGGCATTAATCCATGCTGTTCAAGTAATGAATTTTCTCAAGACATTAGTCATGATGACGCTCCGAGAGAGACAGAGCACCGCTTCGGAGATTAACCTATTATGTTCCTGCTACAGCACACTAGATGGTTCAGATAGTGAAAGTTTTCAAAGCTTTGAAAAGAGGAGTGAAGTTGGAGATGGTGATTTCTTTTCTGGAAGGTGTTCCCTCGCTGTAACTGATTTTGATGGAATGAAAGATGGATCTAATTGCGGACATGGTAATGGTGATGCCGAATGTTTTTTATTGAATACGCCGAGCCTTGGGAACAGAGTTCAGAAGCTTTGTAGTCATCCGGTGTTCCAGCTTAGTCGACCCAGAAAGAAGGCCGGCGAAATGGACGAATTTGAAGACCTCAATGCACTTGATCAAACTTTGGTTGTTAAAGAAACGAAAAGCCAATAACGAACGGCAGGAAGCTCGAAAAGAACCAGTATCTGGGAAGCTGTAACTATGATTTAGTTCCAATTTAGTAGTATATAACATGAGAAATTACTGGAAGCAGTCAGTGTCTCTATTCTGATATGTTAATACTGACACAACTTATTCGCGGAAAAACAAGTGTCAAGATTTTACATTACTTCTAATTATAAGCAAATTCATTTTGAGCAGTTGCTCATGCTATACTGTCTCCAGTTATTAGTTTTTTTGTAGCTTCTTATAGTTAATTTGCTTTTCCCACTTTCTTTAACAATAAAAGTTTGATTATGTGCATCCAGGTCTTCCAATTCTTCCATTTGTTGTCCTTTTTGTAGATCCAGTAAGAAGGCTGAAGAAATAGCAGGCATAATATTTGAGCATACTGTGATCAAGGTAATAACCCAATATTTTGATTCGTTGTAGGAGCTTATTATAGATAATGCCAGCTAATTAATGAATGTATTTAGTTAGATTACTTAGATATATGAAACCAGCCTATGTCGGTCTCAAGCCCGGATGAAAAATGGTAAGGGTTGTGTTAGATAGATGACTAGCGTAAAATTTAGTCGCCCTTGTGAGTATGATCATTTGAGAAATTGTGCAAAAACCAGGTGTTACCCCCTAAAGAACGCGTCGGATGGTTCAAATGCAGCGTCTTGACAAGAAGTGATGCATCTCCAGGACTTGGGTGTGGTGTTAAATATGCAAGAGTACTCGTCGTATGGTCCGAATGCGATGTTTTGGCAAGGACCGCTACACCTCCAAGCGCACTTGAGTGTAATGTTAAATAGACAAAATTTCTCACATATTAGACGTCCTAGAGAAGTATGTCATAGAATTTGTGACCGACATAAGTTTGGAAGTTGAAATATAAGTACACTAACAAGAAAAACGATGAAAATAGTGGATACGATGATTAGTAGAAAGATAAATATTTTATGACTGCAAGAGACTAGATGAGCGAGAAAGATAAATTTTTAGACATGTTAGATTTTAAATTATAGTATACAAGAAAAAAATTAAACAAGCAGTGAAGTAAGTATTTTTGTGGATACTACTTGGAGAGATGAAGTTGTTGGGATATGTAGAAAATGTGATAAAATCTTAGCTCTTAAGTTGGTCGTAAAAAATGAAACTATTAATGTGATCAGTGCTTATGCGTCACAAGTAGAATTAAGTGAAGCTATTAAAGTATAATTTTGAGAAGACTTATATGATTTAGTAAGAGAAATCTCACAAAGAGAGAAGATTTTCATAGGAAACTCAAATGGACATATAAAGAAGAAAATTGTAAACTATACAATCGTTCATGAAGGATCTGGATATAGAGAAAGAAAGAAGAACAAACAATTTAAATTTTTTCATAGCATATGTTTGTGACAAATACATTTTTCATAAATAGAGAAAAACATTTAATAACATTTGAAAGCGGACCAAATAAGTCACAAATTGATTATTTTATGACTCGCAAAATGAATAAAATGATTTGTTAGAATTACAAAGTCATACAAGGAGAAAAATTGACAACACAACATAGATTTGTTGTGTTGAACATACAAGTTAAATATAATAAATTTAAGACAGACAAAAATGTTGTCAAAAATTCGGTGGTGAAATTTGAAGATGAAAAAATATGTTGCTTTCAAAACTGTAGTTATGGAAAAACTAGTTGATGACCCATATGGTCTCATGAGAAGTTATGTCTTCACATTTAAGAATAAGTGGAAAGAATGTACTTTGAGTATCAAAAGGTCGTGCGCCCCCAAATAAAGAATTTTGATGGTGGAAACAGAAAATGCAAGATAAAGTGAGGGCAAAGATGGTCAATTATAAATCACTCTATGCTAGGAATATGAAAACTTAGTTAGGTATAAAGACGCGAAAAAAGAAGCTAAACATGCATTAAGTAAAACAAGAAGTCAAACTTATGAAGAATTTTATAAGTGACTAGATACCAAAGATGAAAAGTGTGACATACATAAAATTACTCTAGTTAAGGAAAAGAAGACAAAAGATTTAAGCCAAGTAAAATGCATTAAGGATGAAACAGATGCAGTTTTGACGGATGATGTGAATATTAAAGTGCGATGAAAAAGATATTTTTATCAACTCTATAATGAAACAAAAGACAGTGAATTGCACTTGGAAGAGTTAAGTAAATCGGAAGAGTATGTGAACATAACGTTTTAATGTAAAATTCAAGTATCAGAGGTAAATAACGACGCTCTAAAAGAGATGAAAAGTGGAAAGATCAAGGTTGTCAGGATCGAGATCCTAGATGAGATCATTTTGAGGTAGGATCGTATATGATGTAGGGTCGGATCGATGATCGCTTTACAAAATCAGGATTGATTTACTAAACCTGGATCGTATGATCGTACTCTGGATCGCGATCCTGACAACCTTGGGAAAGATAGTTGGGTCAGACGATTTAGACTTAGTTTGGCTCAGCTGAGTGACTGGAGAATCAGTGGTGAGAAGCAGTGGTAGAATATTCAGCTATTTTGCAGAGTGCTTGCAGAATCTGTGAAACTGTTTGAAAAAAATAGCGTTTGCAGTGCTGTTTCAAACGGAGAATCTGTTTAAGTTGTTTGACGAACAGATATGCAGGTCCAATTCATTTTTTTTAGCAATAACATAAAGCATACTCCGTCTTGAAATAATTATAAGAACAATGAGATTTGTATTTTTTATGTGAATCTGATTTTTTTTATGTTACCCAAATCAATGTCAAAATAGATTTACATGTTTGAAAAAACAAGCAGAAATGATGGTGTATACAAGGGATACATGGAAATAATTATGGCAAGCTTATTTTGCTTCAAACAAATCACATTGGTATCCAATTTCTTACTAAACTTCTCTTTTTTTTTTAACAATTCATTTGACCGATTATATACAGCCATGAAACTAGCAAGCAATTACTAGTTTTGTTTGTCCTGCAGCTGAACTACAACCCAGCCTGAAAGAATTCTCTGAACATGGGTTGGGTTGCCGGCTCTTGATGCCAAATGTAGCATCGTGTCCCCCCTCTTCCGAGGGTTGTCCTTCACCTTCCTCTCACAAATCTCTTCTGGTTCTCCATTGATCCAAATTTGAAGCTCTGCAACCTCTCTCTTTATAACTTCAGGAATAGAGATTGATGGTGGAAGACAACACCCAGCGGAATTTACCTTAAGCCCTAGTCCGGCGAACAGAGGTCATAGAGAGGCATGATTTAGGAAGAGAAGTCCTCGATTGTCGGCATTGGCTTGGGCACATGAGAACAAAAATCAGGAAGACAAGGCTCGCCGGCGTGTTTGAGGGAGGCCTGTCGCCGAAGAAGGATGGTCGACGGTGGCCTATCGCCGGAGAAGTGGGTATCCTCCCTCTGTAATCTCCTTCTTTTCTTTGCTTTAATCTATGCTATATGCACGCTTCAAGGAGAAGTGGGATACGGGATTGTTCTAGGGTTTTGGTTGCGGAATGTTTCGCTCGGGTGATGAGTGGAAATGAGCGGGGGAGGCGCGATTTCTTGAGTTGCGCTTATTTTTCGCGTCTCCAGAATCACCTAAAATCGCGATTTTGGAGCGGCAACAACTCCCATTGCTTTCCCCAAAAAATACGTTTGGCAGGGCGGTGCCAAAATCTGCGGCACCCCACTCCCAAAACTCCCCGCTAAACAGAGTCTTACTCATAGAAGTATGAAAATGTCTATGAAATGAAGAAATTTTGTGTCTTACATATTTTTTCAATAAGATACTGAAGTCAAAAAAGATATCAAACCAATAAAGTGAAAGTATCTTGGTATCTTTGTATAACAACAAAATCAATATATAAAATTGTGTTAATTACAGATGAATTAAATTAATGAGTCATATCATGAAATTATGATAACGAGTAATAAAAATAAGAGTAAGATGAGAGACTAATATCTCAGAGAATCAATTTGGATTCATGTCTGGGCGGTCGACGATGAAATTTATACATCTCTTGAGGAGAGTCGACAACTATCGAGAAAGAAAACAAGATTTGCATATGTTGTTTATCGATCTTGAGAAGGCTTATGATAGACTTTTAAGAGAGATTTTATGAAGAGCCTTAGAAATGAAAGGTGTAAATGTATCATACATTGACATAATCAAAAATATGTATACTAATTCAGTGACAAAGGTGAGGACATCTGGAGGATTAACACATGAATTCCTTATCACTGTTGGTTTACATCAAAGTTCAACTTTAATCTATTCTCACTTTACCCTTATCTTAGATGAGCTCACCAGACACATCCAACAAGCAATACCTTGGTGTTTATTGTTTGCGGATGATATCGTTTTGATCGATGTGATACGAGAGGGTATAAATGCAAAACTTGAAACTTGACGAGACACTTTAGAAAAGAAGGGGTTTTGGTTGAGCAGGGCAAAGACGAAGTATATGGAGCTTAAATTTAGCAGTGCAAGAAATACGAATGACTTCGTTATTAAGTTGGGTGATCAAGATAGTTTTGTCGTAGTGAGTGTTTTAAATATCTGAGATCGATAATTCAAAAGTATGGAGGGATTGATAAAGATGTGACACATGGAATCAAGCGGGTCGGTTGAAGTGGTGAGGTGCGTCAGGGATATTATGTGATCGCAAAATATCATTAAAACATAAATGCAAGTTTTACCATACTGCAATTTGACCAGCGATGCTCTATGGTTCTCAGTGTTGGATAGTGAATTGTGTACATGAGCAAAAAATGATAGTTTCGGAGATGTGAATGCTTAGGTGGATGTGTGGACACACGAGTCTCGACAAAATTAGGAATGAATGTATCAGAGATACGACATGAGTAGCACCAATTGTAGAGAAGATTCGAGAAGTTTGACTAAGATGCTTTGGACATGTACAAAGGAGACCATTAGAGGCTCCCGTTAGGCGTTGTGAGAGTCTAGTCACTAGACATGTTAAACGAGAGAGGGGTAGACCAATAAAACTTGGAATGAAACTCTAAGGAAAAACATGATGTACTTTGGGCACAATGGCGACAAAGGATCCATATAGCTGGCCCTACTATAGTGGGATAAAGGCTTGAGGGTTGTTTACTTAGATATATGAAGGGGAGCCCTGGCGCACTGGTTAAGGTGTCGCTGTGTGACCTAGAGGTCACGGGTTCGAGTCCTGGAAACAGTCTTTTACAAAAATGCATGGTAAGGTTTGTCTACATTTCACTTTTGTGGTGGGACTCTTCCCTGGACCCTCGCTGTGGGGGGTTGCCTTTGTGCATTAGACTATCCTTTTTTATTTAAATAGATATATCATATATGGGCAGTAGACAAATGGAAAATAAGAGTTTGTATAGTGTTCAATGTTCATTTGTATGCAAGTTGAATGATGTTTGAGATTGTTTGTGGCCTGGTATTATTCATTCAATGTTTTATTTCTGTGCAAAACTTTAACATTGTGGTAGTTGTTGTGATAGTTTATAGACGAAAGTAGATAAAATTAGGTATGAATGTATCAGGGATAAGACACGAGCGACACCAATTGCAGAGAAGATGCAAGAAGCTCGACTAAGATGGTTTGGACACGTACAAAAGAGATCATTATAGGCACGTGTTAGGCTTTGTGAGAGTTTAGTCACCAGACGTGTTAAACGGGGAGGGGTAGACCAAAAAAGACTTGAAAAGAAATTATAGGAAAAGACACAATGTACGTAGGCATTAGTGAGACTATGACCAAAGATAGGGCACAATAGCGACAAAGTATCCATATAGCCGATCCCATAATTAGCAAATATAGTTCAAATCAAATGGCACAAAAAAATCATTGAAAAATTATTACCATCAAGCAGAAAAATCACAATACAGATTTGCTTGCTAGTTTGATGATTTTTTGTGCCATTTGATCTGAGCTATATTTGTTAATGGTGTTCTATGCAAATGCATTGCCATATCTTTCAGGTTTGTCAAATTCCTGACTGGCTGACACCTATATAATAGGTGATTGTTAATCACAATTCGTTATTTTGCTAGTCGCACCTCAAAATCTTCCAATTTTTCGCGTCTTTTCGAAATATGCCTTGTACATGCAATATCAGGAAAAGTATTTAGCACGAAAGTTGCAGATATCGACGAGATCTACAACTTTCGTGTTGATTACTTTTCCTAAAATGCATGTACAAGACGTACTTTAGAAATATGCCCAGGTTTTGCGCCTTTTTGAAATACGCATTGTACATGCAATTTGAAGAAAAAGTGTTCAACACGAAAGTTGTAGATCTCGTCGATATCTACAACTTTTGCGTTGAACACTTTTTCTGAAATTGCATGTACAAGCCGTATTTTGAAAAGACGCGAAAAATTGGAAGATTTTTGGATACGACTAGCCAATGACGGGTTACAGTTAACAATCGCCATATAATATCCAAGTTTGTTTGCATACTCACCATAATTACCTACGGAGCCTATTATAATTGCAAGATATGTTTTTATGTTTCACGCATTCTGAAAAAAACAATAATCAAAACTTTGTTGTTAGCGTACAGTTTATTTGCACTGCTTTACGAACAGCTTTGCAAACCGAGTTTTTGTATTATTAACTCTGCTTTTGTATTATTAACTCTGCTTTCCACAAATAACTCATTTTTCAAACTCAATATCCGTCGGCTCTCTTTCACCCAGCAACAATTAAAACAAGCATATCCTAAATAAAGGGCACTGCTATCCGCACTGCAGATTTGGCTATTCGCACCGCACTCTCTCCTAATTTTCCACGTCTTTTGGAAATATGTCTTATACATATATTTTTAGGAAAAATGTTCAACACGAAAGTTGTAGATCTCGACGATATCTACAACTTTCGTGGTGAACACTTTTCTTAAAAATGCATTAACAAGGCGTACTTTGGAAATACGCTCAAGTTTTGCGTCTTTGGAAATACGTCTTGTACAAGCATTTTTAGGAAAAGTGTTGTCGAGATCTACAACTTTCGTGTTGAACACGTTTCCTAAAAATGCATGTACAAGACGCATTTCCAAAAGACACGAAAAATTTGAAGAAATTACTGTGCGAATAGTCAAAACTGCGGTGCGGATAACATCGTCCTAAATAAATAGAGCAACCATTTTACACAGAGGCTTATAAGAATGAACCAAAAAGAAAATAATGGCTTCCTCTTCAACATGAAAAAGACAAGTTTAGCTTTGAAAGAGTACTTTGCGGGTTTTACAAGCTGATAAAATAAGAATGATGTTATATTGAGGTCATATTAAAAAGGGAATTGTTATTCACACATCACAATTAGATATTTATATTCAGTATATTATAAATTTTAGCATATTTTTTACCTAAACTTATCTGATATTTGTACCCAACACAAACTTCGTTTTTGTTTCTCTCGAGCCTTAAACTCTCACAGCTGAATCTTCACCTCTCCGCTCGCAGTCTCTTGCTGGCGGTCCGATAATATCTCGCCGCCCGTGGCGCCCTTTATTCCGTCGCGCCTTCCGCTCATCTCCTCGTCGTCGGTCAGCCTATAAATAGTTCGTTTTAGGTCATATGTGTATGTTCTACCATAACAATTCCCTTAAAAATCGTTTTAGGTCGTATGTGTATGTTACAAATATCCATTTATGATGTACTAATAACAATTCCCTTAAAAATCATAAAAAATCGGTGAATCCATATATGCTTTGACCTGCATATAACCGTTACAAAATTGCACGACCTGCAGATCAAAACCCGCTTGCATATAATTATTGCCTAAAATGAAGGAAGCAAAGATGATATTCCTCTCCAACATGAAAATGACAGCAAAATTCTCTTTTAGAAGAATTCTCTATTCCTGTTAAATCTTCTAGAATAAAGGGGATTGTTAGGCTCACATCACATTTCGCTATGTGCATTGAAATATTAGAAAAATATTAAATCTTTTTAGGTTTTTCTCCATTCTTTATGCGCACCGCAGCTTGGAATTCGGCGAGAGCGATATTCGTCCTCCTCTGAAGCCGCTTGCCTCCTCCGTCAACCAAGTCGCCGCCGCCTTTATGGCGCATGAAGCCGCCTATCTTATTTACCGCCGAGTATGTCTCCGTAATCTGTCTGACAAGTTTTTGCGACAAGAGAATCTCTAATTGAGTGGATTCGAGCAATTGGTCGTATCTCAGGTTTTATTGTCACTAAGGCTCTGTTTGGTACAATTCTGGCGGATTGAAAAGCTGCTGTCCGGATAAAGCTGTTTTAAAATAGATCTCTGGGGAGCAATTTTGAAAAGCTGCATAGTGTTTGGGTGTTCTGTGCAGAAGTGCACTCGGAATCACCGGAGGAAGGACGTCGGGGGCTCGGAATCGCCGGAGGAAGGCCGTCCGGCCTCTAAGCATGCTCCAACTGAAGAAACCATTAGATTTCCAAAACCTGTGAGAGAGAAAGCTATTTTGCAGGAACAGAAGCTGGGGGGGGGGGAGGGGGGAGATTTATGAAAAAATGCAAAACATCTCTAGATTTTTGAAAAGCTCTTCACAAGGAGCTGTTCCAAACACATATAAAGCAGCTCTGACGGCTAGAATAGAGATTTTCCAGCCGCCAGAGCTGCGCCAAACAGACCCTAAGATGTTCAGATAAACTAGTTAATGAGTTGACACCAAGTGTGCTAATTGATTGTGATAGAGGAGATCATGACCAAACTAATTCGCAATAAAACATTTGTTAAGAAAGGTTCTCCATCACCTATTACTCATTTTTTGATGAAGTGATACAACATTGAATTCATATGTTTGTTTTTGGAAATGACTTGTTATTAAAAACACATGTGATTAGTCTTGCATATTAGGACTGTCAGGCTGGTTCGAGACCGGTCTTTTAAAAGACCGGTCTTCTTGCATACCAATTCCGGATCGGTCACGCTCAAATCGGTCCTAGTCCAGGAAGGGTTTTCCTTCTCTCAAGGATGACCGACTGGGACCAGAGGACTAGTCCTAATCAGTCCCGAATCAATCTTTTTTTATTTAAAAAATAAATTATATATATTATATATATAATTAAAATATGAGAAGGAAAACCGGTATTTTATCAAGACCGGTTTTTTACTAGTCCCGATCTACGATCGGTCTTTGATGCAAAAGGGGGAATCCTTGGGACCGATCATAGTAGTGGAATTACAAGTCTGTGTCGACATAGCAGTGTGTGTGTGCATGAGTGAGTCATTGCATTGCATTCATAACATTGCATTGCATTACATTACATACATAAGATCTTTATCATATAAGTTTATATGAACACTGTTATATAATGAGTTATTTTACTGTTAAGCCGACCCTTAACTTATATGTCTGTATGAACATTCATATAAGTTAAGTTACTTCCCTGTTGTAGTCCAGTCTTAACCGGTCCCAACCGGACCAGTTAGGACCGATTTTTCTGTGCACTAGTACATGTGATGCATCTAACAGTTTTAAGTGCCCTTAACATTTTGGGGGGCACTTCTAATAACAATATGCAGTTCCTGTGTGAGCGAATCCCATCTCTTTTCTCTGTTTTCCCACTACTTTTTCATCTCTGAAAATTGTAGAAGCCCACCAAAAATGGCTCAAATTTCCCATAGATCTGAAAACTGTAACCCCCCAATCCCAACCATTATAACACAAATCGAAAGAGAATAATAGCTCATAAATTCAGATCCGAAAGCCCGTGACCTAAATTTTAGAAATTTCTTCTCATTTTCTTTCTTCAATCTATTCACAGTAATCGGCAGAAAACTGATAGATCTCACCTTCCAACTGCCGCCGCCGCCGGCGGCGGTTAAAGGAGGGCTGGCGAAGAATACGGCGTAAATGAGAAGGTAGAGGGGAAAGATGAGGAGGAAGAAGAAAAAGAAGGGAAATCGGCGGCATCAAAGTCGGAAATGCCGGCGACGTTCCACATCCGAAGATTGAAGGTCTCCTGCATCTCCTCCGGGACGAGGGACGTCCGGCAGAGAGGGCAGATTCGCTGATCGTGCTCCATCCATCTATCGAGGCAGCGGCGGTGGAAGACGTGACGGCAGTTGCTCAGCCGCCGGACCTCTTCCCCGGGCTCGATCTCGTAGAGGCAGACGGCGCAGCCGTCCGCCAGCGGCCGTCGCCCGATCTTCTCCTCTTCCGCGACGAGCTCCTCGAAGCGGATCACGGGGAGGATCTCCTGGATCAGCATCGCCGAGAGCGAGCGGAACTCCGGGGGGCGGTGGATTGCCGTCGTCGGGCCGTGATGAGGGTTGTGGGGGGGCGGATCGGGCCACGGGGCGTCGGAGTCGAGGAGATCGCCGAGGCCGACGGCATCGAAGGCCGACGAGATGAGGCGGCGTAAGAAGGCGAGGAAGAAGAGCAATTGGAGGAGGAGCTTCGGGAGGAGGAGCTCCGAGTAGCCAACCGGAAAACCCATGGAGCAGAGAGTTTCAGATGCCGTCTCCTCTGCAACGAAGAGTGATGGAAGCCACGGGAATGGGGGTTATATAGAATACTGCTGGGGCAGCACTCAGCAGCTTCTAGGAAAAAAATGCTGATATATTTTCTTATTAAAATTTGGGCTCAGGGGGTGTAAACGAGTGCACTCGCTGTATTTTACGGTAAAATGCGACATTTAATGGATGCAAGCACATCACATCTTTGATGTTCTTTGCACCATTAGATGTCGTGTTCACCGTAAAATTTGACTGCAGCTTGGACCAAAAAAATATTTTTTTTTCGGGATTTTGGCACTTAACACCCTTCAATTGAGGGTGTTTGACACATTGTACCACATGTTTATAATTTTGACACTTTGCACCCTCCAATTGAATTTTGGGGTTTTAGAGGGTGCATTTGGTGTTTTAAAATAAATGATTTAATTAGAATTAGGGTGCATTTGGGGTTTTAGAGGGTGCAAAATGCCAAAGATTTAATATGAGGGTGCAGTATGCCAAATACCCTCAATTGGAGGGTGTTAATGCCAAAAACCTTTTTTCAAATAAAAGACTGTTGCATGTATCATGCTCATCATGTGTGCGAATTTTTTGATTTGGATCGGGAAATTTTTGGTGATTGTCATTAGCACCGCAGTTTTGGCTAGTTGTACCGTACTTTCTCCTAATTTTTAGCGCATTCTAGAAATATGTCTTGTACATGTATTTTTAGGAAAAGTGTTCATCACGAAAGTTGTGGATCTCGACGAGATCTACAACTTTCGTGTTGAACACTTTTCCTAAAAATGCATGTGCAAGACGTATTTCTAAAAGGCGATAAATCTAGGCATATTTCCAAAATATGACTTGTACATGCATTTTTAGGAAAAGTGTTTGACACAAAAGTTGTCGATCTAGTCGAGATCTACAACTTTCTTGTTGAACACTTTTACTAAAAATGCATGTACAAGATGTATTTTCGAAAGACGCGAAAAATTAGGAGAAAGTGCGGTGCGACTAGCCAAAACTGCGGTGCTAATAACAATTTTTTTAACCGGGCCCGGTTGTAACTAAGAATCGCTGGAGATACATTCATTTATATCGGAGGTATAATTTTTTTAAAGCGTTGTTACGTGCACACCATTTTTGGCTATGTGCACGCCATTGATATGTGCACAGCATAAATTTTATTTGCAGACCAAAATGTCAAGTAAACACCATAAATTTTATTTGCATGCCAAATTGTTAAATAAATAAAAAAAAAGTTTGAGTTTTTTTTATTTCAAATACAAAATATTTTTTTTCTTCTACATTTCAAATCAACAAAAAACAAACAAAATAAAAAAACAAAAATCTCAAATCATTTCCACTAATATAACAAAAAAATTGCACAATCCATTTTTAAGTTCATATAGATATGCACGAACTTAAAAATATGAATATTAGTTGTCTTAAATAAATAAAATATTTGCAAGTAACTTAAAATTGAATATTAATACATGCACGATCATTTCTTTTGTTTAAGATTCCTTTTGGTGGCCTCTTTAAGCGACCTGGAACCAAAGATTCTATAGTTTGGCTTGCTGTAGGATTCAATAGCTCCCGTTGTACAACCCCGTATCCGGCGAGTGGGGTCGCCAGGAACCAGACCGGCCGGTTCAGATCACCCAGGCCCCAGACGAGCTCGACAGAGAAATCCGAGCCCGAGCTCGGCATTCGTTGACCCCGAGCTCGGCATTCGCCGAGCCAAGTCTGGGTTTCGTCGAGCTGAGCTCGACAAATGGAGGCCGATCGAAGGGCGTGCTTAGTATCTCAGCTCGCACTCGCCCTAACGAGCTCGACAAATAGCAGACGGACAGGATCTTCGTGGGTGGCCGAGTTCCTTAGCTCGCTCAGGTCTATAAGGTATTTTTTTTAGTATTTTGCCCCCGCTAGCCTGCCCATAGCCTTTCAAAACAGCGGAGTTACGCTGTTGACAGGCCAATCTGGACTGCACATAGCCGTTCAGAACAGCGGAGGTTGGCTATTTGCAGGCCGTTTTCAGAAATCTATAAATAGGACCCAAGGGGTACCTCAGAAAGCATGCTTCTTGTGCCCTCTTGCTCCATCTCTCAAGCGCTTTCCGAGGATACCTTAGCTCGGCCTTTGGCTAAGTAGGGGAAGCGCTCTAAGATCTTCCGGGTGTGTGGTGGTGTAACGCCCCCATTCGTCACATGATATATAACGGTGGGTCCGGTCGGGGCCCCACGCCATATATCACAGAGAAGTAGTGGAATTACTTGTGGAAATCAATTTCTATTCGCATCCTTAACTCAATCCATTCTAGCGCAGCATGTTTTAAGTTAAACTCAGCTCAGAGAATGTCCACTTCTATATAAACTCCACATTTATATAGCAACACTAGGAATCACTTCCGAAATCCACCTCTTGGTGGCGGATTCCAAGCACATGCATAAAGAAAGGACTTCGATGTCCAAGAAGGAGATCGTTACCCTCAAAAATAGCTTCGGTGCCATGAAGTAGTCGGATGGAAGTCACCGCCTCGGCTCTGCCTTCACGAATCCACTCTCGGATCTTCGCTCCTCACTCCGCAGCTCGTCCAACACCTAGCTTCTCTTCCTCCTTCCTTCCCTTGCACTCCCCTCTTCTTTCTCTCTCTTGAAATGAGAAGAAGAAGAAGATGATGAAGAGGAAGGGATTAAATCCCCTTTTCCCCGGCCTTAGCAACACATGGACAGAGCTTAGCCATTGGATCCAGGAATAGGGAATCAAACGGCTCAGAAACAGTCGGCGGAGCTGAATCATCAGGCCTAAACCTTTTATTCTCCCGTCTTCTCAACTCATGCTCCGACTGTGGCACTTTGAACTATGGCTTCGCCACTGCCAGTTTCTTCTTTTCTTGTACCCGCTTCAAATCCTTTTCCAGGGCACGGGCCGTATCTACCAATGCTTGGAAGCCTTAGTTTACCGAACTATGGAGTAATAATCTCAACTCATCCCGCAGTCCCTGATAAAAGCGATTTGTCTTTCGCGCTTCCTCCGCGAAGGTAGACCCTGCATATCGCCCCAATCTGGTAAACTCATGCAGGTACGTATCAATATCAGTATCACCCTGCACCAGACGTTGAAACTCGTTCTCCATTGCAATCCGCTGCGACACCGCCAAATATTTGCCAGTGTCGCAGCGGATTGCAATGGAGAACGAGTTTCAACGTCTGGTGCTGGGTGATACTGATATTGATATGTACCTGCATGAGTTTACCAGATTGGGGCGATATGCAGGGTCTACCTTCGCGGAGGAAGCGCGAAAGACAAATCGCTTTTATGAGGGACTGCGGGATGAGTTGAGATTATTACTCCCTAGTTCGGTAAACCAAGGCTTCCAAGCATTGGTAGATACGGCCCGTGCCCTAGAAAAGGATTTGAAGCGGGTATAAGAAAAGAAGAAACTGGTAGTGGCGAAGCCAGAGTTCAAAGTGCCACAGTCGGAGCAGGAGTTGAGAAGACGAGAGAATAAAAGGTTTAGGCCTGATGATTCAGCTCCGCCGACTGTTTCTGAGCCGTTTGATTCCCTATTCCTGGATCCAATGGCTAGGCTCTGTCCATGTGTTGCTAAGGCCGGGGAAAAGGGGATTTAATCCCTTTCTCTTCATCTTCTTCTTCTTCTTCTCATTTCAAGAGAGAGAAAGAAGAGGGGAGTGCAAGGGAAGGAAGGAGGAAGAGAAGCCAGCTGCTGGAGGAGCTGCGGAGTGCGGAGCGAAGATCCGAGAGCGGATTCCTGAAGGCAGAGCCGAGGCGGTGACTTCCATCCGGCTACTTCATGGCACCGAAGCGATCTTCGAGGGTAACGATCTCCTTCTTGGACATTGAAGTCCTTTCTTTATGCATGTGCTTGGAATCCTCCACCAAGAGGTGGATTTCAGAAGTGATTCCTTTGTTGAGTCTGCATCTAGAGCCGGAAGTGTGAAGTACGGCATAAGCATGCTGTGTGAAGCTCATCTGGACGGGTAGTCTGGATTGGTGATGATCATGGGTAAACTGGAGAAGACTCCGTGGATTTGATGCTATGAAAGATTTATGATTGTGGTATGGCTGTATGAATGTGAATTATGGATGTGAGGAGGCTTAAGTTAAGCTCCTGGTTGAAGAGAGATCAATTGGTAGTGCGCCCGGGAAGCGACTACCCAGCCGACTACACCACTAGGGTGGGTTGATCTGGTTAGAAGGGATCGATTGGTGACATGACCCGGGAAGCGAGCACCCGCCTTGCTGCACCACAATGGTGGGTCGATCAGGAAATAGGTGAGGGGTCGATTGGTGGTCTGCCTGGGGAGCAACGATAACCCAGCCTGCTACACCATAATGGTGGGTCGATCTGCTCTAGTTATTTGTGATGTTGGGGAGGTTATACCTCTGAGTGGTATGGACGGGATGTCGCCAGCTTGCGAGAATGGTGGACTAGGCTTGATCCGTCCAACCAACAAGTGAAGTACCTCTAATCGGCGGTGTACGACTGGGATGACCGGTATGCCAAGAAGGTGCCCTGAGTGCACGGAGCGTCTGGTGGATACCGACGTTTGTGATGTGAATGTGCTTGATAGGGTGATAAAGAGAATGATACATATGATGCTTGATGATACATGATGACAATGCATACAGGGAAGGAACCACTGCTCTGGGTACGGGGTAGGGGGTAGGGTCGTTATAAATGGGTCAGCGAATGCTGACCGTTACTTTGTTTTCTGTTTTGGCTTGGATGGAAAATTGTAGGTAGAATGAACAAGTGGAGTGGATGGATTGCTGCTAAAGGCCCTTGAAGGTCATGCGAAGAAGTGTGTTTGGATTTCATGTGTGGCCGGCGTGCGTGCCGATGTACGAAAATGTAATTGTGTGAAAAGAGACATTTGTAAGGCCTTAAGGCCAGCGTGTGTGCGTTGTATACATTCCTGGTGTTGCTATATAAATGTGGAGTTTATATAGAAGTGGATATTCTCTGAGCTGAGTTTAACTTAAAACATGCTGCGCTAGAATGGATTGAGTTAAGGATGCGAATAGAATTTGATTTCCACAAGTAATTCCACTACTTGTTTGTGACATATGGCATGGGGCCCCAGCCGGACCCACCGTTATATGTCATGTGACGAATGAGGGCGTTACAGGTGGGTCCTCCCGCCGATCCCTTGGGTCAGTTCTTCCTTGTTTCCTTTGTTGCTTTGTTTGCAGGAGAGAAGTAGGTGCACAATCACCCCTTCCCCAAGGGTGAACTCCACAAGAGACCGATTTTCGGTTTCAACATTTTGGTGCGGTGAGCATGGAGCGTGGTCAGTACAGAAAACCTTCAGCGAGCTCGATGATAGGAGGACAAGGATCTAACAGGTCAGACTCGACACCCCCCCTCCACCTCTGGCCACGGTGGGGATGTTCAAAGATTTTAGGAACGAGGTGCTGGGCCTAATCAAGTTTGCACTCGGCGCGCGGGCCGAGTGCTCGACTCCAGCTGCCCAGATCGCAACCGCCCCTCTCTGGGCGAGGACGCCACAGGCAGGCGAGCTGGGAAGGAAGTGGCCGAGGAGGGCCGGGGGTGCGAGCTCCCCGAGAGCGTGCTCTTCCCCGGCTCGGCAGGCGGAGGTCGGATCAGCGAGCTGGGCCAGCAGGATGCTCCGGCTCGCCCGGCAGGGGGAGGCAGCCCCTTCAGTGAGCTGGTCTCTTCTGCCCCAATTCCGGAGGGGTTCAGGGAACTCGAGATGTCCTACTACACCAGGAAGGGGGACCCGGTCCAGCACGTCCAGTGGTTTGAGGACGTGGTCTCGATCCGGCAGATGTCGGATGGGTTCAAGTGCTGACTCTTCACCATCACCCTCAAGGGGAAGGCGAGGGAGTGGTTTCACCAACTACCGGCCAACTCCATCTACTGCTTCGAGGACCTGCGCCGGGGTTCATGTTGAGGTTCACTACCTCGAAGAGGAGGAAGAAGGAGTCGGAGTACCTGTTCCACATCAAGTAGGGAGTGAATGAGACGCTGGGGAGCTATATTGACCGGTTCTAGGAGGAGGTCACCCAGGTCCAAGAGATGTCAGGCCATAGCTTAACGATGACCTTCACCCTGGGACTACAACAGGGTTTCTTCAGGATGGAGCTAAAGAGAGTGCCCCCCTCTCCTACGAGGAGCTGATGGAGAGGGAGGCGAGAGAAGTCGACGGGGAGGCCTCGAATCCGGAGTTCTCCCGGAAGCTTGCCAGGTGAGCCACAGAAGAAGATAAGGAGCCAAGAGGCGGAAGGGGGCAGGAGGAGAGGAGAGTTGAGCCCCGACAGAGGGAGCAGAGGAAGCTCCAGGGGCAGCAGCAGCCCAGGTGGGGGCGTCAAGAGCCAGACCGTCGGTTGGGCTGGAGGCCCGAGTGGTAAGAGCAGGGGCCACAGAGAGGGTACCAATGAAGGGACCGCAATCAAGGGGGCAGGATCAATTCCACCCCCCGTGTTGGAGACGGGAGCAGAGGCCTCCACTCCCCGATCAAGAACAGGCTATGACCATAGCCATAGGGGAGAGGAGGAGAGTAGCAAGGAGGAGGAGAGAAGTTAGGGTGGAGTTGACATACTGCGACTTCCATCAGGAGGAAGGGCACGCCACAGCCACATGCCCGAAGTTCCTCGAGATGAAGGGAAATAGGGAGCAGCAGCAGCAGCAGGGGCGCCAGGAGGTGAGGATCGAGGAGGTCCTGCCTCGGGCGGAGGAGGATCGTTGTGAAGACTGGGTGGATGTCGGGACCCGAAGGGGGATCGGGGTGATCCATGGGGGGTGGGGGTTGAGGTTTCCCGGATGGTGAGCCTCCATACTAGGTTTCTCGAGGAGCGATATGCTGGATCATGAGGATCCATTTTGCGATGCTCTAGTCATCCAGACGACCATCAAAAATTTCATCGTCTCCCGGATCCTCGTCGACAACGGAAGCTCCGTCAACGTCGTCTTTAAGAAGGCGTTTGACGCGATGAAGGTGGAGGCGAAGAGGGTGTTGGCCTTGGATAGACCCTTGTTTGGATTTTCGGGGGAGAGGAAGGAGGTAGAAGGAGGAGTGGGGCTCCATGTCACCCTGGGGGGGTGGGGGGGGCAGTCCCGGAACTGCAGGTTTGTCATCGTGGATTCCCCCAGCAGCTACAACGCCATCTTCGGGAGGCCCCTCATCAGCGCCTTCCGCTGCATCCCCTCGTCATTCCATCAATGCTTAAAGTTCAATGCCGAGGGGATCCAGGTCCGGGTCCGGGGTGACCCCAAAGAAGCAAGGGAGTGCTACGTCACCGTCGTGAACTCCATCTCTTGGCAGGAGGGAGCCGAGAAGATGGAGCGAAGGATGGAGGAGGCAGAGTAGGAAGCTGGCAAGGAGGAGCTGGAGGTGGAGAGCTGCACCGAGGTTGAGTTGGCAAGAGGAGATCGGGAGGAGTCGGCTGAGGCGATGGCCGTGAAGGAAGAGGTAGAGGCAGAGGTCCTCGTCCCAGAGGAGAGGGATGTTGGAGAATGGGGGGAGCAGTCCATGTTGGAGGCTGCGAAAGAGGTGGTGGAGCTGGAGGTTCTCACCCGTGGGGGCAGGGTAGAGAAGGTCCGCGTCAGTGGAGGGCTGACCCCGGAGGCTCAAGTCAGGATGCTTGCATGCATCCAGAAGAACGTGGACATCTTCGCGTGGAGCGCCGCGGAGATGTCGGGGGTTGACACAGATGTGGCTTGCCACCGCCTTAACTTGAACCCGAGAGCACGCCCTGTCCAACAAAAGAAGAGGTCCACTGCGGACAAGCTGGCCGAGCCCATCAGAGAAGAGGTGGCAAAGCTTCTCAAGGCCGGCTTCGTGTCCAAAATCCAATACCCTGGCTGGGTTTCCAATGTAGTCATGATTAAAAAGGGAGACGGTCGGTGGCGTATGTGTGTCGATTTTTCCTTGCTTAATAAATCTTGTCCTAAGGATTGTTATCCCTTGCCTCGGATCGACGCGTTGGTTGATTCAGCCGTCGGTTTTTCTGTAATGAGCTTTTTGGATGCGTTTTCATATTACCACCAAATCAGGATACACCCCCCGGACGTCAAGGACGTCTCGTTCATCACGGGTGATGGGTGCTACTGCTATAAAAAGATACCCTTTGGGCTGAAGAACGCAGGAGAGGCTTATCAAAAAATGATGGACATGGTCTTCTGGGAACAGAAGGGGATGAACCTGAAGGTGTACGTAGATGATCTCATGATCAAGAGTCAGGATGTGGACTCTCACCTCCAGGACCTAGAGGAGACCTTCGCCACCCTGCGCAAGTACAAGATGCAATTGAACCCCCTGAAGTGCGTCTTCGGGGCCAGCAGGGGGAAGTTCTTGGGGCACCTCCTCACCCCCGCGGGGGTCGAACCAAATCCTGATAAGGTCAAGGATATCGTAGAGCTGGGGTCGCCGCAGAATACTAAGGAGGTGCAACGGTTGACAGGGAAGCTGATAGGGTTAAGGAGGTTCCTCTCCCGTGCTGGGGAGAAGTACTCCCCATTTTTCAAAACACTAAGGAGGGGCCAAAAATTCGAGTGGACCAAAGAGTGCGAGGAGGCATTCCAGGCGCTCAAGATGCAGCTGACGAGGGCTCTATTACTCCAAGGTCCAAAGGAGGGGGATGACCTATTTTTGTATCTCGGGGTCGGGGAGGAGGCCTTGAGCTCCGTCTTAGTTCGTGAAGAGGGGAAGAAGCAACTCCACATATACTACGTAAGCCGGGTCTTGAGGAAGGCTGAGCTCCGGTATCCAATTTTGGAGAACCTGGCCTTCACCCTGATCATCTCGGCCCGGAGGCTGCGACCCTATTTCCAGGCACACTCCATCCGAGTGGTGACTGACCATCCCCTCCGCAACATCTTTGAGGGGGTGGAGCATTCTGGCAGGCTGGCCAAGTGGTCGGTGGAGTTGAGCGAGTTCGACATCTCCTTCGTCCCCCTCCTCTCGATCAAGGCTCAAGCGATGGCCGACTTTTTGGCCGATTATGTGATCGAGGTGGCGGAGGAAGAGCTCACTCGTCCGACTTCATGGAAGGTGAAGGTAGATGGTGCCTCGGGGAGTCATTTCCTGGGGGTGATCTTGAAGAGCCCCCAGGGAACTAGAATTGAGCAAATCGTGGTGGTGCACTTCCCCATCACTAACAATCAGGCCGAGTATGAGGCCGTGATAGCAGGGCTGCGCCTGACCAGAGAACTGGGGGTGTTGGACATGGAGGTCCTCACCAACTCCATGGTGGTAGCTTCCCAGATCAACGGGGAGTTTGAGGCAAGAGAGCCTACCCTACGATTATACTTAGCCAAAGTAAAGGTGGTCATTGGCACATTTGAAACCTTCTCCATCCGACACGTACCCCTGGAGGAAAATGAACAGGTCGATCAACTAGCGAAACATGGTCCCCGGGTGGGGGGGACTATCACCAACCTATTACGCCCTTCCATCAAAGAGGGAGAGCTCATGGAGATAGATCAGCGGTTCTCGTGGATGGACTCAGTCACAACTTTCCTTTCCATAGGAGAGTATCCAGAGGGTATGGACAAGAAGAAGCTCAGGTACAAATCGGCGTACTACCTCCTCCAGGACGGGCAGTTGTACGAGATGACTCTCTTGGGGATGTTGGTTCGTTGCGTGGCCAAGGTGGAAGTACAAAGAATCTTGGAAGAAGTACACTCCGGGGAGTGTGGGAGTCACTCCGGGAGTCGGACCCTGGAAGGAAGGATCGTCAGGCAAGGGTATTTCTGGCCCACCCTGGGCCGCGATGCGACAGAGTTCGCAAGAAAATGTCACAAGTGCCAGCTATTTGCCCCCCTCCAGCTACAGCCTGCTCAGCGACTCAAGAGTATCACAATCCCTTGGCCCTTTGCCATTTGGGGAATGGATTTGGTTGGACCATTCCCCCAGGCCAGTGGACAAAGGAGGTTCCTGTTGGTGATGATTGTGTTGGGTACATTGGAATATGTACCTGATTTGAAGAAGCCTCACCCTACTCAAGGATATACATCAAGGTGTATTTGATGTACTTTGAGTTTATTTGTGCAGGTTAAGTAACTGCAGGATTACAGGAAAAGTTTCTAAGTCCATGTGTCGACACCTAGAGGAGAAGTGTCGACACTTAAGAAGGCTTGTGTCGACACCTAGAGAAGCTGTGTTGACACTTGGAGTAATTGTGTCGACACCAGGAAGGCAGAGTCGACACCAGAAGAAATGTGTCGACACATACAGGCAGTGTCGACACACAGTGAAGAATTGTCTACATAATCAGTGTCGACACTTAGAAGCAGTGTCGACACCCAGAGAAACTTTGTCGACATCAAAAGTGTCGACACTAGGAGGCTATGTCGACACTTAGCGAACTTCAACAAAGTTTAAGTACAAGTGTCGACACAAAGGAGATGTGTCGACACTCAATAAGATTTCAACACATGAAGGCATGTGTCGACACAAAGGAGATGTGTCGACACTCAACAAAGTTTCAACACATTAAGGCATGTGTCGACATAAATAAGATGTGTCGATACTTAGCAAGTTTCAACACAAGAAGTTGTGTCGACACAAAGGAGTTCTGTCGACACACAGCAAAAATCAACTAAGTATTGAAGTAGAAGGAATTGTGTCGACACACTCAATCAGTGTCGACACATTCTACAGAAGGCTTGTGTCGACACTCAGGATCAGTGTCGACACATTCTGAAGAAGCAGCGTCGAGAAGCTGTTACAACAACACAAGGAGTTGTGTCGACACCATGAAGGTTAGTGCCGACACTTAGTCTACTTGTGTCGACACTTAGTCTATTTGTTTCGACACATAATGACTATCTGTCTCGACACTTTTAGACAGTGACAGAGATTTCAAGAAGTGACTAGATGACTTGACAGCTGCCATTTCAACCGGTCAACTGCAATTGTCAGAGCTGTCAGAAGGTTGTTAGAAACCGGATCAGCCGGTTACTTTGGAGGAAGTCTATTTAAAGACCTTTCTCCTTCGACAGTCAAGTGATCAATGAATTGAAAAACATCACAACAAAGAAGAAGACCTTCAAGAGAAGATCTAAGAAGTTGGAGAGAGAGAGCTCCTTCTAAGAAGAACAGCTAATGAACCAGGCTGAAAAGTAAGTTTCAGATTGAGATCTGATTCTCAAGACAGAAGTTGATAGAAGATCATCTTCAGAGGAGACTCAACCCTACTGTGTTCTAATTCAAGAAGCTTTGAAGAAAGCCAAGGGTGGTTGATCTCTGCCTAGTTCTTCCAAGAACTCATCAAGAAGCCAGTCAACTCATCTCTCTCTTTCAGAGTTGTGGTTAAACACTTTGTAAACTTTATTTTCTGTAGGATCTTGTATAGATCTGAGTTGTAAGTCTAAACTATAAAGGCTGAGGTAGGGCTTTAGTGCCTGAGTGTAGGAGATTCTATTCTCTGAGTGTAGGCCTTGATTGAAGGCTGAGGTAGGGCTTTTTAGCCTGAGTGTAGGTCTTGGTGAAGACTGAGTGGTAAGGTTTTATGCCTGAGTTGTAGGAGTGGGGACACTCTGAGTTGTAGGAACCTGTTTGGGGTTCTGAGTTGTAAGATCTGAGGATCTGAGAAGAAGTGGAGAAGTTAGGCCGAATCTAGTACACTACTAGATAGGCGAAGGGGGAAAGTGGATGTACCCAGACCTTGGAGAACCACTATAAATCCTGTGTGCACTCTATGTATGTTTGGTTGTTTGGTTGCTGTGTGGTGATAATTGTAGAATTGCATTTACAGTACAGTATTTCTGCCTTTAAAGTTAAAAAGATAAAGGACACCTATTCACCCCCACCCCCCTCTAGGTGATTATGCACTAGTTCTTGCAAGTAGTATCAAAGCGAGGTTACTCAAAAAGGGACATAACAGTCTGAGTAAGATCCTGTAGGCAGAATCAGAATAATCAAGATTCAAGAAAATGAGTTCTAGTGAGAATCACAAAGAGCTGGGGTCCATGAAATTGTCAATCTGTAGAAAAGAGATTTTTGGCATATGGAAAAAGAGGGTTAGACTCTTTATGGAAGCATCTGACCCAAGAATATACATCACAGTCAAAGAAGGGTCATATGTGCCAATGAAAGTCTCTATTCTGAATGAAAATCAGAGAACTCCCAAAGACTATTCAGAAATGACTAAAGATGAAATTATTCTGGCCACTATGGACAAGAGGGCCCAGAATATTATTGTTAGTGCAATTGATGATGCAACATTTCAGAATTTAATTCATTGTAAAACTTCTAAAGAAATGTGGGGCACATTAATAGTCTATATGGAGGGATCAGAAGAAGTAAGACAAGACAGGAAGTCTTTGTTAAATCAAGAATATGAAAGCTTCAGACAAGGAAAGTCTGATAACATTACTGAATGTTACAAGAAGTTCTATAGGATTGTTAATGAATAGATGTCCTATGGAAGAGAATTCAGCAACTATGAGCTGAATGACAAGTTCTTAAGATCCCTGACTAAGGATTGAGATACCAAAATTTATGCCATTAGGGAAATGACCAAATTAGCTAATATACCTCCTCCAATCTTGTTTGGAAAACTGTTATCTTATGAAATGCAGTTAATGGTTAGAAAGGAGGAAGAGAAGACTACTAGAGTGGAGTACAAGGAAAGAGCTGTGGCCTTCAAGACTGAAGCCACTAGGAAATATAAAAGCAAGTCTCCATCTCCACCTCAAAAAGTTGTTGAGGCTGAGACAGATGAGTCAGAAAGCAAGAATTCAGATAGCAGTGAAAGTGATGAAGACTTTGCTGCTTTTATAAGACATTTTCAAAAGTTTCTGAAGAATAAGCAGTGGAGGTCTAAGCCATCCACTTCACAGACAAAATATGACTACTATCAGAACAGTAAGTCATCAAGGAATGATAGAAGAAAGTCCAAGCCAAGTAAAACTACATCCTCAAAGATTGTATGCTATTGCTGCAATAGACATGAACATGTAGTGACTGACTGTCCTGAAAAGAGGAAGGAGTCAACTGATAGAAAGAAGACACAGTTTAAGGGAAAAAAGGAAAAGTCCTTTGTTGCCAAGAAAGACAAAAGTTTGACTGATCAGTCATCTTCAGAAACAGATTCAGAAGCTGAAGCTTATATTGGTTTATTTGCTGAAGAGGATGAAGATGAGTTCATGCAGCTAATGAACTCAATTTATGAGCATGAGGACATTTATTGCAAGGGACTGATGGCCTTATCTGAAGGGGACAAAATCCAGGATCAACCTGGATCAAGTAAGGTACAAAGTTATTCTTCTAGTTCAATATCTAGTACTGAGTCAGAATCAGATACATCTGCATCAAGTGATGTGGGTGGGTCTGAATCTGAAGGAGATATTCATCAGTTGATTGATGAATATAGGGACTTGTTGCAGGCCTTGAAGAAAAGCAAAACCTTAGCCAAAACTCAGGCAAAGGAGATTGCTAGTCTTAAATTGGCTGCTGCTGATTCAGACAAGTTATTTGATCAGAAACTGAATGAAATAGCCAGGCTGAAGAACATTACTGTTATTCAGATGGGTACTATTACATTTAAGAATGATCAAATTAGAAATCTGGAGGCTAGACTTCAGAAGGAGAGAGAGATTGTAACAAGTTTTTCTAAACCAAAATCTGTTTTACCTTTGATAGATGAGTTTGTACCTCATAAGGGTAAAACTGGATTGGGGTTTACAAAACCTACCTGGACAGTAAAGTCCAAATCTAAGGGCAAAGCCCCAGCACTAAACAAGAAGGCTGCAGTAGAAAATTCAGCCAGGGTTGTACCTAAACAAAGGTACAACAAGTTTGAGTGCTGGTGTTGTGGCAAGATAGACCACTTTGCCATAGATTGTTGGCACAATTCAAGTGTCAAGGAGAGTAGCAAACTACCTGCTAGAAGAGCTATAGGTAGTTTTGTTAAAAGTCAAACTAACCTGCATCAAGGACCCAAGAATTATTTGGGTTCTAAGGTTAAGTAATCTGTTTTGCAGGTGAGTCCAAGTGGTCATGCCCCTATATGGTACTTGGACAGTGGATGTTCCAGGCACATGACTGGAACTAGGGGATTGCTGAAGGACTATACACCAATCAAGGATGGTCCTAAAGTTACCTTTGGTGGTTCAGAAAAATGAATCATCAAAGGCTTTGGTAACATTTCTAGTAACCAAATTACAATTACTCAAGTGGCTTATGTAAAGGGTTTGAAACATAACCTCATTAGCATAAGTCAGCTGAGTGATTTAGGATATGACATCTCATTTGTCAAGGATGTTTGTCATATCAAAAGGTCAAGTGATCAAAAGATCATTCTGACAGGTTATAGGAAGAGAAATGTCTATTGTCTAGACATTATGTGTGAGAACATTGTTTCTCCTATTTGTCTTGTAGCTGATGAGAAAATCTCATATTGTGTTAAATGGCACAAGAGGCTGGCTCATCTTAAATATAAGACAATATGCCAACTGTTTAGCAAAGAGTTAGTGAGGAATGTTCCTCAAGTTAAGTGTATAAAGGATGAGATATACTCAGCTTGTCAAAAAGGCAAGCAGACCAAATCCACCTTTCATAGCCTTGAGAACAAAGATGTTGTGAGGTGTCTATACCTCTTGCATATGGATCTTTTTGGTCCTATGCTAGTTCACAGCGTAGGTAGGAAGGTCTACACATTTGTGGTTGTAGATGACCATTCAAGGTATTCTTGGGTGTTCTTTCTTAGATAAAAATCTGAAGCCCCAAGTATCTTATATAGTTTTGTTAAACAAATTCAGAATGAATTGGACAGTACAGTGGTCAAAATCAGAAGTGACCATGGTACTAAATTTCAGTCTGACAGTATGACAAAACTGTGTGAAGAATTTGGAATTTTTCAGGAATTTTCCTCTCCAAGAACACCTCAGCAAAATGGAATTACTGAAAGGAAAAATAGAACCTTGATAGAGGCTAGTAGAACCCTATTGAGTGACACATCTCTCCCATAATATTTCTGGGCTGAGGCAGTTAACACTGCTTGTCATGTGATCAATAGGGCTACTATCACCAAGAGCCACAAGAAGACCCCCTATGAGATTGTGAAGGGCAGAAAACCAAATTTATCCTATTTCTGGATCTTTGGTTGCAAGTGTTATATCCTTAACAATGGTAAGTCTTATCTAACCAAGTTTGCCGCCAAATCCCAAGAGGGGATCTTTGTTGGGTACAATAATAATAGTAAGGCGTATAGCGTCTACAACTTGATTACTCAAGTTGTAGAAGAGTCTGTTCATGTAGTTTTTGATGAAGCTAGACTCATTAACAATGAATTGCCAAGAAGTGTTTGCAGCTCTATAAGTGTAACTGAGAAGATGGACAAGCTTACCTTAACAGAAGGTTCTTCTACAAGTCAGCAAGTGGAAGATTGTGGTTGTTGTCCAGGGGGAGTACAAGATACTCCTGATGATGAAGAAGACCAAGAGGTGCAGCTAAATGAAGAGACTGAAGGTGTACAACCTGAAGACAGGCTGCCTCCAGCAAATAGGCACTTAAGGGATCATTCAGCCAATCAAATAATTGGAGATCCCAGACAAGGGGTGCAAACAAGGAGCAGGAATCTAAGTACAGTTCTTTACTCCAGTTTTTTATCCCAAGTAGAGCCAAAGAAGTTTGAAGAAGCAATCCTAGACCCTCATTGGATTGAGGCCATGCAAGAGGAGCTGAATCAATTCAAAAGATGTAAGGTCTGGGAGCTAGTTCCTAAACCCAATGACCACAACATTATTGGAACTAAGTGGATCTTTAGGAACAAGTTGGATGAGAATGAAATCATCATAAAGAATAAAGCTAGACTTGTTGCAAAGGGATATTGACAGGAAGAAGGTATTGATTTTGATCAAACCTTTGCTCCAGTAGCAATACTGGAAGCAATAAGGATGTTCCTTGCCTATGCAACATATCAAGGATTTAAGGTATATCAAATGGATGTTAAGTCAGCTTTTCTGAATGGAAACCTGAAGCAAGAAGTCTATGTATAGCAGCCATCAGGTTTTGTTGATTCTCTTAAACCTGATTATGTATATAGACTTAGGAAGGCTTTATATGAGTTAAAATAAGCCCCAAGGGCTTGGTATGAAACCCTGTCTAGTTTCCTCATTGAGAATAAATTCTCAAGGGGGAAAATAGACAAGACTCTATTCCTTAGGGAATTCAAAGACAAGATTATCTTAGTCCAAATATATGTAGATGACATAATATTTGGGTCTACAGAAAGTAGTCTTTGCAGAAAGTTTGCAAAACTTATACAAGGACAATTTGAAATGAGCAGTATGTGGGAACTTAAGTTCTTCTTGGGTCTCCAAGTTAGACAGACTGAAGATGGATTATCCATATGCCAGTCTAAGTTCACCCTAGAATTGATAAGGAAGTATGGTATGGAATCTTCCACTACCATGAAAACTCCTATGGGGTCTAGCATGTCTCTAAGCAAAGATGATGCAGGGAAACCTGTAAATGAAACTTTGTATAGAGGGATTGTTGGCTCCCTACTGTATTGACTGCTAGTAGACCAGATATCATGTATGTTACATGTGTCTGTGCTAGGTACCAAGCTTGCCCTAAAGAATCTCATTTGACAGCAGTCAAAAGAATTTTGAGATATCTTAAGGGCACACCTTATCTAGGCCTTTGGTACCCTAGGAATGGAGATTTTGAAATGACAGGTTATTCAGATGCAGATTTTGCAGGCTGCAAGGAAGATAGGAAAAGTACCACAGGAACCTGTCAATTTCTAGGTGGAAGGCTGGTATCATGGAGTAGCAAGAAGCAAACCAGTGTGGCTATCTCCACAACAGAGTCAGAGTATGTGGCTGCAGGAAGTTGCTGTGCTCAACTTCTATGGATTCAACATCAGCTAGAAGATTATGATATTCAAGTAAGTAGGACATCTTTATTTTGTGATTCTACTAGTGCCATTTCTATTGCAAATAATCCTGTCTCCCATAGTAGGACTAAGCACATAGAAATTAAATACCATTTTCTAAGAGAACATGTGGAAAAAGAAGATATTTCCGTAGAGTATGTTAAGACAGATAATCAGTTAGCTGATATGTTTACTAAGCCTTTAGATAAAACCAAATTCAATAAGTTTAAAATTGAATTAGGAATGATAAACTTAGAATAGTTTACAAAAAATTGGCTAAGTAAAATAGTGTCGACACACAAAGTTGTCTGTGTCGACACATAGAAGTGGTGTCGACATTTCAGATAAATGGTGTCGACACATCTAGGAAGTCTGTGTCGACACTTCAGATAATTAGTGTCGACACATGCAGTGTAGGTGTTGACACATCTAGGGTGGTGTCGACACTTAGGATTTACACAGAATTAGTCCAGTAGAGTCTCGACTAAGTGTCGAACTGAGATATATAAGTGTCGACACATATATTCTGTCGACTATACTTGTGTCGACACATAGTTGTCGAGACATTAGAAGTAAGTGTCGACACTTTTCAACAGTGTCGACACATTTCAAGTATTTTGACGCGCCTTTTCACCTTCAATTTTAGAAAGGTATAAATAGGTCTTCGCCATTGTTTGTCGACACGCTCACCATAGTTTCGAGACTAAACTTGTGTGTCGACATCTCTCTTCTCTAAATTCAAAATTTCTTCAAACCCTAATGACGCCCAAGCTAGAAGAGAACATTAATGAAGGATATGAGCTCGTGCGACACGCCTTTGATGACGCGAAACCTGAAATCCAAGGTGTGGTAACCCTAATTGCAGAGACTGGCCCAGAGTATCTTGTTTCAGAACCTATCAAGATCTGGAAGAAGGAAGTCCTCGAATTTTTGAGTGCGGCAACTCTTGATGAATCTGGACTCAAGATTAAGTCCAAAGTTCATGGGGCAAAGGTGAAGGTCACTCATAAGACTCTAAGAAAAGTTCTACATCTCCCTAGAACTAAAGAAGAGGAAGATGTATCTGCTTCAAAAACAAGGGAGGAACTGACACGGTGTGGACTGGATTCAAGCTTGAAGATTGGTTCAGTCTTTAATAGGAAAGGAATGAATATACAAGGAAAGTTCTTATCTGAGATAGTTGGGAAGGTGATACTGAGCAAGCCTGGTGGGCATGATAGAATATCTGCTCGCATGTTCAGTTTGATGACAAGGATAATATTCAAACTTGAAACTGATTGGTCAGCAGTGATGTTTGACAAGATAAAATAAAGTCTGAAGAAGCCCAATCTGGGTAGAATTATGAGCTTATACTTAGCTAGAAGTATATCTGAAGTGATGAATCAAGCTGCTGGTTCAAAGATAAACCACATGAGGAGAATGGATGTAAGGATTATCTCTAGGTGGGATAGAGTGTTGACAAAAGAAATGCCAACTCCAGAAAAGGCAACACCTCAGAAGAAAAAAAAGAAGACAGCAATTGTGGCTCAAGAATCCTCAAGTAGCTCAGAAGAGCAAGTGGTCTTTAGTCCTGATGATGAAGAGACTGGAAATGTTGGACAGTCACCAGCAAGATAAGAAGATGCACAGAGGCAGGGGGAGCTATCATCAGCTAGCCCTATTCACCTGGATCCATTCCAGGGGGAGCCTCTATATGTGGAAGAGTCCTGGATGGACCCGATTGGCACTTTCCTCTCCACGGGAGAGTACCAGGAGGGGGTGGACAAGAAGAAGCTTAGGTATAAATCAGCATACTATCTCCTCCGGGACAGACAATTGTATAGGAAGAATCTCTCAGGGATGCTAGCTCGTTGCGTGGCCGAGAGGGAAGTGCAAAGAATCTTGGAAGAAACTCACTCCGGGGAGTGTGGGAGCCATTCCGGGAGTCGGAGACTGGAAGGGAGGATCGTCAGGCAGGGATATTTCTGGCCAACCCTGGGTCGCGATGCTGCAGAATTCGCGAGGAGATGTCACAAGTGCCAGCTGTATGCCCCCTCCAACTACAGCCGGCTCAGCGCCTCAAGAGCATCACAGCTCCCTGGCCATTTGCAATTTGGGGAATGGATTTGGTCGGACCATTCCCCCAGGCCAGTGGGCAGAGGATGTTCCTGTTGGTGATGATAGATTTTTTCTCTAACTGGCTGGAGGTAAAGGCGCTGGCCAAAGTGACCTCCCAAGTCATCAGAAACTTTGTTTGGGGGGAGATCATCTGGCGCCATGGGCTGCCCAAGGCCATTGTCACGGACAACGGGCCCAGTTCGCCAGCGCAGAATTCACTAGCTTCTGCGAGCAACTCGGGATTGACCTCGGGTTTGCCTCGGTCCACCACCCTAGGAGCAACGGGCAGGTGGAGGCCGCCAATAAGATCATTATGAATCTCCTAAAGAAGAAGGTAGAGAACCTGAAAGGGAGTTGGGTGGAGCAGCTTCTCTCGGTTCTCTGGGCCCTGAGGACCACCCCCAACACAACAATAGTGGAGACTCCCTTCAACCTCTCTCACGGATGTGAAGCAGTGCTCCCCATAGAATTTGAAGTCCAAACGCCCCGGGTGGTTGCGGCGGAAGAAGGCAGGGAAGAATGGCCGGCTTAAAACAAGGAGCTGCGGCTTTCCCTTGACATGGTAGAGGAATTGCGCGATCTCTCCGCCATCCGACAAGAAGAAGTGAAGAGGAGAATGACCAAGTACTTTGACAAGCATGTCAGAGTCAAATAATTTATGGAGGGGGACTTGGTCCGGAAAAGGTGGATGCAGCAGGAAGATCGACAACCGTGGGGAAGCTCAACCCCAACTGGGAAGGTCCATACATTGTAAAAGAAACATTAAGATCAGGAGGGTATCGTCTCCAAAATGTCGAGGGCGAGACCCTAAGTCTCACCTGGAGCGGTGATGACTTGAAACGTTTTTATCCTTGAAATATGTAAGTAATGACTTGTTCTTAATAAAGCTTTGCGAAGTGCTAATCCTACTACAGTAACTCGCACGATAGGGTGAAGTATTCATTTGATAGACCCCGAGCAGATCCCGCTGTCAGGATCTCACCTAGCTGACAGGGCTGGATGTCACTCGAAGGTGTCTACCCGGACCCCGAGCAGATCTCGCTGCCAGGCTCTCACCTAGCTGGCAGGGCTGGATGTCACTCGAAGGAGTCTACCCAGACCATGAGCAGATCCTGCTGCCAGACTCTCACCTAGCGGCAGGGCTGGATGTCACTCGAAGGTGTTTACCCAGACCCCGAGCAGATCCCGCTGCCAAGCTCTCAGCTAACTAGCAGGGCTGGATGTCACTCGAAGGTGTCTACCCAGACCCCGAGTAGATCCCGCTGCCAGACTCTCTCCTAGTTGGCAGGGCTGGATGTCACTCGAAGGTGTCTACCCGGACCCCGAGCAAATCTCGCTGTCTGGCTCTCACCTAGCTGGCAGGGTTGGATGTCACTCGAAGGTGTCTACCCAGACCCCGAGCAGATCCTGCTGCCAGGCTCTCACCTAGCTGGCAGGGCTGGATGTCACTCGAAGGTGTCTACTCGGACCCCGAGCAGATCTCGCTGCCAGACTCTCACCTAGCTGGCAGGGCTGGATGTCACTCGAAGGTGTCTACCTGGACCCCGAGCAGTTCCCGCTGCCAAGCTCTCACCTAGTTGGCTGGGCTGGATGTCACTCGAAGGTGTCTACCCGGACCCCGAGCAGATCCCGCTGCTAGGCTCTCACCTAGCTGGCAGGGCTGGATGTCACTCGAAGATGTCTACCCGGACCCTGATCAGATCCCGCTGTCAGGCTCTCACCTAGCTGGCAGGGCTGGATGTCACTCGTGCGCGTCTACCCGGACCCCGAGCAGATCCTGCTGTCAGGCTCTCACATAGCTGGCAGGGCTGGATGTCACTCGTAGGAGTCTAACCCGGTTCCTCAACTGGCAACAAGACGGGTCGAGACCAATGAAGCGGTATTGGAAGATGGAGGGCCTCAGTCGCCTAAATGACATAGAGAGGAGTAACATGACTAACGAGATAGGCCTAGCATGATCATCCAGCGCCCAAGATAACGGTCCAGGCGGCGAAAACTCGGGCCGCGTCGCAAGAGGGTCGACTCGCAAGAAACCCGACGGCTCGGGTATGAGCCGAGTCGACTCGCCTCCTCTGGCGAGCGAGCACCATAGAGGATCTGGACTAAGTAGGCGGGTCGCCACTAGCGGGACGGCTGACTATGCCTCCTATACTCCCTACACTAAGTCCTTAGGGGACACGCAACGATCTCGCCGTCAGGGCACGAAAAAAGGAACTGCGAGCGGGAGGATTAAGACAAGCCACGAAAATAAAAAGAATGAAAATCCACACCGCACTAAAGTCATTACAAGTGACAGTAATATACATACACACGAAGAGGCGAATGCAAAACAATTCATTTGATGGGCAGAAATACAAGTTCGGGACTCAGCCCGTGATTACATCATAACATTAAAAATATGCAGGAGAGGCGAGGCGCGGGAATGAATTCAATGCGATCTCTCGGGCGACAAGTCCTAGAGACGTTGGTAGGACTTGTCTCCCGAATCCGGCACTGGAAGAAACAACGTCGGTACCACGTCGCTCGCAGAGAGACCCGCGCCCTCGCTCTTGATGAGGTCAGCTCGCCGTAGAATCTGAAGGGTGTAATTGGCCGCGATGGCGCCGTTCTTCTACATCATTTCTTCCAGTTCATGCTCGGTGTAATGTGCGAGTTGGCAGGCGCATCTTGATGACGGTGGGGCAGCTGCCGCGGTCTCCAACTCTTGCACCCGCGCCCGCAACATTTCCCTCTCTTTCTCCAGAGCGGCGATGACGGTGGCAGCTGCATTCGCCCTCTCCCTCTGTCGCTCCGCCTCCTCCTGGGCTAGGCGGCGGGCCTCCTCCTTCTCATCCGCCAGCCTCTTGAGCGAGGGGCGTTCCTCTCCACCTGAGTGCAGCGCCGCCCGACCATGTGGGCCAGCTCCAGGCTGCGGAGCTGGGCCCGCGCGCTTTCGTGCACCAGCACCCGCGTCGCCTCCTCATCATAGATGGCGGCGTCCTCCCGCGAGTGGATGCCGAACGAGAAGTTATAGGCCTCCCCACTGATGGTCTCCTTCTCCAGCCAGCTCGACAGCAGGGTAGAGATCACCGCCTGGTTGGACTCCTTGTCCCATGACAGGAGCGGGACATCGAGCTCGTCCAGGAACTTATTGTCGTAATCGAAGTTGCGGTGCCCTCTCGGCACCGGCTTCACGGCGGCCCGCACCTCTTCCTGCAGCCCAGAGGTGCCAACCGCCTCGCTGGGGACGCCGCTGGACGGAGCATTTGCGGGGGCGGGGTCCTTGGCCAGTTGGGTCGCTGGCGAGTCCTCGAAGTGCGCCAAGGTAATGACGAGTTCCTCTCCGGATAGGTCGTTTATCTTCTCCGCCTCCCCAGGCCGCCTCGCCACAAAACCGGGCGGGATGTGGTTATAACACCCCCTATCCGTCGCATAGCATATAGCAGTAGGTCCGGCCGGGGCCCGACGCCATATACCACAGACAGACCGGGTGGTTACTCATGGTGACCATCCAACCAATCATAACGACCTACACAGAGCATTCTAGCGGAAGCAGTTATATAAAAGTTGCAATAAAGAACCCAACACTAAAATATGAATGTCCACTAATACCAAATAGGAATGTTATAAATACACCAGTACAAGCCTTAAGGCCTTACAAAATTGTTCACTTCATATTACATGTTTTACAAACCACGACACGCAGGCCGGTCATACATGAATAAAAACAGTAAACACTCTAATTAAGCCTTCGAGGGCCGGCTTCGCAATTTGGGCTTTAGCCCGCTATTGACCGCTTGGTACAGCAGCACCTGCAAGCAACAAAACCACCGCACGGTGGCAAAACAAGGCAACGGTCAGCAATGCTGACCAAATTATAATGATCCCGCCCCCAGTTCGGGGCGGCGATGCTCCTTCCCTGCATTTCATTAGCATAAGCGAGCAATATATCAACTCATTGCATCACAGACGTTGACACGCATGGCCACATGCCCCGTGCTCTCAGGACACATTCTCGGTGATCGCAGTCTAAGCCGCTAACTCACCACCATCTCCAGGACGACAATATCTCGTGAGCAAATTGGTCTTTTAGGTAGACGTTACGACACTTTAATGTCATCAATAGCCTATGTCACGACACTTTAATGTCATCGACAGAAAGACCCGACCTCTATGCCCTCGGCATAAAGCAGGAACGGTTCCCACTCAACCCGTTGCTCACTTGCCATGACACTTAAATATCATCGGCACGAGTTAAGTTTCCCCGAAGCCCGTGAATCAAACGTACAATGTTACATAACCCAGTTATGTACTAGTTGTCTCCTAGGCCCACAAGTTGGCAAGATCACGCATCCGCCTAGTTTTCCGGGTGCACCTTTGGGTTAATCCCCAAGGCTCCCTATTGCAATCTACCACGTAGAAAACCCGAAAAACAACCAATCGCGCGGAGTCTTCTCCGGCATTTATGCAATGCAACATCACCGATCCAGACTAACATGTCCGGATAGGCTTCACACATCATATCTATGTCCGTTCTCGCTTACGGACTCTAAACAACGGGGACTTCACATATCTACCCGAAGGAACGCCTCCAACTCACCGCAAACTCGCGAGAGCGGGCTTCCTATGCAAAGAAGGAGAGCTACACATGCTCAAGAAGAGAATCGTTACCCTAGCGTTCTTCTTTGGCGCCATGGAAAAGTAAGCGGATGAAAAGCACCGCACTAGCTTTGCCTCCGTGGATCCGGAGTCGGCTCGCGATTTGGAGCTTCGAAGCCCCTCCAATGGCCGGATCTAGCTTCTTCTTCCTTCCTTGGCTCTCCTCTCTCTCTAAGATTTAGAAAGACAACCACTCACGAAAAGTGAGGGTTTCTAAGGCCCAATCCCGGGTATATCCCTTCAGGAACAACCCTCAGCCGTTGGATCATCAATTAAAGAAACAAACGGCTTTGATTCGGGACTGAAATGCCCAATCTGGACCGCACATGGCCTGGCACACGCCCGTGTCCAGGGCCGTGTGCCTCATTCGCCATCAAAATCGACTCACCTGGAACAACACACGTGCATCGAACACGCCCATGTTCGACCTGACACGCCCGTGTTCCACCTGACACGGCTGTGTGGCCGGCCGTGTACCCCCATCGATTTTCCCCGAAAACAACCCGAGCACTGCACGGGTTCTAGGACACTCCTGTGTCCTTGCCCTTGTCTACCTCAACACGCCTGGGCTCCAGGCAGTGTACACGGTCTCGACACTCGGCACTTCGTCGAGCGAAGATCGTCGACCTGACTACACGGCCTTGGACACGCCCGTGTCCTAGGCCGTGTGCCTTGTCTCGACACATCGTCGAGCAAAGTTCGTCGACTCCCCAGGACGAGTGTCGACACTGGTCGACATGCCATGCGACACGCCCGTGTCGTAGGCCGTGTGCCCAGTCTCGACACTTCGTTGAGCGCAGAGTGTCGACTTCGCGGGCTGAGTGTCGACACGGGTCGACACGCCCTGCGACACGCCCGTGTCGCAGGCCGTGTGCCCAGTCTCAACACAATGTCGAGAGCAAAATGTTGACTTCGCCGGCTAAGTGTCTACACAAGCTTGACACGCCCTGGGACACGCCCGTGTCCCAGGCCGTGTGCCTCCTGCCAGAACCCAAAACTGGCTCAAAACGTCCCCCGTCGCTCCTTTGAGTTTCGGGGCTTTACAGTGGTCGCCGATGGTGCCAAAGAACTCACTCTCAGAAATGACGGCGGGGGGAAAGTCGTGCTCGGCGAAGGTCCAAGCACACTTCCCCCACCCGTCCGCGTCACCGCTGTCGCCGTCCATTTCGCAGAAAGCTCGCTAGGCGGGTGAGGAACTCCTCGCAGGAAGCAGGCGAGTCAGGGTTAACAAAGAGCAGGAAAGGAGAAAAGCTTAAATGTGGTGGATAAGCAAGGGCCGACAGAGCCTATTTATATAAATAAAAAGGGCGGGAAAACATTCCGCTGGCGGGAAAAGTGCGGATAGAAAAAAGAGGCCTAACGGTTCAACTTTCCGGCTCGCAGCCGCGCCACAAGGACCGTCCGGCAGAAAATTGTGCCGACCCACGTCCGCACAAGAGGCGGGCGAGCTGTGGCTCGCACCCGCCCGAAACCAAATGCGAGCCGGGGAGACTCGCAACCAGCGAGTTCCCGGCCCGCTCCCTCCGAGATCAGATTGGCGGGCTGGGCAAGCCGATTCAACGATCTCGCACCCGCTTAAAGAAGCGGTGGGTAAGCAAGGTGTCTTCATCCGTACCCGCCCAAAGAAAACCAAAAACAACACAATAGACATAACATGCGGCAGGAATTAAGCCCTTCGACGGGCGAGAGAAGTCTCATATTATTACAGACGTTAAAATGTTCCAAGATGGAAACCCCTCCAAAGCGAGTTGATTTACAATGCAGATGCGGCCTGACCCAGTGATAGACCGCGGGGAGGGGGTAGGCGGGTCAGTACTGGATCCATTTCCATCTGCCCCACCCCCGCGTCTCGGTCCGGGGAGGCATGCGAGGATAGTGGTAATCGCGAACCTCCACCAGCTCTTGCTGGGCCAGGCCGACTTGCTTTGTGGCATGCCTGAGCCCCTCCTTGGCCCGCGTAATATGCATGCCAGGATAAGTAACCTCCTCCCCTTCAGCTGGGCACCGCACTCCCTCCAGAGCCGCGAGTCGCGCCTCCGTCATAGTTTTATCCCGGTCAACCCCGTTGAAGATCTCCTGTAGCAGCAGAGTATGTTTCTAAAACAGCCGCGTCACTTGTCTCTTCATCCCCGCCGCGTCCGCCTGGTCGCCAAAATACTCTTAAACCCCCTCCGCGTCAGGGGGAGGCGAATATCCCTCGCTCATCTCGGTTTCAGAGGAGACCGCGTTGTAACCTGCGAAGAGAAAAGAAAGAGGGGACAGGAGAGAACAAAACAAGCCGAGTACGAGCTTACCTGGAGTCGACAAGTCGCCCGCACCGGTGGATGGTCGAGAAGAACCCGGCCGTCCCTGGAAGAGTTCCCCTTTGAAAGCTGCGATGGATTTCCCTAGCCCGGGGGGGGGGGGGGGATTGGCGACCGAGAAGTCTCCTGAGGGGGACGTCCCAGGCCTGAGTGGCTGGCGACCCGCTCGGTTGACAGCGGGAGGGAGTGACCCCCTTCCCCATCTCCGCTCTTGCGGGGCAGTACTTGCGGGGAGGAAAGTCAGAAATGAAGCGACAAGTCAGGCGGGGATGCGCGCATACCTCAGGAATAACCTCGGTGCCTGCTGCCGAGCTGGAGCCCGGGAAGTCATTTGTCGGGGACCGCCTGACGATCTTTCCTTTTACCGGCCTGAATATGGGGCCGGGAGACCCATGTAACACCCCCATCCGTCACATGACATATAACAGAAGGTCCAGCTGGAACCCGACACCATATACCACAAACAGTCGGAAGGGTTACATAAAAATATTCAAACTATCCAATTAAGATTATACATCCTACATAGAGCATTCTAGCGGAAGCTTTTAAAGTTGAAAGAACCCAAATCTTAAATCCATATCCAAAAATGTCCACATCCACACAAGAGGAATGAAACCCCAAATACACAAAAAGGGTACATGGCCTTACAAATGTTCACTTAATAAAAACATGTCTTTCATACATCGGCTCGCAGGCCGGCCACACATGATAAAAATAAAAACAACTATTCGTTTTCGCCTTCTAGGGCCAGCACAGCAACATGGGCTCCAGCCCTCTATTTGGTACTCGGCTCCACAGCACCTGCAAGCACATTCCACAGCATGGTGGCAAACAAAGCAACGATCAGCCAAAAGCCGACCAAATTATAACGACCCCTCCCCTTACTCGGGACGACGAAGCTCTTTCCCTGCATAACATTAGCCCAATAAAATAATAAAGCGCAACTATACTACGCCACAGGTGTAGGCTCGCACGACCAAACACCGCGTGCACTCAGGGCACATTAACGGTGAATCCGGTCAATTCCGTGGCTTCACCAGCATCCCAAAGATGGCAACTAAGTGAGCATTTAGCCTTTCTGACCACCGTCTAAGGCTCCCGACTAAGCCAACGGCCAGTCCCCTTTTCGGGTCTCTCGCACCGAACCACATAGCCTAGGTCCGATTCCACTTGCCCGTTGCTCACGCCGCCTAGTCAATTTAAGTCCTATGCGCGGGCCAAGCTTCTCTCGGATCCCAAAGTTTTCCAAACAATCTCATAACCCAGTTATCATCAAAGCCGGTTCCCAGACCGCCAAGTTAGCAGAACACGTTTCCGCTCAGTTTTCCGGGTGCGCCTTGAAGCTAACCTCCAAGGATCCCTGCTGCAATCTACCGCATAGAAACCCGAAAACCCAAAGCACGGAGTCTTCTCCGGAAAAATATATCAAATGCAACATCACCGATCCAGACAATACACGTCCAGGTAGGCTTCACACACAATGCCTATGTCCGTACTTACGACTCCGGACTCTATATGCAACACAAGGGGGACTATTCACATCAACCCCAAGGAACACCACGCACTCACCGCACACTCGTGGGAGCGGGATTCCCTATGCTGAAAGAAAGAGCTTCACATGCTCAAGTAGAGAATCGTTACCCTTGTAGTCCGCTTTGGCGCCATGGAAAAACTACACGGATGGAAATCTTCACAACGAACTTTCCTCCACAGATCCGCTCTCAGATTTTGAAACGGTACTCCGATGCTCCGCCGGCGGCCGGAATCCCTTCCTTCTTCCTCCTCTTTCCAACTCCTTGAGAGAGAGAATGGTGGGAGAGAAATGAAGGATTAACTTCCCTATTCCCGGCCTTAACAGAGCAGGAAACCATCTGGGCCATTGGATCTTAATTAAATAAAATGAACGGCTCAGATCCGTTCAAAAATCTCCAGACCTGGGACGAACACGGCTTGGCACACGATCGTGTCCCAGGCCGTGTGCCTCGCTCCAGGCACGATCGTTGAATGGAGGAAAGACACACGGGCAAAGACACGCTCGTGTCTCACCTGACATGCCCGTGTCGGGTTCCTCGACACGCCCGTGTTCGGGGGCGTGTCACGCATAACCGCCACGGCAACGGACACGACCCAAAAGAATACAGGTAGGGAAACGGGTAGGCACACGCCCGTGTCAAATGACACGCCCGTGTCACTTAGCTGTGTTTCTAGCCGTGTCCTTCTCGGGATGAAAACGGCCAAAAACACCAGCCAAACACGGCCTTGGACACGCCCGTGTCCTAGGCCGTGTACCCCTAAATCGGCACCAAAAATCCCTTTTTACGCAACCAACTCAAATACAACATTCAGGGCGTTACAAATCTCCCCCACTTAAGGAATTTCGTCCCGAAATTAAGTAAAGGTACACCAATCTAAATAATACCTGAGTGGAATAACTCGGGGTATTCCTCCAACATAGCTTGCTCTCGCTCCCAAGAAAGCTCCTCGCGTCCGCAATTATCCCATCAGACTTTAACCATTCGAACTTCCTTATTGCGGAGTCGTTTGACTGCAACATCTTCAATACGTACTGGCTTGATCATTATTGTCAACTCATAATCAACCGGTACTTGATTGTCCGCAATGATCTGCGAAGGCTCTTGCACTGCCTTACGCAACACCGACACATGGAACACGTTATGCAGCCCACTCAACTCCACCGACAGCTTCAATCTATATGTCGCTTCACCAACACGCTCCAGGATTTCAAATGGTCCAAGGTATCTCGGACTCAACTTCTTCAAGCGTCGAACCCGCGATACACCCTTGAACGGCTTGATTTTTAGATACACCATGTCGCCAACACTGAACTCCACATTCCTATGCTTGGCGTTATAGTACTTTGACTGTCTATCCTGAGCAATCTTCAACCGTTCTTGAATTGTCTGTATCACTGAGGTGGCATCTTCCACTGCTTGACGTTTG
Organism: Platanthera guangdongensis; assembly: GCA_039583875.1. NCBI lineage: Eukaryota > Viridiplantae > Streptophyta > Magnoliopsida > Asparagales > Orchidaceae > Platanthera > Platanthera guangdongensis. The sequence goes on from CM077163.1 coordinate 4,565,508, forward strand.
TAAAGCTTCGACTCGCCCGTCTCCAACCAAGACAACGGCGTACGACACTTCCTCCCGTATAAGGCCTCGAAAGGCGCCATACCAATACTCGCATGAAAGCTGTTGTTGTACGCAAACTCCACCATATACATGTGATCTTCCCACTACTTTCCAAAATCTAGGACGCACATGCGAAGCATGTCCTCCATCGTCCGGTTGACCCTCTTGGTTTGGCCATCCGTCTGCGGATGAAAGACTGTACTGAACTTTAACTTAGTACCCAACAGACTATGCACCAACCTCCAGTCATTCGACGTGAAGCGTCCATCTCGATCACTAATAAATACTGCGGGGCACACCGTGCAATCGTACAATATTCTCCACATTGAGTTTGGCTAACTTTTCTACCGGATCTTCCTTCCTGACCGGGATAAAGTGCGACACATTTGTCAACCTATCTACGACCACCCAAATGGTGTCGTTTCCCTTCTGTGACTTTGGTAAACCATGCACAAAATATATAGACATGTCGTCGAATTTCCATTCTGGGATAGGTAGGGCTTTCAAGAAACCTCCGGGCTTCTGGCATTCCGCCTTCACCAATGCACAAGTACGACACTTGGCCACATAAAGTGCTACATCCTTCTTCAATCCTGTCCACCAGAATAATTTCTTCATGTCCCTATACATTTTCGTGCTTCCCGGGTGGATTGAGTACTTAGTATGATGAGCCTCATACATCAATTCCTCCCGAAGATTATCCGCACTAGGAATGCATAGGCGACCGTCCTTCCTTAGCAACCCATCCTCAATAGCAAACTGGGAATTTGACACATCCAAAGATTCTTCCAAGATCTGTTTCATGCTGTTATCCTAAACCAAAGCCCGCCGAACTCTATCAGTTAGGTCACACTGCACCTCTGTCCAAAATAGTTTCGCCTCAGGACTAGACTGCTTGTCGACACAAGATATATCCAAAGCCTCCAACTCATGCACCAATCTCTCATCATGTATCGATAACCAGTTGGCCTGCGCCGGAGTCCTGCGACTCAACGCATCCGTCACTGCATTTCCCTTCCCAGGCACATAATGTATCTTGAAGGTGTAGTCTCCTAAGAACTCCATCCACCTCCGCTGCCTCATGTTCAGATCCTTTTGGTCCAATAGGTACTTCAAGCTCTTATGATCGGTGTAAATATCGACCTTCACACAGTACAGGTAGTGCCTCCAAAGCTTTAGAGCAAATATCACGGCCGCTAACTCTAAGTCATGGACCGGATAATTTCTCTCGTGAGCCTTCAATTGTCGTGAACCATAGGCTATCACTCTCCCATGCTGTAACAGAACACAGCCCAAACCACTGCCTGATGCATCACTATAGATCTCGAACCCTTCGGTTCCACTTGGCGAACATAAAATAGGCGTTGTGGTCAACCGCCTCTTCAATCCTTCAAAAGCCTGTTCGCACTCCGGAGACCACACAAACTTCTGATCCTTCCTAGTCAACGTCGTGAGTGGTAGCGCTATCCGCGAGAAGTTCTCTACGAAGCGCCTGTAGTAGCCAGCAAGCCCCAGAAAATTCCGGAGCTCTGCCACTGTAGTCAAAGCAGGTCACTCTCGTATCGCCACTATCTTCGCCGGATCCACAGCTATCCCTTTCTCCACTAACAACATGACCAAGGAACACTATCGAGGATAACCAGAATTCACACTTGGAGAACTTAGCATACAACTGATTCCTCCTCAACGTCTCCAACACCATGTGTAGATGCTTGTAGTGATCCTCCTCGCACTGTGAGTACACCAGGATATCATCGATAAATACTATCACGAAATGATCCAGGTACCCTTTGAACGTCCTGTTCATCAGATCCATAAACACGGATGGCGCATTCGTCAACCCAAACGACATGACCGTGAACCCGTAATGCCCAAACCGCGTACTGAATGCTGTCTTTGGGATGTCGCTTTCCCTTATCCTCAATTGGTAGTATCCGGATTTCAGATCTAGCTTCGAATATACCGTTGACCCAAACAACTGATCAAATAGATTGTTAATCCTCGGAATCAGATACTTATTCTTTTTCGTAAGCTTGTTCAATTCTCGATAGTCGATGCAAAGCCGCAAGCTCCCATCTTTCTTTTTAACGAAAAGAACCGGTGAGATCTGAGGCGACGAACTTGGACGCACATATCCTTGCTCCAACAACTCTTGCAGTTGCACCTTTAACTCCGCCATCTCTTTTGGCGCCATATGATACGGAGAGCATGACACCAGTTTGGCACTACACCGAACCACCTTAACCACATGAGGGGCAGACATCATCGTCTTACCCGACCCCCTTTCACGCCCGCAAATGTCGTCTCATGACTAGCTCTCAACTGACCCACTAGCAACTTCGATCAACGTACGCCTGCTGCTCTGAGAGTCTGACCATACTAAATATCACGTTGAACTCTCCTAGTGGTAGTAACAACGCTTGCAAATCAAACTATTGACTCACAATCCAGACCTAAACGCAACAGATTCTATCTGCGCGCATTGAGTACCATAAGACAACAACATCTCTGAAACGTCTTTTGCCATCGAAAGAGGTATTCCGACGTGCAAAACAATTCCTTTGGGCAAACGGAGACACAAAGCCCCCTTTAACGAACGGTGCTCCCGCCGGATGAACGAAATTCAGAACAAAGCTTAACACAGGTGTTTCTAGGCTAACATGCACAAAGGCAACAAGTGTCTAAAGCTGAATGCTAGAATTTTAAACCTTACCTGTCACCACGACCGCGTGCTTTCTGGCCTCTTGCTGACCCAGCCTGTACACATTAGGTTTCCTCTCGGACATAAAGCGTCCATTCCAACAGCTACAAGAAAAATGCCCCACTTTTCCGCAGATATAGCAAGCTGCTGGGACTCGACTTGTGGTTGCCCCCAACGCACCAGACGAAGGGGCTGAGTTCGAAGTCTTCAGCTTCTTGTTCCATATGCGGACATCCGACTTTGAACTTGGCCCTTTGAACTGTGGTTTCTTAGTACTAGAGTCCTCACCTGCTCTTGACATAGCTTCCTTAATCTTCTGAGCACCATCCAAACATTCTCGGGCAAAGTGCCATTTCTTGCCACAAGCTCGACAGTTGAAAGTAATCTTGCTAGTCGATGATCTAACTGTTGGGTTACTCTATGAGGATGGCACAACACTTGTGCACGCAGCGGAAGAATAAAAACATCAAGAAAACCCAAAAGATATGGGATCGGGCCATGGTAGTTGAATCAAGAAGTTAACATACAACTAGACAAAAATTACCTCGGTGGCGTTGAGTCACAACTCAACGGAGATGCTCCAAGCTTCGTATTCCTGCTGGTGGCGAGTTCTACATGGAATGATGTCCACGTCTCTACAGAAATCCACACGAGTGGGAGAACACCGATCTCTCCGTCGCACGGAAAATCGGGAAGGACAAAGATCGCACCTTGCTTCTCCACAGACTGCTAGGTCCGCGCCAGGAAGAGCAACACCAGCGACGATCGCCGGAGAGGAGGAGGTCGACGGAGCGAGCTCGGCGGCGGAACTCTTCCGCCGGCGGTATTCGGGATCGGCGGAACGAAGGGCGGAACGGCTTCCGTCGATTTCGATTCGATCAGATCTTTGGTCAGAGAGAGAGGATCCCGAAAACCCTAAGTGTGTATTTATACCAAAGGCATAAATAGACTTAGGAATATCTCTATCCGCAGACCACCCAAAAACTAGGGTTCCAGAATCGGCGAGAATCACCTAGCAGATTCGGCGAGAATCAGTCGGCGAGAATCAGTTAGGATCGGCGAGAATCAGTCGGCGAGAATCACAATCGGCGAGAATCACAATCAGCGAGAATCACCCGGATCGGCGAGAATCAGAGTACAATACTCGACGATTCACGCCGATCGTGGGTCGACGATTCTCGTCGACCCTCGGCCGACTATTCTTACCAGTCCTTCAAGGCAACATTTGCCCAACCCGATGATCCTTTAAGGCAACACTTTGCCCATGTTGAAGTATTAGACCGGACGGCTTAGCGGTCTGATCCTGTGGTTTGTTGACCGAGCGGCTTAGCGGTCTGATCCAGCGGTTTGCAGACCGGGCGGTCTATCGGTCTTCCTCTGCGGCCTGTTTCATCCTGCTGAAGTTGCCGAGCGGTTATCCTGTCTATCTAACCGCGCGGCCTATGCGGTCTCCATTATTCTAGCCGCTCAGTATTGTAAATGTTTAGTCCCACATTGTTTGTATACTCTCTTTCTCTTCCCCTCCATTCTATATAAGGGAGGTCATACCTTTGTAAATGATATCTTTTTTGGATAATAAAATTTCAATTATTCAAAAGTTTATTCGCTTGTTCTCTACTTTTCGCCTCTTTTCGCTACTTTCTAACATGGTATCAGAGGACACAGTCATTTCCTCCTGATTCTGTGCGCTCTCTGTTGCTCGCGGCTTGTTTTCCGCGTTCTGCGACTTGATTCGCGACTTGCCTTCTCTTCTGTCCGCGCGGCTTGTTTCTATCCGCGCGGCTTGTTTCTGTCCGCTGCCCTGTTCGCGCGGCTTGCTTCTTCTTGGTTCTCTTCTCCTACTGCTCTTTGTCGCAGCGACCTGTTTCCTTGTCGCCGCGCTTCTTGGTCTTTCCTGCCGCTCCGACTTCCTAGTCGTTGCGGTCTGTCCCTATCCGCGAGTGTTGTCCCTCTACTCGCGGTTCGCTGCTGTGATCTGCCTGACCGTGCGGGTTGTTCCTTTCTCACCCGCATCTTGGTCGCGGTCACCAGCTCTTCTCCTCTTTTCTGTTCGCTCGGCCTTTTCAGTCTGCGCGACCTCTTCCCTGCTGTGCCTTTGACCGCCTTCTACCAGCTGCTGTGATCTGCCTGACCGTGCGGGTTGTACCTTTCTTACCAGCATCTTGGTCGCGGTCACCTGCTCTTCTCCTCTCTTCTGTTCGCTCGGCCTTTTTCAGTCCGTGCGACCTCTTCCCCGCTGTGCCTTTGCCTCTTTTTAGCCGCCACTGTTCGCGCGGCTTCTTCTGTTTTCTAACCGCTACTGTTCGCGCGGCTTCTTCTGCTTGCCGGGTTCTATGACTACCTCCGGTCTCACCACTACTCCTGCAGCTCCTCCTCCTCCTCCTTCGGGCAACCTTGGCACCCTTTCCAAGCTTGTTGGCTCCAACTATCCCGATTGGAGCGTTTCTTTCACCTTTCTCCTTCGTTCTCAGCGCAAGCGTCATCACCTCACCGATGACCCTCCTCCTCGCACCTCTCCTGAGTTTGATGACTGGGATGCGAGTGATGCCCTTGTTCGCACCTGGCTGGCCAACAGCCTTTCTGATGAGTGCCTTCCCGTCATTCGCCATGATGCGACGGTCAAGGCCGTCTGGCTTCACCTCGCTGCTCTCTATTCGAAGGGGGGCCAGACGTCCCGCATTTATACTCTCTATGCGGACCTTTTCGCCCGCCCTTCCATGTCACCGGCTGCGGCCTATCAGCAGGTTCAGGCTCTTGGTGCTGAAATCCTCCAGAATCGCCCCTTCTCCGCGGACTTGGCCGACCAGCACAAACACTTCCAGGAACTCCTGGTTGTTTGTTATCTTCTTCGTCTTCCCGACTCTTATGATATGATCCGCCAGCAGATCTTGGGTGAGGCGGAATCTCCTACTTTGGATGCCACCGCGGCTCGCATTGCCGCCGTTACTTCGCTCCTCCAGCGGCCTCTGTTGGCCTCCCCCCTTCCCAGGACTCCTTTGCTCACCAAGCTCAGCGGGGGGGCCCCAGTGGCCGTGGCTCCTCTGGCGGCCGGAGTTCCTCCCGGTTCCTCTGCTCTCACTGTGGTCGTACTGGCCATACTGTTGACCGCTGCTGGCAGAAACATCCTCATCTTCGCCCTTCCGGTGATGCTCCTTCGGCCTCCGCCTCTTCTAGGTCGTCTGCCTCTGTGGCCACGACGTCAGGTAGTGCCCACGTCGTTACCCAAGGTAAATGGCTGATTGACTCCGGTGCCACCAATCATATGACGGGCAACCCTCATTGCTTCTCCCGTCTTGAGACCCATGACCGCTTACCCCCAGTTCGTGTGGCGGATGGTTCCCCGTCCCCGGTTCATGGGACGGGCATGGTTCAACTCACTCCATCGCTTTGCTTGGAGGATACCCTCTATGTCCCGAAGTTCCCGTGCAATTTGTTATCAGTTACTACTTTATGCCGGCAACTTCAGTGCTCCGTTTTATTCACTCCCACTACTTGTTCTTTTCAGGACCCGAGGACCCAGCGGACGATTGCTACTGGGACTGAGAGCGGCGGCCTCTACTTCCTCGACGATGTTTCCGCTCTTTCTGCCTACTCCTCCTCCACCGATCTCCTTCAGTGGCATCTTCATCTTGGACATCCTCCTCCTCGGCTTATTCGTCAGCTTCTGCCCCACTTACCTCCTACCGGTTCTCCGCTCAACTGTGATGCATGTCAGCTTGGCAAACATCATCGCTCCTCCTTCCCTCCGAAGCAAGGCCGTGGCTCCTCTCGCATGTTTGATCTCATTCATTCTGATGTATGGGGTCCTGCTCCTACCCTTACAGTTGGTCGGGGCAGTTCCTATTTTGTTACTTTTATCGATGATTTTACTCGATGTACCAGGGTGTATCTATTAAAAGATCGCTCTGAACTATTTTCTGTTTGGCAATCCTTTTACTTTATGATTAAGACTCAATTTGCTATTTCCATTAAAGTCTTACGTTCTGATAATGCAAAGGAGTATCTAAATCATGAGTTCTCCACGTTCTTTCACAAACATGGCCTCCTTCATCAAACATCTTGTGTTTACACCTCCCAACAGAATGGGGTGGCGGAGCGTAAAAACCGTCACCTGCTTGATGTTGCGCGTACTCTCATGACGCAGATGCACGTCCCTCGCTCCTACTGGGGCTACACCGTGCTCCTCGCTTGCTATCTCATTAATCGCCTTCCCTCCACGGTCCTCCACGGCCAGACTCCCTTCTCCCTTCTCTACCCCCACCAGGAACCTTTTCCTCTTCCTCTCCGTGTCTTTGGCTGTACGGCCTTTGTTCACGCTCCCTCCGCCACCCGCGACAAGCTTTCCCCCCGTTCCACCAAGTGTGTCTTTTTGGGGTACTCTACCACTCAAAAAGGCTATTGCTGCTTTGACCCCCTTCTCCGCAAGCAGTTTGTTTCTGCCGATGTAACTTTTTTCGAAAATGCTTCCTATTTCTCTCCTTCCTCTTCTCTTCCTTCTCTTCCTTCTGATATCTCCGTTCCTTCCACACCTCTCCACGTTTTCCCACCTTCGTCTCCTCCTCCACCCACTCCTTCCCAGTCCGTCTCCCCACCCACCCCTCCACCCTCCTCTCCGTTGCCATCTCTCTCTAGTCCCGGGCCAGCCTTCTCCGCCACGGACGCTCCGGTCGCTGACGCTCCCGTCGCCGACGCTCCCGTTGACCTGGATGTTCCCATTGCCCTTCGCAAAGGGGTGCGGGCGTGTACTCAACACCCGCTCACGGCTGTTGTTTCTTATGATCAGCTTTCTCCTTCTCGCAGGTGTTTTGCCTTGGCTATCTCTGCTACTTCTACTCCCCGTACCTACCAGGAGGCTCTCGCTCTCCCTCATTGGAAGTCTGCCATGGATGAGGAGATGGCTACTCTTACTGAACGGGGTACCTGGACCCTGGTTCCTCCTCCCGTGGGCACTGATGTGGTTGGCTGTCGCTGGGTATTCATTGTGAAGTTTCGCCCCGACGGCACTGTGGATCGCTACAAAGCCCGGCTGGTGGCCAAGGGCTTTACTCAGACTTATGGCATTGATTACTTTGATACCTTCTCTCCGGTTGCTCGCCTCAGCACCATCCGGGTTCTCTTTTCTGTGGCTGTTAACCGGGCTTGGGCTATTTCCCAGCTTGATGTGAAGAATGCCTTTCTCTATGGCGATCTTCAGGAAGACGTTTATATGGAGCAACCTCCTGGGTATGTTGCTCAGGGGGAGACACGTGTCTGTCATTTGAAGAAGGCCATTTATGGCCTAAAGCAGAGCCCTCGGGCATGGTTCGAAAAATTCAGTGGTATTGTGGCTACCATCGGCTTTCAAAGGAGTTCGGCCGATCACTCCTTATTCATTCGCAAAACGGCCTCGGGACTGGTGGTTTTGGCCGTATATGTGGATGATATTCTCCTTACTGGCGATGACCGAGATGGGGTGGACTTGACGAAGAAGCACCTCCGTCAGCACTTGGTCACGAAGGATATGGGCTCCCCAAAATACTTTTTGGGGATAGAAATCTCTCGGAAACTTGACTCCTTGGTTCTCTCTCAACGGAAGTATGCCCTTGATCTTCTTCGAGAAGCAGGCTTGACAGGTGCCAAACCAGCTCGTTTTCCCATGGCTGTTGGAGAAGACAAAACGTGGACGGATGATTCGCCTCTTCTATCTGATGTCACACGGTACAGACGTTTGGTAGGCAAACTCATCTATCTCACGGTGACTAGACCCGACATCGCCTACGCGGTAGGCAAGGTCAGTCAGTTTATGCAAGCTCCCAGGGAGTGTCATCTTCAGTCCGCCCTGAAGATTTTAGAGTATATCAAAGCAGCACCGGGCAGAGGGTTACTCTTTTAGAAGAATGGCCATCTGAGGGTTGAGGCCTACTCAGATTCAAGTTATGCGGATGACAAAGGTGATCGTAAGTCCACATCAGGTTTTTGTACCTTTGTTGGAGGTAATCTCGTGAGTTGGAAGAGCAAGAAACAGTCTGTTGTTTCCAGATCCAGTGCCGAAGCAGAATACCGGAGTATGGCGTCAACCACATGTGAGTTAAAGTGGTTGCGCGCTCTCATGCTTGACCTGGGCGAGGTATATGACTGTCCTCTACCTATGTTCTGTGACAACAAAGCCGCTATACACATATCTAGAAATCCGGTCTTCCATGAGAGAACGAAGCATATAGAGGTTGACTGTCACTTCATTCGGGAAGAGATTTTGAAGAAACAGATTTGTACTCCTTTTGTCACCTCTGACAAGGAGTTGGCAGATATCTTCACCAAGCCGGTTTCTACTTCCTTCTTCCGCATCTGTGACAAGTTGGGCATGATTGATATCTATGCTCCAGCTTGAGGGGGAGTGTTGAAGTATTAGACCGGGCGGCTTAGCGGTCTGATTCTGCGGTTTGTTGACCGAGCGGCTTAGCGGTCTGATCCAGCGGTTTGTAGACCGGGCGGTCTATCGGTCTTCCTCTGCGGCCTATTTCATCCTGCTGAAGTTGCCGAGCGGTTATCCTGTCTATCTAACCGCGCGGCCTATGCGGTCTCCATTATTCTAGCCGCTCAGTATTGTAAATGTTTAGTCCCACATTGTTTGTATACTCTCTTTTTCTTCCCCTCCATTCTATATAAGGGAGGTCATACCTTTGTAAATGATATCTTTTTTGGATAATAAAATTTCAATTATTCAAAAGTTTATTCGCTTGTTCTCTACTTTTCGCCTCTTTTCGCTACTTTCTAACAGCCCATAACCCCATTCAGGTCGGTGATTGGTAACCTTTACCAACACAGTTAATCATCCAACTTCTCCACATCTCTTATGTGCGACCCTGCAGGCTCATATCATGTTGGCAGTGAGATTACATGTTTGACCACTTCTAGATCACCATGGTAACTCCAACAGTCTCCCACTTGATCTTGAAAGTATCAAACCAAAAACCTCACAAACAATGAGCGGCATCTAGCAATGCATCATTGCTCCCCAAGCAATAAGAGTTTATAACTCATAAGCCTTTATGACCAATGTATTAGCGTTGTCTTTGTCCCTTTGTCCCTTACATCCGGAAAGAACTAGAGGCATGGACCGTGTCACCCTCGTAATAGCTCAATCCAAGTTTCTTGATCCAGGACGGACTTCTAGAGAATGGTGAGTCCAATATCACATATTGACTCAACCAAGCATGGCCATGCATTTCTCAGTCCAGTTCCATCAAGGGGCCCATGGATGCAACTCATGTCATACAGGAGGACAAATCCCATATTTGCTCACACACAAACACCCAAATGATTCGTAACATGCCCAACAATCACCCTTATCATCAACCTTTCTCAAGGAAGACTTTAGATGGCATCAAAGCACGCTCCTCCTCACTTGATGAATGTTGTGACTTCAGGTTAAAGGACCACAACACCATTGTCAATTGAGACCTACTCGTGACACGATTGGATGACAATCCACAGAGTAGTCTCAGGTTGGGTCTGTCCAGTACAACTTGTTCACTAACAAGTACCCACGTGATGACTTGATATCACAATATCATGACCTGTGAGAACCGATCATCAGTCAACGCACGTGCTAACCTTCATGTACCATCATCACCCTTAGCTTTTATGATGATACTCGACCAGGGACCTTTTAAGAATGAAGCTTCAAATAAATCATAGGCTCTCACATTCAAGTCACGTACTTGATATCCCATGGAAGCGAACATTCTAAGGGTATCTATCATGTTAACATTTAACTATCATATAGAAAAACTCATAATAAAAGAACTTGCCATTAATTGTAAGAGAAAAACTAGGTACACTGTTCATCATATGAACAAATGGCCAACAAAATACATGTTTACATGCAATCCACAAGATTCTCACTAGAGTTGATCATTTAGGTATCGTATACCCATCGATCTAGTATGACCATCATGCTTTCTCTGCGCGAGAGGCTTTGTCAGAGGATCCGCAATATTCTCCTCAGTCGGCACTCTGCAAATGTTCACATCTCCTCGTTTGACAATCTCACGAATAAGATGAAACCGCCGAAGTATATGCTTGGAGCGCTGATGGGATCTAGGTTCCTTAGATTGTGCAATTGCACCATTGTTATCACAGTGGAGAACTACGAGACCAACAATGCTAGGAACTACATCAAGCTCGCCGATGTATTTCCTAATCCATACAGCCTCCTTCGCCGCATTGGCTGCGGCGATATACTCGGCCTCTATTGTAGAATCAGCAACTGTCTCTTGCTTGGAACTCTTCCAGCTCACAGCTCCTCCATTCAGGCAAAACACAAAACCTGACTGAGACTTGGAGTCGTCTCTATCAGTTTGGAAGCTAGCATCCGTGTAACCACTTACAACGAGCTCTTCCTCTCCACCATACACCAAGAACACATCCTTAGTCCTTCTCAAGTACTTCAGGACATTCTTGACTGCAATCCAGTGACACTCACCGGGGTCTGACTGATACCTGCTAGTCATGCTCAAAGCAAAGGAGACGTCGGGTCGAGTACATAACATCGCGTACATGATTGATCCAATTGCCGAAGCATATGGAATCAACTTCATGCGGTCCTTATCTTCACAAGACTTTGGACACTGATCCTTAGAGAGATTCACACCATGAGACATGGGCAAAAATTCTTTCTTGGACTCAAGCATGTTGAACCGCTTCAACACCTTTTCGATGTATGTACTCTGGGTCAAACCCAGCAACTTCTTCGATCTATCTCTATAGATCTTAATACCGAGTATATAAGTCGTTTCACCCAAATCCTTCATTGAAAAGCAGTTCCCTAGGTTGTTCTTAACAACTTTCAGGGTAGGAATGTCATTCCTAATCAACAGTATATCATCTACATACAATATCAGGAAGACAACAATGCTCCCACTGATTCGCTTGTAAACACAAGGTTCATATTCATTCTTGATGAAACCAAACTCTTTGATTTTCTCATCAAAACGAAGATTCCAACTTCGAGAGGCCTGTTTTAGTCCATAGATGGACTTATTCAGCTTGCATATTTTAGTGGCTTCATCTGGGGATACAAAATCCTCGGGTTGTGTCATATACACTTCCTCAAGGAGGTTTCCATTAACGAAAGCCGTTTTGACATCCATCTGCCAGATCTCATAGTCATAATACGCAGCAACAACAAGCAATATCCTTATGGACTTTACCATGGCAACAGAGGAAAAGGTCTCATCATAGTCAATACCATGAATTTGCTTGAAACCCTTAGCCACCAGTCGCCCTTTGAATGTCTGTACATTCCCATCCATGTCGGTCTTCTTCTTGAAGACCCACTTGCACCCTATGGGTCGTACCCTTTCAGGTGGTTCCACCAAGTTCCAAACTTGGTTTGCATACATGGAGTCCATTTCGGATTTCATAGCCTCAAGCCATTTGTCGGAGTCCGGTCCATTCATAGCCTCTTGGTAGGTTGTTGGTTCATCATCATGATCCATAAGCAACACATTACCTATTTGAGACACGAGAAATCCATATCTCTCAGGCTCATACCTCGGTCTACCAGATCTACGTAGGACTTGTGTTTCTTGAGCAGGTTCTCTCGCTACAACATCTTGTAGTCCTGTCTCAGAATCCAATTCTGGTTCATTCATTACATGTGGTTCTTGAACTTCTTCAAGCTCTACCTTTTCAGTCTTTCTTGATAAGAACTATTTCTCCAAGAAGACACCAGTCCTTGCGACAAATACTTTGCCCTCAGACGACAGGTAAAAGTAATACCCTTTTGTTTCCTTAGGATATCCCAGCAGATAACATTTATCCGATTTGGGTTCCAGCTTGTCAGACATTTGACGTCTCACGTATGCCTCACAGCCCCAAATTTTAATGAACGACATACTAGGACGCTTCCCAGTCCATATCTCATATGGTGTCTTCAGAACCGTTTTCGTTGGAGCGCGATTCAATGTCATTGCAGCAGTCTCTAAAGCAAAACCCCAAAAGGAAACAGGCAAGTCTGCATGACTCATCATCGAACGTACCATGTCTAACAGTGTACGATTTCTCCTCTCAGACACACCATTATGTTGTGGTGTTCTAGGTGGAGTGAGCTGTGATACAATAGCACACTCTTTCAGATGATCACGGAACTCATGACTTAGGTATTCGACACCTCGATCAGATCGGAGTGCTTTAACCCTTTTACCCAACTGGTTTTCTACTTCATTCTTGAACTCTTTGAACTTTTCAAAGGTCTCGGATTTGCACTTCATAAGATACACATATCCGTATCTACTGAAATCATTAGTAAATGTAACAAAGTAGAAATACCCACCTCTAGCCATGGAACTCATGGGTCCGCATACATCACTATGTACAACACCCAAGAGATCTTCATCCCTCTTAGTATAACCAGTGAAAGGAGCTTTAGTCATTTTTCCTAACAAACAAGATTCGCATCGCTCAAATGATTCATAATCAAATGAGTCCAAAAGTCCATCTCCATGGAGTTTGGATATGCGCTTCTCGTTGATATGACCCAAACGACAATGCCAGAGAAACGTAGGGTTCGAGTCATTTATTCTTAGTCTTTTATTATTTTCTACATTACAGATCAGATGGTCCAAGTTCAAAACATAAAGACCATTAAACAATTGGGCTACAGCATAACAAACATCATTCTTAAATATAGAACAACAGTTGTTCTTAATTATAAAAGAAAATCCAATCATGTCCAAACATGAAATAGATATAATGTTTCTAGTTATGGCCGGAATAAAATAACAGTTATCTAGTTCTATTACAAGCCCACTGGGCAAAGAAAGACGGTAAACCCCTACGGCTACAGCAGCAACTCTTGCTCCATTGCCGACGCGGAGGTCCACCTCCCCTTTACTCAGCAATCTTCTCCTTCCCAGTTCCTGCACATTTGTACAAATGTGAGAACCACATCCGGTATCCAATAACCAAGATGAAGGAGCAGAAAGGTTTATCTCTATAACGTGAACATTTTAAGCGGAAGTCATACCTCCCTTCATTTTCTGCAGACCTTCAATGTACGAAGGACAGTTCCTCCTCCAATGACCAGCCTTGCCACAGTGGTGGCATTTCCCTTCCTTCACCGTGCTTTTCTTTTTCATCAGTGCAGAAGACTTGGGCTCAATATATGACTTAGGTCCCACCTTCGTCTTCTTAGAGCCCTTGGCTTTGCCCTTGCCCTTATGCACCATCAGTATGGGGCTGGCAGGCTTGACCTTCTTCATATTGATTTCGGCAGTTCTCAACATGCCTAGGAGTTCGAGCAATGTCTTGTCTATTTCATTCATGTTGTAGTTCAAGACGAACTGCTCATAACTGTCCGGCAACGATTGCAGGATCAGATCTGTGGCCAACTATTGACCAAGAGGAAAACCCAGCCTTTCAAGGTTCTCTATATACCCAATCATCTTGAGTACGTGAGTCCCTACTGAGTCTCGAACTCCCATCTTGCACTGAAATAATGCTTTTGTGACGTCGAACCTCTCTTGACGAGCCTGCCCTTGAAACATTTTCTTGAGATGCTCGTCAATCTCCTTGCACCCCATGCTCTCATATTGCTTCTGAAGCTCAGAGTTCATAGTGGCAAGCATAAGGCATTCGACATCTAAAGCATCATCAGTATACTTCTTATAAGCATCCTTCTCAGCACGGGAAGAGTTCCCGGTCGGCACCTCGGGGGCTTCTTCTTCCAAGACATAGAGCTTTCGCTCTTGCCTGAGAATAATTCTCAGGTTCCTGTACCAGTCCATGTAATTAGTCCCACTGAGCTTATCCTTCTCAAGGATGGCTCTCAGAGACAACGTGGAGTGTGAAACACTTGCCATGGAATTCTACAAGAATTTATGCAGAATAAAATCAGTACCAAAATTTCAAATACAATTTATTTTAATTTGGACTTCAATTAAAACACTCCCACTATTTTATTCGAAATGAAAGCCCTCACTAACAATTCGGAGAGTTCATGCGAGCTACTCTCTTAGTGGACAAAATCTGTATTTCACCAACACAATGAGTCAACTTTGTCTTTCCTCTCACGATGCGGTTATTTAGGTAGGTAACGCTTGCCAATTGCATCCTCATGCAATTCTTGTATGGTTGGTGAATAACTCCTTACTCGCATCCATCATATGGTGCATGCCAACCCTATGACTCTAAGTACTCAACCTTTGAGGTCACCTAGTTAAGCTGGACCCGATGTCGACAGTGGGATATCACAATTATCCGCTCGCACCCTTACCAAGATAGATTAATGCACCTTGCTTTGGCAAGCCCACACTTCATCGATCGAGGCAGGAAGAGTGTCATCCATCGGAAGGCATCCGAACACTTAATATTTGATGAAGGGATTTTGATTATGGGTTAACAGTTAACCATGATCAACATTTGATCAATGTGCACATCCAAAGAAAAACAATTTTTTCTAAAACCACATGCATCCCTTATGTGCACAACCTGACACCATCAACATTTGATAGAAGGAAGGGCTAAATCTGAACATCCGGAAACTTCCAAATCCTCAGATTTACATGCATTGGACAAAAGCAAAGACAACTCAACTTAAAGCAGTAGACAAGCTCATCTCTCTATGTTGGATTCAAAATCCAAAACAAACTCGAGGGATAGTTACTGCTAAGGAGACTACAATTTCTAACAATTAGAAATTTCCACGAAATTCCAGAAGTTCTTGGCGGGGTACCAAGACTAAATCTAGACATTTAGACCACTTCTAAATCCCTAGGTTTACACGCACTGGAATAACTAAACTTCCAATACAACAATCATGGCCGAAACCTCGCTCTGATACCACTGTTGGGTTACTCTATGAGGATGGCACAACACTTGTGCACGCAGCGGAAGAATAAAAACATCAAGAAAACCCAAAAGAGATGGGATCGGGCCATGATAGTTGAATCAAGAAATTAACATACAACTAGACAAAAATTACCTCGGTGGCGTTGAGTCACAACTCAACGGAGATGCTCCAAGCTTCGTATTCCTGCTGGTGGCGAGTTCTATGTGGAATGATGTACACGTCTCTGCAGAAATCCACACGAGCGTGAGAACACCGATCTCTCCGTCGTACGGAAAATCGGGAAGGATAAAGACCGCACCTTGCTTCTCCACGGACTGCTAGGTCCGCGCCAGGAAGAGCAACACCAGCGACGATCGCCGGAGAGGAGGTCGACGGAGTGAGCGCGGCGGCGGAACTCTTCCGCCGGCGGTATTCGGGATCAGCGGAACGAAGGGCGGAACGGCTTCCGTCGATTTTGATTCGATCAGATCTTTGGTCAGAGAGAGAGGATCCCGAAAACCCTAAGTGTGTATTTATACCAAAGGCATAAATAGACTTAGGAATATCGCTATCCGCAGACCACCCAAAAACTAGAGTTCCAGAATCGGCGAGAATCACCTAGCAGATTCGGCGAGAATCAGTCGGCGAGAATCAGTTAGGATCGGCGAGAATCAGTCGGCGAGAATCACAATCGGCGAGAATCACAATCGGCGAGAATCACCCGGATCGGCGAGAATCAGAGTACAATACTCGACGATTCACGCCGATCGTGGGTCGACGATTCTCGTCGACCCTCGGTCGACTATTCTTACCAGTCCTTCAAGGCAACATTTGCCCAACCCGACGATCCTTTAAGGCAACACTTTGCCCATAACCCCATTCAGGTCGGTGATTGGTAACCTTTACCAACACAGTCAATCATCCAACTTCTCCACATCTCTTTTGTGCGACCCTGCAGGCTCATATCGCGTTGGCAGTGAGATTACATGTTTGACCACTTCTAGATCACCATGGTAACTCCAACACTAACCTTCTTCTTCTGCGTTCTGCGAGATGCACCCCTCATAGGACTTGCAGAGTTCGATACCCTACTCACTGGTATCTGGTGAATGTTTTCCATATCCACTTCCAAAGATCTAGTCGACTCCACCAAGGCTCGGAATCCCAATAGTTTTGGTCCTAGCAGTAGGATTCACAGCTCACCACGCAACCCATTATAGAATCTATCAACTATAGACTGATCATTCTCCAATTCAAAGCATGGGTAGAGGCTTATCAAAAGAAACGCCTGTAAATACTCATCAACCGAGTGCATACCCTGCACTAAGGACATGTTCAACTGCTGGCCTTCTTAAAGTCCTTTGATCCAACACACCACCCGACATTGAAGTCATCACAGGGAAAAAGGGTTGCGCATTGCTTCTCTGTTGTGCACTAGTTACAGCAAGCACCACTTAAACAATCCTTCTTATGGTTTCAAACGATGGAGGGGTCTCAAGCACATCGCTGGGTGCACTATAATCCTCAGAAACTAGACGTTCTGTCGGCTCTGCGCCACTCCCGGTCACCTATAGTCGTACAAAACACCAATAAGTGACTAACAAAATTGCAAAAAACAACTATATGAACACGCAGGTTCCTCAAAACAAGTGTATTTTTCATTCCTAAGTGGACATTCATGGGTTCTTTTTAATGTTATAACGATGACACACACATGTGCTCACCACCCCTTAAAAGAATTCGCCCACGAATTCATTTAAGCCTGACCGTAACCAGAAGTCTGATACCAAATTGTAACACTCTCATCCATCACATGACATATAACAGAAGGTCCAGCTGGACCCGACGCCATATACCACAAACAGTCGGAAGGGTTACATAAAAATATTCAAACTATCCAATTAAGACTATACGTCCTACACAGAGCATTCTAGCGGAAGCTTTTAAAGTTGAAAGAACCCAAATCTTAAATCCATATCCAAGAATGTCCACATCCACATGAGAGGAATGAAACCTCAAATACACAAAAAGGGTACATGGCCTTATGGCCTTACAAATGTTCGCTTAATAAAAACATGTCTTACATACATCGGCTCGCAGGCCGGCCACATATGATAAAAATAAAAACTATTCGTTTTGGCCTTCTAGGGCTAGCACAGCAACATGTGCTCCAGCCCGCTATTTGGTACTCGGCTCCGCAGCACCTGCAAGCACATTCCACCGCACGGTGGCAAACAAAGCAACGGTCAGCCAAAAGACGACCAAATTATAACAACCCCGCCCCTTACTCGGGACGGCGGTGCTCTTTCCCTGCATAACATTAGCCCAATAAAATAATAAAGCGCAACTATACTACTCCACATGTGTAGGCTCGCACGGTCAAACACCCCGTGCACTCAGGGCACATTAACGGTGAATCCGGTCAATTCCGTGGCTTCACCACCATCCCAAAGATGGCAACCAAGTGATCATTTAGCCTTTCTGACCACCGTCTAAGGCTCCCGACTATGCCAACGGCCAGTCCCCTTTTCGGGTCTCTCGCACCGAACCACATAGCCTAGGTCCGATTCCACTTGCATGTTGCTCACGCCGCCTAGTCAATTTAAGTCCTACGCGCGGGCCAAGCTTCTCTCGGATCCCAAAGTTTTCCAAACAATCTCATAACCCAGTTATGATCAAAGCCGGTTCCCAGACCGCCAAGTTAGCAGAACACGTTTCCGCTCAGTTTTTTGGGTGCGCCTTAAAGCTAACCTCCAAGGATCCCTGCTGCAATCTACCGCGTAGAAACCCGAAAACCCAAAGCACGGGGTCTTATCCGGCAAAATATATCAAATGCAACATCACCGATCCAGACAATACACGTCCGGGTAGGCTTCACACACAATGCCTATGTCCGTACTTATGATTCCGGACTCTATATGCAACACAAGAGGGACTATTCACATCAACCCCAAGGAACACCACCCACTCACCGCACACTCGCGGGAGCGGGATTCTCTATGCAGAAAGAAAGAGCTTCACATGCTCAAGTAGAGAATCGTTACCCTTGTAGTCCGTATTGGCGCCATGGAAAAACTACACGGATGGAAATCTTCGCAACGAACTCTCCTCCACAGATCCGCTCTCAGATTTCGAAACGGTGCTCCGATGCTCCGCCGGCGGCCGGAATCCCTTCCTTCTTCCTCCTCTTTCCAACTCCTTGAGAGAGAGAATGGTTGGAGATAAATGAAGGATTAACTCCCCTATTCCCGGCCTTAACAGAGCAGGAAACCATCTGGGCCGTTGAATCTTAATTAAAGAAAATGAACGGCTCATATCCGTTCAGAAATCTCCAGACCTGGGCCGAACACGGCTTGGCACACGGCCGTGTCCCAGGCCGTGTGCCTCGCTCCAGGCACGATCGTTGAACTGAGGAAAGACACAAGGGCAAAGACACGCCCGTGTCTCACCTGACACGCCCGTGTCGGGTTCCTCGACACGCCCGTGTTTGGGGGCGTGTCACGCATAACCTCCACGGCAACGGACACGACCCAAAAGAACACGGGTAGGGACACGGGTAGGCACACGCCCGTGTCAAATGACACGCCCGTGTCACTTAGCCGTGTTTCTAGCCGTGTCCTTCTCGGGATGAAAACGGCCAAAAACACCAGCCAGACACGGCCTTGGACACGCTCGCGTCCTAGGCCGTGTACCCCTAAACCGGCACCAAAAATCCCTTTTACGCGACCAACTCAAATACAACTTTCAGGGCAATACAAATATGCAGCTCAATTGGTGATGAGAAGTGAAGGAACTCCATAGTTAAGCGTACTTAGGCGAGAGTAGTACTGGGATGGGTGATCTCCTGGGAAGTCCCCGTACGACCCAACTTAACTGTCGAGTTCGCTCATCAAAGGGAGGTTGTGGCCACCAACAACCCGCCTATGGATGGAGAGGGGTTGGGGTGCTTGGGCTGTAGCCCGGTAGGGTCGCCTAGTGCGGAGCTGTGACGCTGTCATGTTGGATCGGCTAGGGGCCTTACAATAAAAAGTGCACTTTTTATAGTAACGCCCCTAGCCGATCCAACGTGATAGCATCACGGCTCCGCTCTAGGCGACGCTACCGGGCTGCAGCCCAAGCACCCCAACCCCTCTCCCTCCACAGGCGAGTTGTTGGTGGCCACAGCCTCCCTTTGATGAGGTAAACTCGATAGTCAAGCTCGAACTACGGGGACTTCCCAGGAGGTCACCCATCCCAGTACTACTCTCGCTCAAGCACGCTTAACTATGGAGTTCCTTCAACTCTCATCACCAGGGATTGTGTACAACCTTGTGTTCGTCGAGTGGGCTCGCCAAGCCAGGCGAGCGAACCAAGGAACCCTGCCCTCACCAGAACAGCATGCGGGCAGGCACCGAGTGGCCCGCTCGCTCTCGCCAAAGCCAGATGGGCGAGCCGCGCGAGCTGGCCCCTCCCGCCGAGTGGGCCTGCCAGGCCAGGTGAGCGGACCAAGGCACCCTGCCCGCACCAGAACAATATGCGGGCAGGCACCGAGTGGCCAGCTCGCTCTCGCCAAAGCCAGACGGGCGAGCCGCGCGAGCTGGCCCCTCCCGCCAGTGGGCCTGCCAGGCCAGGCGAGCTGACCAAGGCACCCTGCCCGCACCAAAACAACATTCGGACAGGCACCGGGTGGCCAGCTCGCTCTCGCCAAATCCAGATGGGCGAGCCGCGCTACCTGGCCCCTCTCCCCGCGCTCTCCTTAAGTTCGTCGAGCAGAGTTTGGGCTCAGCATTCGTCGAACAGAAGACGGAGCTCGACATGCTTCGAACTATCATTCAGGGTTGAACTCGTCGAGCCCAAACAACGAGCTCCTCTGGAGCATTCCATAGCGATAGTATGAGACCGGCCAGCCCGCCTCGGAGCCGGCATTGGCGGGTCGCGGTGGCCTAGCTCGTGCTAGCCCAAGAAGAGAAGGCGAGCTGCGGGAGTCAGGTCGTACCCGCGTCGTGGGTGTGGAGAGTAGTGGCGAGCTGACCTCCATTTTCTTGGGACCTGCCTAGTGGGGCCCAGAGGAAATAATTACCCGGTTGCCCCACCCATGGGTGCGAATTGTAACACCATCATCCGTCGCATGACATATAATAGAAGGTCCAGCTGGAACCCGACGCCATATACCACAAACAGTCGGAAGGGTTACATAAGAATATCCAAACATTCCAATTAAGACTACTCGTCCTACACAGAGCATTCTAGCGGAAGCTTTTAAAAGTTGAAAGAACCCAAAACTTAAATCCAATAATCATGAATGTCCACAACCACACCACTGGAATGAAAACCAAATACACTGAAAGGGTACACGGCCTTATGGCCTTACAGATGTTCACTTAACAAAATAGTGTCTTACATACATCGGCTCGCAGGCCGGCCACACATGACAAAATAAAAACAACTATTCTTTACGGCCTTCGAGGGCCAGCACAGCAACATGGGCTCTAGCCCTCTATCTAGCCCTCGGCTCCGCAGCACCTGCAAGCAACATTCCACTGCACGGTGGCAAACAAAGCAACGGTCAGCCAAAGCCGACCAAATTATAACGACCCCACCCCTTACTCGGGGCAGCGGTGCTCTTTCCCTGCATATCATTAGCCCAGTAAAACAATAAAACGCAATTATACTACGCCACAGGTGTCGGCTCGCACGGCCAAACACCTCGTGCACTCAAGGCACATTAACGGTGAATCCTGACACTTCAGCGTCTTCACCACCATCCTAAAGATGGAAACCACGTGAGCATTTAGCCTTTCTGACCACCGTCTAAGGCTCCCGACTATGCCAACGGCCAGTCCCCTTTTTGGGTCTCTCGCACCGAACCACATAGCCTAGGTCCAATTCTACTTGCCCGTTACTCACACCACATAGTCACTTTAAGACGTACGCACGAGCCAAGCTTCTCTCGGATCCCAAAACTTTTCCAAACAATCACATAACCCAGTTATGTTCAAGGCCGGTTCCCTGACCTCCAAGTTAGCAGAACACGTTTCTGCTCAGTTTTCCGGGTGCGCCTTGGAGTTAATCCCCAAGGATCCCTGCTGCAATCTACCGCGTAGAAACCCGAAAAATCCAAAACACGGAGTCTTCTCCGGCAAAACATATCAAATGCAACATCACCGATCCAGACAATACACGTTCGGGTAGGCTTCACACACAATGCCTATGCCCGTACTTCGATTTCGGACTCTATATGCAACACAAAGGGGGACTATTCACATCAACCCCAAGGAATACCACGGACTCACTGCACACTCGCGGGAGCGGGATTCCCTATGCAGAAAGGAAGAGAGCTTCACATGCTCAAGTAGAGAATCGTTACCCTTGTAGTCCGCTTTGGCGTCATGGAAAAACTACACGGATAGAAGTCTTCGCAACGACCTTTCCTCCACGGATCCGCTCTCAGATCTCAAAACGGTGCTCCGATGCTCCGCCGGCGGCCGGAATCCTCCTCCTTCCTCCTCTTTATAACTCCTTGGAAAGAGAATGGCTTGGAGAAAATGAAGAGTTAACTCCCCCATTCCTGGCCTTAACAGAGCAGGAAACCATCTGGGCCATTGGATCTCAATTAAAGAAAATGACGGCTCAGATCTGCACAAAATTCCCTAGACCTAGGCCGAACACGGCCTCGCACACGGCCGTGTTCCAGGCCGTGTGCCTTGATCGAGGCACGGTCGTCGAACGAAGAAAAGACACACGGGCAAAGACACACCCGTGTCTCACCTGACACGCCCGTGTCGGGTCCTCGACACGCCCGTGACCAGGGGGCGTGTCACATATAACCGCCACGACAACGGACACGACCCAACTGAACACGGGTAGGGACACAGGTATGAACACGCCCGTATCACTCGACAATCGTCGATCGTCGAACGCAGAGGGTCACTCGACAATCGTCGAGCGCCGTTCGGCGATCGTCGAACGCAGGGGGACACATCCTCCCGACACGCCCGTGTCGCCGGGCGTGTTCCTCCCGAACACTTTTCGTCGAACTCAATCGGCTTTCGGGAACACGGGTACAAACACGGTGAGGCACACACCCGTGTCATTCAGCCGTGTTTCTAGCTGTGTCCTTCTCGGGATGAAAACGGTCAAAACACCAGCCAGACACGACCTTGGACACGCCCGTGTCCTAGGCCGTGTACCACTATACAGGCACCAAAAATCCCTTTTTACGCGACCAACTCAAATACAATTTTCGGGGCGTTACACAAATAGCGTGTTAGAACAGCGGAGTTGCGCTGTTGGCAGACCAAGTTGGGCTGCACATAGCTGTTCAAAACAGCGGAGGTTGGCTATTTGCAGGCCATTTTCAGAAATCTATAAATAGGACCCAAGAGACACCTCAGAAAGCACACTTTCATACTCACTTGCTCCTTAGTCTTTTAGCGCTTTCTGAGGTAGCATTAGCTCGGCCTTTGACTAAGGAGGGGAAGCGCTCTAAGATCTTCCGAGTGTGTGGTGGGTCCTCCTTGCCGAGCCCTTGGGTCTGGTCTTCTTTGTTCCCTTTGTCGTTTTGCTTGCAGGAGAGAAGTAGGTGTGCGATCACCCCTTCCCCAAGGCTGAACTGTACGAGAGACCGAGTTTTCGGTTTCAACAATTAATTTATGAGATCATTCTTTAGTTGATGTTGATTTCGTTCATAATTCTTATGTAATTATGAAAAAATTGAAAACTATTAACTCATTTTTCAAGAAAATATCATCAAATGAAGATGATACAATTTTGTCAACATAATCGGTTAATGTTCAATCCCTATATTAAATGTTGACTCTTTCCTAGTTGAGAGTGGTTCAATCGTTTTCGAGGGTAATCCTAAATTACGACCACAAATTTTATAATATCATGTAAATCAACAAGATGAAATGCGATGACCATATATAAAAGTTGAGTCTTATTAAAACAAACTTCAAGAGTATTCAATCCTCAGGTAAACATAATCGAAGATTTCGATGTTCGTGGTTCGAGAAGTTCCAATGATTGGAGTATTCTCTTGCAAAAGATGTTGAATATGGTTCATCTTGCTATATTTTTCAATAAACAAAGTAGTGATCGGCTTGGAACAAGCTCATTCACAGCAGAAGGATTTCGAAACTGGAAGAAATTCAATGGAAAGAATTGTGCTTTTTTGACTAATGCATGGAAGAATCATTGTTCTCCACACAATCATGCAGTCAAAATTTTTGCAAATTTAATTGCTCAAACTCAACATATAGATAAAGTGATGGAAAAACAAACTTTTCAACAAATCACAACAAAACTTTGATTCCTTGAACTTGGCATTAGCCTATATATATATATATATATATATATATATATATATATATATATATATATATATATATATATATATATATATATATATATATATATAAATCGGTAATAAGATTACGTAGGCACGGAGCCATGAGATAAGATAAAAGCAAGAGCTGCGGGAAGGGGCATTCCTCATTCCCATAGAAAATTCTGAGCACAAGCCTGGTTGGCCACATAGTCGGCAGCAGAGTTTGCTCTTCGATCAATTTGCGACACCACAAGTCTTGGGCAGTCCTTCATTAATCTTGCAAGCTTTTTCTCAACGTCCCCCGTATAGAGCCCTGAAAGAATTTGGTTGAGCATGTAGCAAGCATTTGCGGAGTCACCCTCTATAATGATGTCTGTCACTTGTTCCATGAAGTCCTTTGCCACCGAGAGACCGGTAAGCGCGCTTCTCAGTTCCGTCATGTTGACCGACCGGCTACAAGCCATGACACCATTTGCAGCAATAAGCTCTCCAACATGATTCCTTATTGTACATCCAAGACCCGCACGGTTGTTCTCATGAACTGATCCATCAAAGTTAACTTTTATCCATCCAAGTGGCGGCGGCGACCAAGTTGAGGCTTGGTTAGAGTGGGCCGCCCAGTTATCACCTGATGCATCGTTAATAGCATTCAAAACGATAGAGGCGGGTTGGAGGAAGGGCTCACCATGGGTCATATGGTTCCTTGCTTTCCAGATGTTGTAGATGATGGACGTTAAGAGCATTGTCTTGTGTGATCTTGAGTCATTGGCCAACTCAGCAACAAAGGATTCCAATAAGTTATTGTTGGTTGATAACTTGATATTGAAGCTTGTCAAGACCGCCATAATCTTTTGGGCAAATCTGCACTTTCCAAAGATATGATGTATGCTTTCCTCTTGCTTACAATCCCATGGGCAAGTAGAAAAATCCAAAACTTTGATTCCAATAACGCTTGGAATCAGGGCAAGTAGAAAAATCCATTTGGTTTTCTATATCAACCCTTCTCTCAAAGATCAGTTAGCTCTAGTGTATCTCTCTCCAGATAATTCCTCAAGCCGCTCCCTAGATCTAACCCTAGACTTAGTCGACAACACCCACAACGAATTCTCTTTAAATTTCGCAAGACCTAGTTTCCAACAACCGTGACGAATTCCACTACCAATAAAAGAGAAATATAAGAATAATAAACTCAGAAATATAAACTCCCTATTTACAAGAACTCGAAGGAGAGTTTGAAGGCACGCCAAAGAAATTGTCGGAGTCGATGCGTGCGCCCTTCATGTAGTGTGAGCTTTACGAATCCTTCTTCAAGTTCTTGACCTTCACAGATGAAGTTGGGAGTGCACTGGACTTCAAGGAAGAGCGCTCTCACGAAAGATTGGAGTTGTGGCTCAAGTTCGTGTCGATTAGAAGGAGGAGATCCGCACGTTAAATAGATACTGAAAGCTCTGCCTGTGGTAGAGCTACTGCCCCACGGTACCTTGTGTGGTAAGTAAGAGGCACAAAGATCGCTCCAAATTGGCAATCACGCTGCTCAAATTTAGGTATTCAATCTAACCACATTGTGGTAAGGGCTAGCGCGCCGCGTTAACTGGATACACACTTCTCCGTCGGATCTCCTTTTTCATTTGCTCCTTCATCAGCTGTGGTTTGGCGAGCATTCCATATGTTACCGTCGAGCAATATAGTTATCGCGTCGTGGTAAGGACTTTCAAAGTATGGCATTCTCTCTGCCATTCTGTGCATGCAAAACAATTTGTCAGATGTCCCTTAGTTGCCAGGGCTACCGCCAGCGGTTAATGTTACCGTCGAGTGTTAGATCTCTTTTTAGAGCATCGTCGTCATTTTTCAACGTACACATGCATATGGGTATTGATCTTGTAGTTCATGCACACTATAAACACACAACAAACATGATCAAATACACAATAAGATTTATTATTCTTAAATCAAGAGAGTTGGAACGTACGTTTCAACAATAATGACTTTAAAATTTACCTACAATTTCCAAGCTTTATGTGAAATTGTTGGAAATGAAAAAAAATTGAAAACCTATTATCTTATTGACAAATTGATTTGACTCATTTTGCCTCTTTCGGTCTCAACAACAACCACATAAATGTAATATTCTGCTACAAAACATGTTAAAACGAGACATCACAATAAAATGATTGATGAATTTCTAGCAAATTGCGTGACTTTAAACATTGAGTGAGAAATAACGCAGAAAATTGATAAAAATTATATCATCGATAAATTTTATGAATTGAAATATCGTCAAGCACAATTGAAATAACATGTATGCGATTGTTTGTGTATTTTTTACTTAGCGAAGTTATATTATTTTGCTATTAAACTTGATAAAACTTGTTAAAATAGTCAACCACACAGATGTAATATTCTTCTACAAAACTTGTTAAAACGAGACATCACAACAAAATGATAGATGAATTTCTAACAAATTGCATGAACTTAAACATTGAACAAGAAATAATACAGAAAATTGTCAAAGATTGTATCATAGATGAATTTTATGAATTGAAAAATCGCCAAGCACAATTGAAGTGACATGCATGCGATTATTTGTGTATTTTTTGCTTATTGAAGTAATATAATTTATTTTGTCTAAAATTTGTCTATATTATTATTACATTTAAAATTTTATCTCAAGTTCAAATGAGATCTGTTATTCTCAAATTAAGAGACATGAAACACATGTTTCAACAAAAATGACTTCAAAAATTTGCCTACAATTTCCAAGTTTTATGAGATATTGAAGGAAATGAAAAAAATCAAAAATGTACGCTATCTGATTGATAAATTGATTCAACTCATTGTTACTCCTCTGATCTCAACAACAACCACATAAATGTCATTTTTCCGCGGTTAAATTTGTTAAAATGAGATTTCACAACAAAACGATGGATCAATTTCATGCAAATTGAATGACTTTAAACATTGAGCGAGAAATAACGTAGAAATTAGACAAATATTGTATCATAGATGAATTCTATAAATTGAAAAATTGTCGGGCACAATTGAAATAATATGTATGTGATTGTTTGTGTGTTTTTTTGCTTATTGAAGTTTGATGATTTATTTTATTTAGAAGTTGTCTATATTATTATTAAATTTAAAATTTATCTCAAATCACAATGAGAATTGTTATTCTCAAATCAAAAAAAATGTGATATACATGTTTCAACAATAATGACTTCAAAATTTTACCTTCAATTTCCAAGTTTAATGAGAAATTGATGGAAATGAAAAAATTGAAAACATATTATCTTATTGATAAATTGATTCGATTCATTTTGATTCTTCCGGCCTCAACAACAACCACATAAATATCATTTTTTGTTATAAAATGTGTTTCCAAAGATTATATCATATATGAATTCTACGAAGCCAATTGAAGTTTATCATATATTATTTTAACTTTTCTTAAGTTTCCAAAGAAAAGGATATTGTTGCGGAGTAACTCGACATCCCGGTCGGGCCGGAATTCTTGGACCGTCTTAGCTCTCGGAACGGTCGAGCGCGCACACGGTCAATGAAAATTGAAATTTGACAAGGTAATTTTTTTTGACGTGGAAAACCCCGAAAAGAGGTGAAAAACCATGTGGTCATATTTGTGTCGACCAAACCCCCACTAGATCTGAGTGTTGTTACAAGACTTTTTCAAGAACTCGAGGGCGACAGGCCGCCTCTCGTTACAATTATTGGGGGGAGAGAGAGAGCATGGAGGGTGACAGGACACCACTCACAAGGCTAATTATTTCTTTGAGTGCTGCGAGGAGCGATGTGCTCGTTGTATTATGGAGTCTTCTAATAATTCCTGGAGGCGGGAGCAGCTTACTGTACACGTTCTGATGTTTGGAGCTTTGAAGCTCGGAGGCGCGCTTAACACGTTTTACCCTCCGCTTCTTGTCTCTGATTGTCTTTTGGAGACGCGTGGTTTGGTTGTCTTATCGGTAGATGAGGTGCTTATTCTGGAGTGCGTGGTACGTTTGTTGGCAAAGAGCGTGCTGTGAGTTTGCTAGAGGAGAGCGCGCTAGACACTTGCTGAAGGAGGGCGCGTGAAGCGCTAGATGAAAGAGGGTACGCAAAGCGCTTGCTAGTTAAGAGAGCGCGTAGGGCGCTTCTAGGAGGAGAGCGCGCAGGGTGCTTGTTGGAGGAGAACGCACATGGCGCTTGACAGAGGAGAGCGTGTTGGGCGCTTGTTGGAGAAAGGTGCGTGAAGTGCTAGGAGAAGAGACTCGTGCAACGGAGCAACGTGTGTGATAGCACGCATGAGCGTGCAGGGGAGAGACAGGCGCAAGAATGCTCGAGAGAGAGGCGGCGCGGGCGGTAGCCCGCAAGAGAGAAATGCGCGCGAGAACGCGCAAGGAGGCGGCACGCACGAGAACGCGCAAGGGAGAAATGCGTGTGAGAGCGCGCAACAAGGCGGCACGCGCGGGAGCACGCAAGGGAAAAATGCGAGCGAGAGCGCGCAACAAGGCGGCGCGCGCGGGAGCGCGCATGGGAGGAATGTGCATTTCATGAGTATCTCGAGTATCTGTCATCTAATAATATTCTAACATTTCCAAAAACAGAACAAGGATGAGGTAAATTATGATAAATATGTAATGACAATTTTGAGGGAACAAGAGATTTAGGCTCCGTTGGAAGGACTTATTTTCACCGATCAAGCGGTTACGACTGCATGAACCGGATCTTAATTAAGATTCGATTGTAACCGCTTGACCGGTGAAAATAAGACCTCCAAAACGGAACCTTAGGAAAGCTCAACATATTGATAATCAAAAAAGGGAGTAATGAGAGTTGCTCTTAATAGTTGTTATGAAATTGGGACCGGATCCACGACTACGGTGTTTCGCTGCGCATCTTGCAACGAAAGATTATTTGAGCAATAAAATGACAAGCAAAATTAAATCCAAACAAACACAACTAGACGACAAAATAATATGTGGTTCGGAGAAGGGCTCCTACGTCCGCAGGGAGAGTGCGCCGAAAAAGATCCACTATAATCAATGAGGTTACAAGTTACAAACAGAGACAGTTAACACGGTCGAGCAACAAGAGAAAGACAAAAAACTGAAGAAGAATGTTGTCGCCACCGATATCGCCTGGCGATATCGCCCTGTCTTCTTCCTCCTGGATCCGCCGCCTCCTGCAAATGTTGTCGCCGCCTGGATCCACCACTGCACAGCCGGCCGCCGGGATGAGCCCGGCCAGATGTCGATCCATCTGGATCGCCCGAATGCCGCCGCCTCTCTGTTGTCGCCGGATCCCAAACGCCGCCGCCTCTCTGTTGTCTCCAGAGCCTGAAACTGCCGCCTCCGCCTGGAGTTGTCTGCCGCCGCTGGACAGAACAAGAAGCCGCCTGAAGCTATCACTGCTCCCTCTAATGGCTCTCACAGATTTCACTCTCTGATTACTTGATTCATCCGGCTAAAAAACTGCTCTTATATATATGATCAAGATCCAAAAATAATTAGGAAGAAGATTTCTAATTTAGGAGATTGTCATATTTCTCCTCATGAAGATATTCCAAATTATGACACTTCTCCCAAATTAGGAATCACAAGGCACACAGATCGCTGAGGTGGAACAATATATATTCTCCTATTAATGATCTTCCTAAAATAATATTCCTAAATAGATTTAGCCCGGATTAGGAATCGAGGCCTCCCACAGATCGATGACGTGTCGCAATCCTGACGATCTGGGCACATGGATCGCGGAGGTGTCATAATCTCAACAATCTCCACCTTGACGCATCACGCGATGAACTCTACCTCGACGCCTAACGAACGTAAATCTACCTCCAGCCTGGATCTCCCCTACCGGCGACTACGAGCCCCTCTCCCTGGGGTCCCTGCAATCAACATGCATCAATATGAGCCAAGTCAAGACCGTTCTTGAACTTGACTCCTGTCACTGATTTCGTCCACATGTTCGCACCATTATTCTCCGTAGATATCTTTCGCAACTTCATGCCTCCACCTTCAGCGAACTCCTACGATTCCTGATAGCGCACATCGATGTGCCTTGTTCTTGCATGATAGACAGGCTCTTTTGCAAGACAACTTGCACTCTGACTTTCACTGTGCAGCTCCACCGCCTTCTAAGTAATCATGAGTTCCTTGGTGGGACTTTTGAGCCAGATGGCTCCCCCTGCGGTGTTTGGGCACTTCTGAGATGACACTCTGCCCTTCTTCTCCATGGTTGTGAAGGTTTTATCTTCGCCAAGGCCCTTCCTCTGCGCGAGCTCCTTCGCCACAAATCTTGCCTTGTTCATCCACTGGTCCTTCCTAGATTTCACCTGAGAGAGGTCTCTGCTCTCTATGGCTTTTTCATAGGAACCAGGATCTGAGGAAATACCCTGAAAGGCATATGCTACCGTGTCCTGTAGCGTGAGAGGCAGTCGACCTCTCTCCTCGCCCTTCCACTCGCAATCATGGTACCGATCAGTCTGTAGAGAGTAACAGAATGCTCTCCTTTCATGACAACCTGCGCGCCTCTCTTGACCTTCAAATATCCGTCGTTGCTGGTATAAGAATACCCGGTGGCCTCCAGTGTGCCTAGAGAAATTAAGCTCTTTCTCAACTTAGGCCCAAACTGAACGCTGGTGAGTGTCCTAACCACTATGTCGAACATCTTTATCCTGATGTTACCAACTCCCAACGTCTCGCACTCTGATTCGTTCCCCATAAAAACATGACCACCTTCACACTACCTAAAGATGGAGAGCCATTCTATGTTTGGGCACATGTGGTACGAGCATCCTGTATCCATGATCCAGGAACCCGTGGTCTCAAGGCTGGGTGAGACATGAAGAACGTCGACATCGTTCTCATCCTCAGATGCCACCGCAGCCTGATGTGGCTCATGTGTCTGCTCCTTAAACTTCCTCTTCGGGAAATTATTCCTCCAGTGCCCCTACTCCTTGCAGTAGTGGCACGTAGTTATCCTGCCTCCAGACTTAAACCTAGGTCGGTCTTCCTTCTTGCCTTTTCCTCTCGATCTACCCTGGGCTGGGACATTGCTCTTCACGAATAAGCCCTCGTTGGCTCTAGGGCTTGACTTGCTTCTCGTTTCTTTCGAGAGTAGCGTCGTCATCACTTCTTCCATCCTCAGGGTGTCCTTCCCATACAGAGTTGTGGTGACCAAATCATCGAAGGACTTCGACAATGAAGACAATAGTAGAAGAGTATGGTCTTCCTCCCCGGCCTTAATGCCCATACTACGCAACTGAGAGATAAGTTTATTAAACACACTCATGTGATCAAGAAGCTGAGTGCTTTCGGAAATTCTAAGGTTGTAAAGTTGCTTCTTCACGTACAACTTGTTCGTGAGCGACTTGGACATGTACATTTCTTCCAATTTTGTCCACAAATCAGCCGTAGTCTCAGCGTCGTTTACGTTATACATAACCTCATCAGCCAAGCATAACTGAATTGTACTGATGGCATGCAGATCTATCTCCTCCCACTCATCGTCCTTCTTCCCGGACTTCTCCTTTCCGAGGAGAGCCTTGTGAAGACCTTGCTGGACGAGTACTGCTTTAATTCGTTTCTGCCACGGACCAAAGTCAATTTTGTCATCGTACTTGGGGACTTCAAATTTTGTTGTCATTATTGCTCACCGGGGTCCGAAGGGTCGAACCTCCCTCTGATATCAATTGTTATGAAATTGGGACCGGATCCGCGACTACGGTGGTTCGCCGCGGATCTTGCAACAGAAGATTATTTGAGCAATAATGTATAACCCTGTGTTCACCGAGTGTGTCCGCCAAGCCAGGCGAGCGGACCAAGGCGCCCAGCACGCACCAGAACAATATGCGGGTAGACAGCAGGTGGCCAGCTCGCTCCCGCCCAAGTCAGGCGAGCGTGCCGTGCGAGCTGGCCCCTTCCACCTAGCTCGCTCGTCGTTCGTCGAGCAGAGTTTCGGCTCGTCGTTTGTCGAGCAGAGTTTGGTCTAGCCGTTCGTTGAGCAGAGTTCGAAGTTGATCTTGACGAGTCCAGATCGGCAAGCCTCCAACCGGGGCTCCCATGGTTACAGTTCTAAGCCTGGCCGCCAGCCCGCTCTCCTACAGGTGACCTGACCGCCAGCCCACCTCGTCACGGGCATTAGCGGGTCGCGGTGGCCTGGTTCGCGCTAGCGCAAGAGGAAAAGGCGAGCTGCGGGAGCCAGTTCGCACCCGCCCCATGCGAGAAGAGAGTACTGGGGAGCTGACCTCCATATCCCTGGGACAGGCTCAGTGGGGCCCAGAGGTGAAATTACCTGGATGCCCTTCCTATGGGTGCGAATAGCTTGTTAGAACAACGGAGTTACGCTGTTGGTAGACCAAGTTAGGCTGCATATAGCTGTTCAAAACAGCGGAGGTTGGCTATTTGCAGGCCGTTTTCAGAATTCTATAAATAAGACCCAAGCGACACCTCAAAAAGCAAACTTTCATACTCACTTGCTGCTTAGTCTTTTAGCGCTTTCTGAGGTAGCATTAGCTCGACCTTTGGCTAAGGAGGGGAAGCACTCTAAGATCATCCGGGTGTGTTGTGGGTCCTCCTCGTCGAGCCCTTAGGTCTTGTTCACTTTGTTCCCTTTGTTGTTTTGCTTACAGGAGAGAAGTAGGTGCACGATCACCCCTTTCCCCATGGGTGAACTCCACGAGAGACCGAGTTTTCAGTTTCAACATTTTGGTGCGGTGAGCATGGAGAGTGGTCAATACAGAAAATTTCCAGCAGGCTCGATGATGGGAGGACAAGGCTCAGACAGGTCGGACTCGCAGCCCCCGCCGCCCCTAGCCACGATGGGGATGTTTGAGGATTTCAGGAATGAGGTACTCAACCTCGTCAAGTTCGCACTCGGCGTGTGGGCCGAGTGCTCGACTCAGCCATTCCAATTATTGCCGCCCCGTCTTTGGGCGAGGAGGCTCCCGGCAGGCGAGCTGGGAAGGAGGTTGTAGAATAAGGAAGGGGATGCGAGCTCCCCGAGCGCGTGCTTTTCCCCGGCTCGGCAGGTGGAGGCCGGTTCGGTGACATGGGTGCGCGGGATGCTCCGGCTCGCCCGGCAGGGGAGGCAGCCCCTTCAGCGAGTTGGTCTCTTCTGCCCCAATTCCAGTGGGTTCAGGGAACCCGAGATGTCTTACTACACCGGGAAGGGAGACCCGGTCTAGCACGTCCAATAGTTTGAGGATGTGGCCTCAATCCGGCAGATGTCGGATGGCTTCAAATGCCTGCTCTTCGCTATCACCCTCAAGGAGAAGGCGAGGGAGTAGTTTCACCAGTTGCCGGTCAGCTCCATCTACTGCTTTGAGGGCCTGCGTTGAGGGTTCATGTTGAGGTTCACTATCTCGAAGAGGAGGAAGAAGGAGTCGGAGTCCCTGTTCCACATCAAGGAGGGAGTAAATGAAACGTTGGGGAGTTACGTTGATTGGCTCCAGGAGGAGGTCACCTAGGTCCAGGAGATACCGGGGCATAGTTTGATGACGGCTTTCACCCAGGGGCTGCAGCAGGGATTCTTCAGGATGGAGCTGAAGAGAGTACCACCCCCCCCCCTCCTATGAGGAGCTGATGGAGAGGGCGGCGAGGGAAGTCGACGGGGAGGCGTCGAATCCGGAATTTGCCCGAAAGCTGGCCAGGTGGGCCACAGAGGAAGAGAAGGAGCCGAGAGGCGGCATGGTGCAGGAGGAGAGAAGAGTCGAGCCTCGGCAGAGGGAGCAGAGGTAGCTCCAGGGGCAGCAGCAGCCCAGGTGGGGGCGACAGGAGCCGGACCGTCAGTAGGGCTGGAGGCCCGAGTGGCAAGACCAAGGGCCACGAAGAGGATATCAGGGCAGGGACCACCACTAGGGGGGCCAGGATTAATTCCACCCCCCGGGTTGGAGTCAGGCACAAAGACCTCCCCTCCCCAATCAGGATCAGGCTATGTCCATAGACATAGGGGAGAGGAGGAGAGTAGTAGAGAGGAGAAGAGAAGTAAGGGTGGAGCTGCCCTACTGCGACTTCTATCAAGAGGAAGGGCATGCCACAACCACGTGCCCGGAGTTCCTCGAGATGAGGGGAAACATGGAGCAGCAGTAGCAGTAGGGCGACAAGAAGTGAGGATCGAGGAGGTCCTGCCTCGGGTGGAGGAGGATCGATGTGAGGACCGGGTGGACGTCGGGACCCGAGGGGGGATCAGGGTGATCCATGGGGGGTGGGGGTTGAGGCTTCCCGGATGGCGAGCCTCCACACCATGTATTGCTGGAGCATTGGCTCCACATACCAAACCCCACCCCTAGAAGTGAGGATTACCTTCTCGAGGAGCGATATGCCGGATCATGAGGATCCATTTTGTGATGCGCTGGTCATTCAGATGGCCATCAAAAATTTTACAGTCTCCCGGATCCTCGTCGACAACGGAAGCTCCGTCAACGTCGTCTTTAAGAAGGCGTTTGACGCGATGAAGGTGGAGGCGAAGAGGGTGTTGGCCTCGGATGGGCCCTTGTTTGGATTTTCGGGGGAGAGGATGGAGGTAGAAGGAGGAGTGGGGCTCCATGTCACCCTGGGGGGAGTCCCGGAACTATAGGTTTGTCATCGTGGACGCCCCCAGCAGCTACAACGCCATCTTCAGGAGGCCCCTCATCAACGTCTTCCGCTGCGTCCCCTCGTCGTTCCATCAATGCTTGAAGTTCAATGTCGAGGCGATCCTAGTCCGGGTCAGGGGGGACCTCATCCCTTGCCTCGGATCGACGCGCTGGTTGATTCAGCCGTCGGTTTTTCTGTAATGAGCTTTTTAGATGCGTTTTCAGGTTACCACCAAATCAAGATGCACCCCCCGGACGTTAAGGACGTCTCATTCATCACGGGGGATGGGTGCTACAGCTACAAAATAATACCCTTCGGGCTGAAGAACGCAGGGGCGACCTACCAAAAGATGATGGATATGGTCTTTCGGGAATAGAAGGCGAGGAACCTGGAGGTGTACGTGGATGATCTCATGATCAAGAGTCAGGATGTGGACTCTCACCTCCAGGACCTAGAAGAGACCTTCGCCACCCTACGCAAGTACAAAATGCGGCTGAACCCCCTGAAGTGTGTCTTCGGGGCCAGCAGGGGGAAATTCTTGGGGCATCTTCTCACCCCCGCGGGGGTCGAGCCAAATCCTGATAAGGTCAAGGCTATCATGGAGCTAAGGCCGCTGCGGAATGCTAAGGAGGTACAATGGTTGACGGGGAAGCTGGCAGGGTTGAGCAGGTTCCTCTTCTGAGCCGGGGAGAAGTGCTCCCCCTTCTTCAAAATGCTGAGGGGAGGTCAGAATTTCGAGTGGACCAAGGAGTGCGAGGAGGCATTCCAAGCTCTTAAGGTACAATTGGAGTAGGCTCCGTTGCTCCAAGGGCCGAAGGAGGGAGAGGACCTGCTTTTGTATCTCGGGGTCGGAGCAGAGGCTTTGAGCTCCGTCCTGGTGCGTGAAGAAGGGAAGAAGCAGCTCCCCATATACTACGTGAGTCGGGTCCTGAGAAAGGCCGAGCTCCGATATCCCATTTTGGATAAGCTGGCCTTCGCCATGATCATCTCGGCCCGAAGGCTGCGACCCTACTTCCAGGCACACTCCATCCGAGTGGTGACTGACCATCCCCTCCGCAACATCTTCGAGGGGGTGGAGTATTCAGGCAGGTTGGCCAAGTGGACGGTAGAGTTGAGCGAGTTCGACATCTCATTCGTCCCCCGCCTCTCGATCAAGGCCCAAGCAATGACCGACTTCTTGGCTGATTACGTTATCGAGGTGGCGGAGGAAGTGCTCACTCGTCCGACTCCATGGAAGGTAAAAGTGGATGGCGCTTCGGGGAGACATTCCCTGGGGGTGGGGGTGATCTTGGAGAGCACCCAGGGAACTAGAATTGAGCAAGCGGTGGTGGTACACTTTCCCATCACCAACAACCAGACCGAGTATGAGGCCGTGATAGCGAGGCTGCGCCTGGCCAGGGAGCTGGGGGTGTTGGACGTGGAGGTCCTCATTAACTCCATGGTGGTGGCTTCCTAGATTAACGGGGAATTTGAGGCAAGAGAGCCTACCCTTCGGTTGTACTTGGCCAAAGTAAAGGGGGTCGTCGGCACGTTCCAAACTTTTTCCATCCGACACGTACCCCGAGAAGAAAACGAGCAAGTCGATCAGTTGGCAAAACACGGCCCCCGGGTGGGAGGCACCATCATCGACCTATTCTGACCTTCCATTGAAGAGGGAGAGCTCATGGAGATAGACCATCGCCCCTCGTGGATGGACTCGGTCATAATTTTCCTCTCCACGGGAGATTATCCGGAGGGGCTGGACAAGAAGAAGCTCAGGTACAAGTCAGCGTACTACCTCCTCCGGGATGGGTAGATGTACATGAAGACTCTCTCGGGGATGCTGGCCCGTTGCGTAGCCGAGAGGCTAGTGCAAAGAGTCTTGGAAGAAGTCCACTCCGGGAGTGTGGGAGTCATTCCGGGAGTCGGACCCTAGAAGGGAGGATCGTTAGGCAAGGGTACTTCTCGCCAACCCTGGGTCGCGATGCTGCGGAATTCATGAGGAGGTGCCACAAGTGTCAGCTGTTTGCCCCCCTCCAGCTACAGCCGGCCCAGCGCCTCAAGAGCATCACAACCCCCTAGCCCTTTGCAATTTGGGGACTGGATCTGGTTGGGCCATTCCCCTAGGCCAGTGGGCAGAGGAGGTTCCTGCTGGTGATGATTGATTATTTCTCCAAGTGGATGGAGATGAAAGCACTGGCCAAGGTGACCTCCCAGGTCATCAAAAAATTTGTTTGGGGGGAGATCATCTACCGCCATGGGCTGCCCCAGGCCATTATCACGGACAACAAGCCTCAGTTCGCCAGCGCGGAGTTCACTAGTTTCTGCGAGCAGCTCGGGATTGACCTCAGGTTTGCCTCGTTCCACCACCTTAGGAGCAACGGGCAGGTGGAGGCCGCCAATAAGATCATCGTAAATCTCCTGAAGAAGAAGGTAGAGAACCTGAAAGGGAGCTGGGTGGAGCAGCTTCCCTCGGTTCTATGGGCCCTAAGGACCACCCCCAACACAGCCACATGAGAGACCCCCTTCAAGCTCTCCCACAGATGTGAAGCAGTGCTCCCCATAAAATTTGAAGTCTGAACGCCCCGGGAGGTAGCAGAGGAAGAAGGTCAGGAAGAATGGTCGACCGAGAATGAGGAAGTGCTGCGGCTCTCCCTTGACATGGTGGAGGAGCTGCGGGACCTTTCCGCCATCCGACAAGAAGAGGTGAAGAGGAGAATGGCCAAGTACTTTGACAAGCACGTCAGAGTCAAGCAATTTGCGGAGGGGTACCTGGTCCTGAAAAAGATGGATGCAGCGGGAAGGTCAGCAACCGTGGAGAAGCTCAACCCCAGCTGGGAGGGCCCATTTATTGTAAAAGAAACATTGAGATCAGGAGGGTATCGACTCCAAAATGTGGAGGGAGAGACCATAATCTCACCTGGAGCGGTGACGACATGAAGCGCTTTTATCCTTGAGACATGTAAGTGGTGTTTTGTCCTTAATAAAATCCCTTGATGTGCTAATTATACTGCAATAACTCGTACGATAGGGTGAAGTACTCATTTGATAGACCCCGAGCAGATTCTGTTGTCAGACTCTCACTTAGCTGGCAGGGCTGGATGTCACTCGATGGTGTCAACCCCGGACCCCGAGCAGATCCCGCTGTCATGCTCTCACTTAGCTGGCAGGGCTGGATGTCACTCGGTGTCAACCCCGGACCCCGATCAGATCTCGCTGCCAGGCTCTCACTTAGCTGGCACGGCTGGATGTCACTCGGTGTCAACCTCAGACCCCGAGCAGATCCCGCTGTCAGGCTCTCACTTAGCTGGCAGGGCTGGATGTCACTCGGTGTCAACCCTGGAACCCGAGCAGATCCCACTGTCAGGCTCTCACGTAGCTGGCAGGGCTGGATGTCACTCGGTGTCAACCTCAGACCCCTACCAGATCCTGCTGTCAGGCTCTCACTTAGCTGGCAGGGCTGGATGTCACTCGGTGTCAACCTTAGATCCCGAGCAGATCCCGCTGTCAGGCTCTCACTTAGCTGGCAGGGCTGGATGTCACTCGATGGTGTCAACCCCGGACCCCGAGCAGATCCCGCTGCCAGGCTCTCACTTAGCTGGCAGGGCTGGATGTCACTCGGTGTCAACCTCAGACCCCGAGCAGATCCCGCTGTCAGGCTCTCACTTAGCTGCCAGGGCTGGATGTCACTCGGTGTCAACTCCGGACCCCGAGCAGATCCCGCTGCCAGGCTCTCACTTGGCTGGCAGGGCTGGATGTCACTCGGTGTCAACCTCAGACCCCGAGCAGATCCCGCTGTCAGGCTCTCACTTGGCTGGCAGGGCTGGATGTCACTCGGTGTCAACCTAAGACCCCGAGCAGATCCCGCTGTCAGGCTCTCACTTAGCTGGCAGGGCTGGATGTCAGTCGGTGTCAACCCCGGACCCCGAGCAGATCCCGCTGCCAGGCTCTCACTTAGCTAGCAGGGCTGGATGTCACTCGGTGTCAACCTCAGACCCCAAGCAGATCCCGCTGTAAGGATCTCACCTAGCTGACAGGGCTGGATGTCACTCGGTGGGAAAGACCCCGACTTCTCACCAACGGACAGGGCAGGTCTTGATGAACTAAGTGATGGTAGAGGTCGGTGAACCAGACATCCGAGCGGTTGGGGAAGAAGTCGCAAAGTTAATAAGAGGGGCCTAACATAATCGCTCAGCACCCAGGATAACGGCCAAGGGGGCGAGAACCCAGGTCACGTCGCAAGAGGGTCGGCTCGCAAGAAACCCGGCGGCTCGGGAATGAGTCGAGCCGGCTCACCTCTCCTAGTGAGCGGGCAAGCGGCACGACGGACCCGGGCTGTGGAGGCGGGTCGGCCAACTAAGTCGCCTATGGTTCCTAAACTAAGTCAGTGGGCGTGCGACCTCGCCGACATAACACGGAACGAGTGACTGCGAGCAGAAGTACCAAGACCGGCCGCGAATATAAAAAAGAAGAGAACCTACACCGCACAAACAATTGCAAACAACAATAACGAATGTATACATTAGGCAATCATAGAATCGTCCAATGGAAAAGTAAGATTACAAAGTCAGGGCGCAGCCCGCGCTTACATTTCAATAAATAAAAATGTATAAAAAAATATACACATGAGGGGCGAGGCGCGGGAATGAGGGTGACGTGAGCTCCCGGGCGACAAACCCTAGAGGCGTTGATAGGACTTGTCCCCCAGATCCGGCACCGGAACGAATAGCGCCGGCACCACGTCGCTCGCCGAGAGACCCACGCCCTCGCTCTTGATGAGGTCGGCTCGCCGCAGCATCTGGATCGTGTACTTCGCAGCGCTGGCGGCGTTCTTCTGCATCAACACCTCCAGCTCGTAGTCGGAGTAGTGTTCGAGCGGGCAGCTGCTACTGGCTGGCAGCGGGGCGGCCGCAGTGGCCTCCAGCTCACGCACCCGCGCCTCCAGCACCTGGTTCTTTTGGCCGAGGGTGGCGATCTCGGCTCCCAGACGGCTGGTCGTTGCCACGTCCTGCAAAGAGGAAGATGGCTAAGGGACAAGCTTGAGAAGGGAACGATGGTTAGAAGTAAATGCGGGCTGAGGGACAAACCGCCCCTCCCAGGTACTGGGCAAGGGTAACCTCGGCCGCGTCGGCCCACTTCCTCTGAAGGTCCGCCTCCTCCTGAGAGAGCTTGCGGGCCTCCTCCTTCTCGTCCGCCATCTTCTTAAGCGAGGTGGATTTCCTCTCCAACTGAGTGCAGCGCCGGCCGACCATATGGGCCAGCTCCAGGCCGAGGAGCTGAGCCCGCGCGCTTTCATGCACCAGGACCCACGTCGCCTCCTCGTCATAGATGGAGGCATCCTCCCGCGAGTAGAGGCCGAACGAGAAGTTGTACGCCTCCCCGCTGATGGTCTCCTGCTCCAACCAGCTCGGCAGCAGGTGGAAATCACCGCCCGATTCTACTCTTTGTCCCATGACAGGAGCGGGACGCCGAGCTCGTCCAGGCACTTCTCGCCGAAACTAAAGTTACGGTGCCCTCTCGGCACCGGCTTCGCGGCGGCCCACGCCTCTTCATGCGGCCCAGAAGTGTCAGCCGCCTCGATGGGGGCGTCGCTGGTTGAAGCTGTCGTGAGGACGGGATCCTCGGCCGGTTCGACCGTCGGGGCCTTGCCTTTCCTTTGGCCGTCGGCGGGCGCCTCACCCGTGGTCTTCGCCTTCTTTGGCGGGGGCGGTGGAGGCTGTTCGCGGCTCGGTCACTTCTTGGGGATAGACGTCGGGATCTCATGTTGTTCGACATCTGCGGTTTGAGCGCGGGCGAGCCCGCTGAGAGCGACCCGGGCACTCTCATAAGGGGGGTGCAGGGGAATGTCCCGCTCGCCTGCGAGAATAGAAAGTTAAAGCGGGAAGAAGCAGTAAAGTAAAAAAGAAAAGTGTGAGTAGCTTACCTCCCCCAGGCGGGACAACGACGAGGTTGTCCAGGTTCCGTCGCAGGTATGCGGCCTCAAAGTTCTTCCCGGTGAAGAACCCGCACATATCTGCTTCATGGCCCCCCAGGCTAGGGTGGCGGTAGCTCGCCTCGCTGAGCTGAACCGGCAAGAAGGGGATGTTGCAGATGTAACGCCCCCCTATCCATCGCATAGCATATAGCACTAGGTCCGGCCGGGGCCCGACGCCGTATGCCACAGACAGACCGGGTGGTTACTCATGGAAACCATCCAACCAATCAACGTCCTACACAGAGCATTCTAGCGGAAGCAGTTTATAAAAGTTGCAAATAAGAACCCAGCATTAAAGCATGAATGTCCACTAATACAAAATAGGAATGTTATACAAATACCAACACAAGCCTTAAGGCCTTACAAAATGTTTCACTTGATATTACATGATTTACAAACCACTGCACGCAGGCCGGTCATACATGAATAAAACAGTAAACACTTCCAATTAGGCCTTCGAGGGCCGGCTTCGCACTTGGGCTTTAGCCCGCTATTGACCGCTTGGTCCAGCAGCACCTGCAAGCAACAAACCACCGCACGGTGGCAAAACAAGGCAACGGTCAGCAATGCTGACCAAATTATAACGATCCCGCCCCCAACTCGGGGCGGCGATGCTCCTTCCCTGCATTTCATTAGCATAAGCGAGCAATATATAACCATAATCATTTCATCACAGACGTTGGCTCGCACGGCCACACGCCCCGTGCTCTCAGGGCACATTCTCGGTGAACCGGTCGATGTCACGTCAATTAAAGCCATAGACATTTCGGACTCACCACTGCCACTTTGACGACCAAACCTATGAGCATTTTGTCTTCCTGGAGTGGGTCACGACAATTTAAGTCATTGACCGCCGAAGACCCTAATCTATGCCAATGGCAAGTGCCACGTACCCTTAGGTCTCTTTAACCGAACGACATAGAACGGGTACGGTTCCATCTAACCCGTGCTCACATCGCAACGACAATTTAAGCCATTTGCGCGGGTCAAACTTCCACCGAGTCCCATTTCCATCACAATTCACATAACCTGGTTATGTTCAAGTTGGCTCTCAGGCCACCAATTTGGCAAGATCTCGCATCCGCCCAGTTTTCCGGGTGCACCTTTGGGTTAATCCCCAAGGCTCCCTGCTGCATTCTACCGCGTAGAAAACCCGAAAAACAATCAATAACACGGAGTCTTCTCCGGCATTTATGCAATGCAACATCACCGATCCAGACCAACATGTCCGGGTAGGCTTCACACATCATGCCTATGTCCGTTCTCGCTTACGGACTCTAAACAACGGGGACTTCACATATCTACCCAAAGGAACGCCTCCAACTCTCCGCAAACTCGCGAGAGCAGGCTTCCTATGCAAAGAATGAGAGCTACTCATGCTCAAGAAGAGAATTGTTACCCTAGCGTTCCTCTTTGGCGCCATGGAAAAGTAAGCGGATGAAAAGCACCGCACTAGCTTTGCCTCCGTGGATCCGGAGTCGGCTCGCGATTTGGAGCTTCGAAGCTCCTCCAATGGCCGGATCTAGCTCCTTCTTCCTTCCTTGGCTCTCCTCTCTCTCTAAGCTTTTAGAGAGATGATAACTTATGAAAAGTAAGGGTTTCTAAGTCCAATCCCGGGTATATCCCTTCAGGAACAACCCCCAGCCGTTGGATCATCAATTAAAGAAATAAACGGCTTTGATTTGGGACTGAAATGCCCTATCTGGACCGCACACGGCCTGGCACACGCCCGTGTCCAGGGCTGTGTGCCTCATTCTCCATCAAAATCGGCTCACCTGGAACAACACACGGGCATCGAACACGCCCGTGTTTGATCTGACATGCCCGTGTTCCACCTGACACGGTCGTGTGGCCGGCCGTGTACCCCCATCATTTTTTCCCGAAAATAACCCGAGCACTGCCCGGGTTCTAGGACACGCTCGTGTCCTTGCCCGTGTCACCTTAACACGCATGGGCTCCAGGCCGTGTACACGGTCTCGACACTCGACACTTCGTCGAGCGAAGATCGTCGACCTGATGACACGGCCTTGGACACGCCCGTGTCCTAGGCCGTGTGCCTTGTCTCGACACAATGTCGAGAGCAAAGTGTCGACTTCCCGGGACGAGTGTCGACACGGGTCGACACGCCCCGCGACACGCCCGTGTCGCAGGCCGTGTGCCATGTCTCGACACTTCGTCGAACGCAGAGTGTCGACTTTGCGGGCTAAGTGTCGACACGGGTCGACACGCCCTGCGACACGCCC
This sequence comes from Platanthera guangdongensis, assembly GCA_039583875.1. NCBI lineage: Eukaryota > Viridiplantae > Streptophyta > Magnoliopsida > Asparagales > Orchidaceae > Platanthera > Platanthera guangdongensis. The sequence continues at coordinate 4,608,134 of CM077163.1, forward strand.
GTGTCGCAGGCCGTGTGCCCAGTCTCGACACAATGTCGAGATCAAAATGTCGACTTCCCGGCTGAGTGTCGACACAAGCTTTACACGCCCTGGGACACGCCCGTGTCCCAGGCCGTGTGCCTGCAACCAGAACCCAAAACTGGCCCAAAACATCCCCCGTCGCTTTTTTGAGTTTTGGGGCGTTACAACTCTCCCCCTCTTAAAATAATTTCGTCCTCGAAATTATATAAAGCAAATACATGTACAAAACCAAAATTTGTACCTGAGCGGAACAACTCCGGATACTCGTCAAGCATAGTCTGCTCTCGCTCCCAAGAGTACTCCTCACGACCACAATTGTCCCACCGGACCTTGACCATCCTGATCTCTTTATTGCGTAGCCGCTTGACCTCCGAGTCCTCAATCCGCAAGGGCTTGACCTTTGTCGTCAACCCACTATCCACCGACACTTGATCAACCGCGATCACTTGCGAAGGCTCTTGCACCGCCTTCCGGAGCACCGAAATATGGAATACATCATGTAATCCACCAAGCTCCACTGAAAGCTTTAACCGATAGGCCGCTTCACCAACTCGCTCCAGAACCTCAAACGGTCCAAGGTACCTCGGGCTTAGCTTTTTCAATCGCCGCACCCACGAGACACCCTTGAACGGCTTGATCTTTAAGTACACATAGTCGCCCACAGCGAACTCCACGTTCCTGTGCTTGGCATTATAGTACTTCGCTTGCCGGTCCTGAGCGATAAGCAACCTCTCCCGAATGGTTCTCACCAAAGAAGTAGCATCCTCCACTTCCGATCGCTTATACAACTTTGACTCACCCGTTTCTAACCAAGACAACGGCGTGCGACATTTTCTACCATATAGGGCCTCGAAAGGCGCCATCTGAATACTCGCTTGGTAGCTATTGTTGTATGCGAACTCCACCAAATACAGGTGGTCTTCCCATTGCTTTCCAAAATCCAAGACACACATGCGGAGCATGTCTTCCATGGTTCTATTGGCCCTCTTGGTCTGCCCATCCGTTTGCGGATGGAAGGCTGTGCTGAATTTCAGCTTTGTTCCCAACATTTGCTGCACAAGCCTCCAATCATTGGACTGAACCGCCCATCTCGGTCACTCACGATGCTGCGGGGCACACCATGAAGTCATACTATGTTATCCACATAAAGCTTTGCCAACATCTCCACTGGATCATCCTTCATATGCGGAATAAAATGCGACACCTTCATTAACCGATCCACGACCACCCAAATGACGTCGTTCCCCTTTTGTGACCTTGGCAAACGTGCACAAAGTCCATAGTGATGTCGTCAAATTTCCACTCCGGATAGGCAAGGACTAAGAAATCCTCCCGGCTTTTGGCACTCCGCCTTTACCAAGGCGCAAGTTTTGACACTTCGCTACGTATAGCGCCACATCTTTCTTCAAACCAGCCACCAAAATAGTTTCTTCATATCACGGTACATCTTCGTACTCCCCGGGTGAATCGAGTACTTGGTATGGTGTGCCTCGTACAACAACTCCACCCGCAAATTACCCACACTTGGATGCACAGACGACCGTCTTTCCAAAGCAATCCGTCCTCCACAACGATTGGGAATTTGACCCATCCAGAGCCTCTGACATGAACTGCTTCATATGAGCATCCATATCCAAAGCCTGCCGAATACGATCAGCCAGGTCATATTGGACTTCAGTCCAATTCAGAACTGCTTCAGCACTTGATTGCCTATCCACAACAAACAATCTCCAACGCCTCCAACTCCCGCACAACCGCTCATCATCACCGATAGCCAATTGGCTTGAGCTGGGGCTCGGCGACCCCAACGCTTCCGCAAAACCGCATTCCTCTTTACCAGGCACTAGTGATCTTAAATGTATAGTCCCCCAGAAACTTCATCCATCTACGCTGCCGCATATTCAATCTTTCTGATCATAAGATACTCAGGCTCTTGTGATCGTGTAGATATCAATCCCTCACACGTACAATAGTGTCTCCACACTTCTGTTGGGTACATTGGTTAAATGTACCTGATTTGAAGAAGCCTCACCCAACTCAATGATATACATCAAAATGTATTTGATGTGTTTTTGAGTTACTTGTGCAGGTTAAGTATTTGCAGGACTGAAGCAAAAATTTCTAAGTCCATGTGTCGACACCCAGAGGGAAAGTGTTGACACTTAAGAAGACTTGTGTCGACACCCAGGCAAGCAGTGTCGACACTTGGAGTCATTGTGTCGACACCGGGGATGCAGAGTCGACACCAGACAGAAAGTGTCGACACAAGGAGCTGTGTCGACACTCAATAAAGAAAGTACAGTAAAGCAGTGTCGACACTTAACAGCAGTGTCGACACCATGAAGCTGTGTCTACACCAGAAAGTGTCGACACTTGGAGTTGTGTCGACACTCAGCAAAAGTCAGCAGAGACTAAGTATAAGTGTCGACACTCAGAACAATGTGTCGACACTCAACAGAAGAGTCATCACTTAAAGTAAGTGTCGACACCAAGAACAATGTGTCGACACTCAGCTGAAGACTCAACACTTGAAGAAAGTGTCGACACATGAGCTGTGTCGACACTTAGCAAAGAACAGAAAGATCAACAAATTATTCTAAGTACAAGTGTCGACACTAGGGAATGTGTCGACACTCAGCTGAAGTCTCAACAGAAGAATCAAGTGTCGACACAAGGAGCTGTGTCGACACTCATCAAGTATCAACATTGAAGACTATGTGTCGACACCAAGAATAGTGTCGACACTTACAGATTCAACACATGAAGATGTGTCGACACAAAGAAATGTGTCGACACTTAGAAGAATTCAGCAAAAGATAAAAGATCAAGTACTTGTGTCGACACTCAATTTCAGTGTCGACACATGCAGAAGAAACTGTGTCGAGACATCGAATTTACACACCTTGTGTCGACACTTGGTCTATAAGTGTCGACACTTAAAGACAGAAAGTCTCGACACTTTCAGACAGTTAGAGAACTTTCAAGAACTGACTGGATGACTTGACAGCTGCCGTTCCAGCCGGTCTACAGCACCTGTCAGAAATGTCAGAATTCAGTTATGAACCGGACCAGCCGGTTACCATGAAGAAGGCCTATAAATAGGCTCATACAGTCTACAGAAACAGAGTTGTGGTATAGTTAAGAAGTTGTTGAAGCAATTCAAAAAGTGTTCACAGAGTGTTCAAGTTATTGATCAAGGATCAAATGAAGAAGATCTAGCTGTCCAAGTGCAGATCTAAGAAGTTGGAGAGAGAGGGCTTCATCCAAGAAATCAGCCGTTGGAACTAGGCTGAGAAGAAGGATTCAGATTCATTCTGGATCTTAAGAAGCAGAGGTCAAGGATCAACTGCAGAAGGAGTCAATCTAATTAAGTTCTACTTTCAAGAAGCTTTGAAGAAAGCTAAGTCAGATTGAATCCAGCTGAGTTCTTCCAAGAACTCATCAAGAAACTCTCACAACTCCCCTCTCTTGTTTCTGAGTTGTTGAGTTAACAATTGTAAATTCATTTTTATCTTGTAGGATCCTTTGGATCTGAGTGATTGTAAGCCTGTAATTATAAAGGCTGAGTGTAGGGCTTGAGAGCCTGAGTGTAGGAGATTGAAATCTCTGAGTGTAGGCCTTTTTGTGGCTGAGTGTAGGCCTTGGTGGCTGAGTGTAGGCCTTTGTGCTGAGTGTAGGCTTTGTGGAAAAGCTGAGTTGTAGGGCCTTGGGCCTGAGGTGTAGGAACCAGTTTGGGTTCTGAGACAGTGGTGAAGTTTGCCGAATCTAGTACACTGCTAGATAGGCGAAGGGAAAAGTGATGTACCCAAAGCTTGGGGAACCACTATAAAACTCTGTGTCTGCTGTGCTGTGCTTTGCTGTGTATGCTGTGTGATTGCAAAAGTAGAGTAGATTCTGTGTTATAAACTGATTGCTGCCATTAAAGTTAAAAAAGAATTAGGTCACCTATTCACCCCCCCCCCCCTCTAGGTGTTTAGGTACTATATCTTTCAAGTGGTATCAGAGGGAGGTTCCTCAAAAAGGACTAACAGTCTGAGGAGATCCTGATTGGCAGATTCAGTCTAAGTCAAATTACAGATTCAAGAAAATCAAGAACCATGGGTTCCTCTGAGAATCACAAGGAATTGGGTTCCATGAAATTACCTCTATGCAGGAAAGAGATATTTGGATCTGGAAGGAAATGGTAAGGCTGTTTGGGAAGCCTCAGACCCTAGGATCTACATCACAGTAAAAGAGGGGCCATATGTGCCCATGAAGATATCGTTCTAGATGCAAATCAGAGAACCCCAAGGATTTTCTGAAATGACTAAGGATGAGATTGTCCTAGCCACCATGGACAAAAGGGCACAAAACATTATAGTGAGTGCCATAGATGATGCAACATTTCAGAATCTTATACACTGTAAGACAGCCAAAGAGATGTGGGACACTCTTATTGTGTATATGGAGGGTTCTGAAGAAGTTAGACAAGATAGAAAATCCTTGCTAAATCAGGAGTATGAAAGTTTTAGACAAGGAAAGGGTGATAGCATAACTGAGTGCTATAAGAAGTTCTACAGAATAGTGAATGAACTCATGTCTTATGGAAGAGAGTTCAGTAATTATGAACTAAATGACAAGTTCCTAAGGTCCCTAACTAAAGATTGGGACACAAAGATCTGTGCCATTAGAGAAATGGCTAAGTTGGAGAAATTCCTCCACCTACACTGTTTGACAAATTGTTGTCATATGAATGCATTGACAGTGAGAAAAGAGGAGGAGAAATCAACAAGAACTGAACACAAGGAAAGAACAGTAGCCTTCAAGACAGAAGCCTCCAGAAAGTGCAGGAATAAGTCACCAACTCCACCTCCAAAGGTAGTTGAATCAGAGTCAGATGAGTCAGTCAGCACAAATCTGAAAGCAGTGAAAGTGATGAAGACTTTGCTGCCTTCACTAGACATTTTCAGAAATTCTTGAAGAAGAAACAGTGGAGGTCAAGGCCTTCTACTTCAAAGGAAAAGAGATTTTTATCAGGAATAAAAAGGCTTCAAAGAAGGACAGGAAGAGGACTAAATCTAGCAAGGCAACTGTTTCTAAAATAGTGTGCTATTGCTGCAATAGACAAGGCCATGTTGTTGCAGATTGTCCTGAAAAGAGAAAGGAGTCTAGTGACAAGAAGAAGACTCATTTCAAAGGCAAGAAAGAGAAGTCTTTTGTTGCCAAGAAAGAGAAGACTCTATCAGATATCTCTTCTTCAGAAACTGAGTCTGATGCTGAGGAATACATAGGGCTGTTTGCTGAAGAGAAGAAGAAGAAAATTCATGCAGATAATGGAGTCTATTTATGAACAAGAAGACAGTCAATGCCAAGGGCTAATGGCTTTGACAGAGCATGACAAAATCCTGGAGCAGCCAGGACCCAGTAAGGTACAAAGTTCAACTTAAGTTCAGTTTCTTGTTCTAGTACAGATTCAGATTCATCATCATCTAGTGATGAGAGTGTATCTGAGTCTGAGGAAGATATTCATCGGCTTATAGATGAATATAAAGTACTGTTGCAAGCTTACAAGAAGAGCAAGTCCCTAGCCAAAAGTCAGGCAAAGGAAATTGCTGATCTAAAAGCTGCTGCAACAGATTCTGAGAAGCTATTTGATCAAAAGCTTAATGAGATAGCCAGGCTGAAACACATAACAGTGATTCAGATGGGGACTATCACCTTTAAGAATGATCAAATCAAGAGTCTGGAGATCAATCTTCAGAAGAGAGAGAGCTTGTTGCTAGGTTTTCTAAACCTAAGTCAGTGTTACCCATAATTGATGAATTTATTCATCACAAGGGTAAAGCTGGACTGGTTTTATTAAACCTGCAAGGACTGAGCAGTCCAAGTACAAGTCTAAGGGCAAAGCCCAACATTCAACAAGTCTGCTGTAGATAAGACAGCAAAGACAGTACCTAAGCAAAGGTACAATAAGTTTGAATGTTGGTGCTGTGGCAAAGTTGGCCATTTTGCAATGGACTGTTGGCACAATGTTAGTGCCAAAGTGAGTTGCAAATTACCTGTTGGAAAGCCAGTAGGTAGTTTTGTCAAGTTGCAAACTAACAAGTACCAAGGACCCAAGAATTCTTTGGGTTCTAAGGTTCATTAATCTGTTTTGTAGGAGAGTCCAAGTGGCCATACCCCAACATGGTACTTGGACAGTGGATGTTCCAGACATATGACTGGAACTAGAGGATTACTAAGGGACTACATTCCAATAAAAGATGGTCCAAAGTAACCTTTGGTGGTTCTGAAAAAGGAATCATCAAAGGATTTGGTAACATTTCTACTAACTTGGTTACCATTACTCAAGTGGCTTATGTTAAAGGGTTGAAACACAACCTAATAAGTATAAGTCAATTAAGTGATGTAGGTATGACATCTCATTTGTTAAAAATGGTTGTCATATCAAGAGGTCAACTGATCAAGAGATCATTTGACTGGTTATAGGAAAAGGAATGTCTATTGCTTAGACATTATGGTTGAGAACAGTGGTTCTCCAGTGTGTCTTGTAGCTGATGAGACAGTCTCTCATTGTGTCAAATGGCACAAGAGGCTTGCCCATCTTAACTACAAGACTATTAGCAAACTCTTTAGCAAAGAGTTAGTGAGGAATGGTCCTCAAGTTAAGTGTGTTAAAGATGGTATTTGCTCAGCTTGTCAAAAGGGCAAGCAGACTAAATCCACCTTTAGAAGCATAGAAAACAAAGATGTTGTGAGGTGTTTATACCTCTTGCACTTGGATCTCTTTGGTCCAATGCCAGTTCACAGCTTAGGTAGGAAGGTCTATACCCTTGTAGTTGTAGATGACTACTCAAGGTTTTCCTGGGTGTTCTTCTTAAGACAGAAATCTGAAACACCTAGTGTCTTCCATAGCTTTGTCAAGCAAATTCAGAATGAACTAAATAGTACAGTGGTCAAGATTAGAAGTGACCATGGTACTGAATTTCAGTCTGAAAGCATGACAAAACTATGTGAAGAATTTGGGATATTTCAAGAATTCTCTTCACCTAGAACACCTCAGCAAAATGGCATTGCTGAGAGGAAGAATAGACCTTGATAGAGGCTGGTAGGACCCTATTAAGTGATACATCACTGCCAGAGTATTTCTGGGCTGAAGCAGTTAATACTGCATGCCATGTTATAAATAGGGCTACCATCACTAAAGGGCTCAACAAGACCCCCTATGAAGTTGTGAAAGGCAGGAAACCAAACTATCCTATTTCAGGATCTTTGGTTGCAAATGCTTCATACTTAACAATGGGAAGTCTTACTTGACTAAGTTGCTGCCAAGTCCCAAGAGGGAATTTTTTGTTGGGTACAGCAACAACAGTAAGGCTTATAGAGTCTACAACTTGACTACACAAGTTGTAGAAGAATCTGTGCATGTAGTTTTTGATGAGACTAAACTTATTAACAATGAGTTGTCTAGTAGTGTATGCAGCCCCACAGGTTTAACAAAGAAATGGACAAGCTGCTATAGAAGAAGTACCTGCTGCAAGACAGCAATTAGAAGACAGTAGCTGTTGTCCAGGGGGAGAACTACATGTGCCAATTGCTGAAGAAGTACAAGGAGTACAACATGATGGAGATGCTGAAGAGGTTCAACCAGAAGTTAGGATGCCTCCAGCCAATAGGCATCTTAGAGATCATCCAGTAGAGCAGATTATTGGAGATCCAAGACAAGGAGTACAAACAGGAGCAGAAACATAAATGCAGCAATCTACTCCAGTTTTCTATCTCAAGTTGAACCTAAGAAGTTTGAAGAAGCAATACAAGATCCACAATGGACTGAAGCAATGCAAGAAGAGCTTAATCAGTTCAAAAGGTGCAAGGTCTGGAACTTGTTCCTAAACCTAAAGACCACAATATAATAGGAACCAAGTGGATCTACAGGAATAAGATGATGAACAAGGGTCATCATTAAGAATAAAGCAAGATTGGTTGCTAAAGGATATAGGCAAGAAGAAGGTATTGACTTTGATCAAACCTTTGCTCCAGTAGCCAGACTGGAAGCCATAAGGATGTTCTTGGCCTATGCAACCTATCAAGGATTCAAGGTTTACCAAATGGATGTCAAGTCAGCATTCCTGAATGGAAATCTTAAGGAAGAAGTCTATGTGGAACAGCCTTCAGGTTTTGTTGATCCAACTTACCTCATCATGTCTATAGACTTAGGAAATCATTATATGGTTTAAAGCAAGCCCCTAGGGCTTGGTATGAAACCCTATCTAGTTTCCTCATTGAGAACAAGTTCTCAAGGGGGAAAATAGATAAGACTCTATTCCTTAGGGAATCTAGAGGCAAAGTTATACTAGTCCAAATATATGTAGATGACATTATATTTGGGTCTACTGAAAGCAGCCTTTGCAAAAAGTTTGCAAAACTTATGCAAGGTCAATTTGAGATGAGTAGTATGGGAGAGCTGAAGTTTTTCTTGGGTCTCCAAGTTAAACAGACTGAGAGTGGTTTATCCATATGTCAGTCCAAGTTCACCCTAGAACTCATAAGGAAGTATGGTATGGATTCATCCAGTACCATGAAGACTCTTATGGGGTCAAGTATGTCTCTTAGCAAGGATGATGCAGGGAAACCTGTAGATGAAACCTTGTATAGAGGGATAGTTGGCTCCCTATTATACTTAACTGCTAGTAGACCAGATATCATGTATGCTACATGTGTCTGTGCAAGGTATCAAGCCTGCCCTAAGAGTCTCATTTGACAGCAGTCAAAAGAATATTGAGATATCTAAAGGGCACTCCCTATCTAGGCCTCTGGTACCCTAGGAATGGAGATTTTGAACTAACAGGTTATTCAGATGCAGACTTTGCAGGATGCAAAGAAGATAGAAAAAGCACTACTGGAACCTGTCAATTCCTAGGTGGGAGACTAATTTCATGGAGTAGCAAAAAGCAGACAAGTGTGGCTATCTCCACTGCAGATTCAGAGTATGTGGCTGCAGGAAGTTGCTGTGCTCAACTTCTGTGGATACAACATCAGCTAGAGGACTATGGATTTCAGGTAAGTAGAACTCCACTCTTCTGTGATTCTACAAGTGCTATTTCAATAGCTAATAATCTTGTATCCCATAGTAGAACAAAACATATTGAAATTAAATATCATTTTCTTAGGGAGCATGTAGAAAGAGAAGATATTTTATTAGAATATGTTAAAACTGATAATCAAATAGCTGATATGTACACTAAGCCCCTAGAAAAGCTAAGTTCAATAGATTTAAATTGAACTAGGAATGATAAACTTAGAGTAAGTTTACAGTATTGAAAATGGCTAAGTAAAAAGGTGTCGACACTTAGACAAGTCTATGTCGACACAGAATAGTGTGTCGACACTTCAGGAAATAGGTGTCGACACATCTAGGAAGTTGGTGTCGACACTTCAGAATGTTAGTGTCGACACATGCCAAGTAGGTGTCGACACATCCAAAGTGGTGTCGACACTTAGTATTTACTCAGAATTTTCTAAGTAAAGTCTCGACTATGTGTCGAGTTATGTGTGTCGACACATAAACAAGTGTCGACACATAAAATCTGTTGACTAAACTTGTGTCGACACATATGTGTCGAGACATTATAAGTCAGTGTCGACACTTATTGCCAGTGTCGACACATTTAAGTTAGCAGTCCCGCCTGTTCATCTTCAAAATCAGAAAGGTATAAATAGGGTTTTGTCTTTGTTTGTCGACACGCTTTCAAAGTTTCGAGACCAAACTTCAGTGTCGACACCTCTCTTCTCTCAAGACAAATTCTACAAACCCTAATGGCGCCTAAGCTTGAGGAGAATGTCAACGAGGGATACGAGCTGGTGCGCGGCGCTTTCAATGATGCTGATCAAGAAATCCAGGCGGTCGTAACCCTAGTTGTCGATTCTGGGTTAGAATATCTAGTTTCTGAACCTACTAAAATATGAAGAAAGAGGTACTTGAATTCCTCAATGGAGCCAAAGTGGATGAATCTGGATACAAGATCAAATCCAGAGTTCATGGAACAAAGGTTAAGATTTCACCAAAGAGCTTGAGGAAGGTGCTTCAATTGCCAAGAATTCAAGAGGAAGATGAGATTACTGCTACAAAGACCAGGGAAGCTCTAACCTGGTGTGGACTGGATCCTAAGATGAAGCTTGGATCAGTATTTCTTAGAAAAGGCATGAACAGCCAAGGCAAATTCATGTCTGAGATTGTTGGAAAGGTAATTCTCAGCAAGCCAGGAGGGCATGACAGAGTGTCTGCCTCTATGTTCAATATAATGATAAGAATAATCTTCACTCTAAAAACTGATGGTCTGTTATAGTATTTGAGAAAATCAAGGAAAGTCTAAAGAAGCCCAACCTGGGCAGAATCATAAGTCTGTACCTAGCTGGTGCCATACCAGAGGTAATGCAACAAGCTGCAGGAAGCAAAATAAATCACATGAGGAAAATGGATCTGAGAATTTTCTCTAGATGGGACAGAGTGTTGACTAAGAGATGCCAACCCCTGAGAAGATAGTTGCTGAGAAAGACATTCCTCCAAAGAAGAAAAGGAAGACTGCTCCAGTGGCACAAGAGTCCACTATAGTTCTGACAGTGAAGAACAGGTTGTCTTCACTCCAGATGAGCATGAGGAAGAGCCTGCAGTGAAGTCTCCTGCTCCTCAGATGATGTTGAGATCCAGGGGGAGCTACCTCAAGCTAGCCCCATCCACAAGGATCACAGCCAGGGGGAGCTTCCAGTTGTAGATGAACCCTCTACACTGGAAAGTGAGCAAGCAACCACCATTATACTAGAGGTAATCACTGAACTCAACACTTTAGATTTTTCTATGGAAGATACTGATTTGTCTGATGATCATCAGCAAACTCAGCTGAATAGTCAAGTTCCAGATGCTGTTATAGAAGACACATCTGTTGTTGTTCATTAGTGGTTCCTGATCCAGTGGTTGAAGAACCTAGAATTACTCCAGCTCCTTCACCACAAGAGTACACTATGGAGAATTTATTTCTTAAATCTGGATCAAGCAGATTTTGACATGGACAAGGCTGCTGCTGAAAGAGATAATGCTGCTGCTGAGGGGGAGCAAATGCAGCTTCTGAAAGAGCCTGTAAGGCAAGAAACTGAGAAGACACAAGATGTGCAAACTGAAAGGCCTCCAAGCCCTAAGGAGAGGGTGGATATAGCCAGCACCTCTCCTCAGAAGATGAGAAGCTGAAAGGGCAAAGAAAAAAGAAACTTTATGTCTTCAGAGAAGAAGCCAAAGTTACAAGAAGGCTCTCCAACATTGCACCACAGCCTATAATTCAACCACCCCATCATTGATTATAGTGCACTGATGGTGGCAATGCAAATCAAGTTGGATGAGCAAAGGCAGCCATAGAGAAATATGTAGATGAAGGGCAAAAATCACTCCAATTTGATCTGGCCCAGATATAAAATCAATCAGGTTGAAATGAACCTAAACAAGAAAGATGACTGAATGTTTCCACAAGGGTGGAAAGCAGTGGTGTACTTGGCTACACACCAGGAAAAGATAAAAGCCAAGTAGATGACATGCTGTGAAGCAAGGTTATGTACTTGAAAATCAGATAAGAATGAATGACAATCTCACTGCATCTCACATATGCCATAGTTACAGAACTGAAAATATTGCTGCAGGGCAGACTCCAGCTATAGCCAAGGCAATTTTGACAAAGTTTCCTAGAAGAACTCACTGCTCTTAAGACTGCATACAAGATTCTCAAAAATATAACTGACAAACCCAAAGGATAAAACCTTTCTTTAAAGATGGAGTAAATTACTTGGATAATCAAAGTCAGATTTCAGAAGGATGATGTGAGAGATCATATTGAAGAGAAGTCATAAGGGGGAGAGAGTGTTAGTCAAGGCAAGCTCTGATCATGCAAAATGGATATCAAATTCTATCAGGGCTACACTGGGATACCCTCCTCTCTGTGATGATGACAATGTGGCAGAATCTGGAATCAACCTGCATATCTAGGAGAGAGCAACCAGAAGTAGCTCAAGTCATTTATCCTCCTCCAGATTTTGAAATGGTGCATGCTGATGTACAGACCATGTACAGCCCACCTGGGGGCAAGGACAATGTGATTATTGAAAAGGTTGTTCAGCCTATATCTGAAGCCATGCAAGAGGCATTGCAAAAAGAAGAAGAGACAAGATTGTCTAAGAAGAGGTTTAGGGAACAAGCTGAACAGAGACCAGATTTTGAGCAATGGAGCCCTACCTCTAGAACATTATATTAACTGCCTGGAAAGCTGCCAAGACAACATTCATGACATGAACAAATGGTTCTCTGAAGCTGAATGGAGAAAACATGAATCTAGACAGGAAGCAATTGTTCAATACAGAAGGAAGGCAAAGATGGGAAAGCTACCTCCTATTGCCCAGGAGCCTAGCAAGTACTTTCCTAAGCCATACCATTATTTTGAGAGGCAGAAGATCAAAGCTGAAGAGCTTAAGAAGAAGATCTGAAAGGCAAGAAGCCTGTGATGCTGAAACTGCTGTTGCTCCTGTCCAAGCTAAAGTTCAAGCTGGCAAAGGCATAGTGATTAAGGAGCCAGAACAAAAATAGATTTAGAATTTTCTTGAAGTTTATTTTGTAATCTTTTGGATGTAAAACATTTAGTGAACTTCTGAAATGTATAAGACAGATATTAGAACAATATGTTATATGATTAATCTATTTCATGTTTTATGTGATAATGTCTATGTCTATTTCTTATTTGTTCTGAGATGATGTATTTGTATACATGTGAAATTGATACATGTTTATGTTTACCCTGCTCTACATAATCCTCCTGTTTACATCATTTTGTAATTTTTATTATGAATGGTGTATATCATTGACTAAGCGTTATGACTTCTCCAAATAGGGGAGATTGTTGGGTACATTGGTTAAATGTACCTGATTTGAAGAAGCCTCACCCAACTCAATGATATACATCAAATGTATTTGATGTGTTTTTGAGTTACTTGTGCAGGTTAAGTATTTGCAGGACTGAAGCAAAAATTTCTAAGTCCATGTGTCGACACCCAGAGGGAAGTGTCGACACTTAAGAAGACTTGTGTCGACACCCAGGCAAGCAGTGTCGACACTTGGAGTCATTGTGTCGACACCTGGGATGCAAAGTCGACACCAGACAGAAAGTGTCGACACAAGGAGCTGTGTCGACACACAATGAAGAAAGTACAGTAAAGCAGTGTCGACACTTAACAGCAGTGTCGACACCCAGTGAAGCTGTGTCTACACCAGAAAGTGTCGACACTTGGAGCTGTGTCGACACTCAGCAAAAGTCAACAGAGACTAAGTATAAGTGTCGACACTCAGAACAATGTGTCTAACTCAACAAAGAGTCAGCACTTGAAGTAAGTGTCGACACCAAGAACAATGTGTCGACACTCAGCTGAAGACTCAACACTTGAAGAAAGTGTCGACACTTAGCAAAGAACAAAAGATCAACAATTATTCTAAGTACAAGTGTCGACACTATGGGAATGTGTCGACACTCAGCTGAAGTCTTAACAGAATAATCAAGTGTCTACACAAGGAGCTGTGTCGACACTCATCAAGTATCAACATTGAAGACTATGTGTCGACACCAAGAAGTAGTGTCGACACTTGACAGATTCAACACATGAAGATGTGTCGACACAAAGGAGATGTGTCGACACTTAGAAGAATTCAGCAAAAGATAAAAGATCAAGTACTTGTGTCGACACTCAATTTCAGTGTCGACACATGCAGAAGAAACTGTGTCGAGACATCGAATTTACACAACTTGTGTCGACACTTGGTCTATAAGTGTCGACACTTAAAGACAGAAAGTCTCGATACTTTCAGACAGTTAGAGAACTTTCAAGAACTGACTGGATGACTTGACAGCTCCGTTCCAGCCGGTCTACAGCACCTGTCAGAAATGTCAGAATTCAGTTATGAACGGACCAGCCGTTACCATGAAGAAGGCCTATAAATAGGCTTATACAGTCTACAGAAACAGGAGTTGTGTAGTAGTTGAAGAGTTGCTGAAGCAAATTCAAAAAGTGGTTCACAGAGTTGTTCAAGTTATTGATCAAGATCAAATCAAGAAGATCTAGCTGTCCAAGTGCAGATCTAAGAAGTTGGAGAGAGAGGGCTCCATCCAAGAAATCAGCCGTTGGAACAAGGCTGAGAAGAAGGATTCAGATTCATTCTGGATCTTAAGAAGCAGAGGTCAAGGATCAACTGCAGAAGTAGTCAATCTAATTGAGTTCTACTTTCAAGAAGCTTTGAAGAAAGCTAAGTCAGATTGAATCCAGCTGAGTTCTTCCAAGAACTCATCAAGAAACTCTCAACTCCCCTCTCTTGTTTCTGAGTTGTTGAGTTAACAATTGTAAATTCATTTTTATCTTGTAGGATCCTTTGGATCTGAGTGAATTGAAAGTCTGTAATTATAAAGGCTGAGTGTAGGGCTTGAGAGCCTGAGTGTAGGAGATTGAGATCTCTGAGTGTAGGCCTTTTGTGGCTAAGTGTAGGCCTTGGTGGCTGAGTGTAGGCCTTTGTGGCTGAGTGTAGGCTTTGTGGAAAAGCTGAGTTGTAGGGCCTTGGACCTGAGGTGTAGGAACCAGTTTGGGTTCTGAGATAGTGGTGAAGTTTGGCCGAATCTAGTACACTGCTAGATAGGCGAAGGGGGAAAGTGGATGTACCCAAAGCTTGGGGAACCACTATAAAACTCTGTGTCTGCTGTGCTTTTCTTTGCTGTGTATGCTGGTGTGATTGCAAAAGTAGAGTAGATTCTTGTTATAACTGATTGCTGCCATTAAAGTTTAAAAAAGAATTAGGTCACCTATTCACCCCCCCCCCCCCCCCCCCCCCTCTATGTTTTAGGTACTATATCTTTCAGCTTCAAGGCAAAAATCACGGCCGCGTAACTTCCAAGTCATGGACCGGATAATTCCTCTCGTGCACTTTTAGCATTCTCGAGCCATAAGCAATTACACTTCCGTGTTGCAGTAGCACGCAACCCAAACCGCTGGCCCGAGAGCATCACTATAAATCTCATAGCCTTCGTCCACATTGCGAACTCAGCACAGGCGCCGTGGTCAACCGACACTTCAACTCCTCAAAGAGCACGCGCGCACGTCCGCGTCCAAACGAACTTATGCTCCTTCCTCGTCAAAGTAGTGAGAGGTAATGCTATCCGCGAGAAGTTCTCTACAAAGCGCCTATAATAACGGCAAGCCCCCAAAAACCCTCCGGACTTCCGCTACCGTAGCAAGGCTCAGCCACCCCGTATCGCAACAATCTTCGCCGGATCCACAGCAAAACCCTCTCCACTCACTATAGCCCGAGGAACGCCACTGAGGATACCATAACTCGCACTTCGAGAACTTGGCATACAACTGATTTCTCCTAGCGTCTCCAGAAACAAGTGAAGATATTGAAGTGATCTTCCTCACTTTGCGAGTACACCAAAATATCGTCGATGAAGACGATCACAAAATGGTCCAAGTACTCCTGAATGTCTTGTTCATCAAATCCATGAACACTGACGGCGCATTAGTCAGCCCAAACGGCATGACCGTAAACTCATAATGCATGTATCTCATCTCATACTAAACGCTGTCTTCGGGATATCACTCTCCCTTTTTCGCAGCTGATAGTACCCACCTTGAGATCCAACTTCGAGTACACACCGTCGACCCGACTAACTGATCAAAAGATCATCAATCCGGGGGATCAGGTACTTGTTATTTTCCGTCAACTTGTTGAGCTCCCTATAATCAATACACAGCCTCAAGCTTCCGTCCTTCTTCTTAACAAAGAGGACCGAGCGCTCCAAGGCGAAGAACTCTCGGGCGCATATACCCTTGCTCCAACAACTCTTGCAGTTGAACTTTCAGCTCCGTCATTTCCTTAGGCGCTAGCCGATAAGGAGATCGTGACACAGGCTTTGCACCTGGCACTAGCTCAATCGTAAAATCTATCTCCCGCTGAGGCGGGCTCCAGAAGATCTGCGGGGAACACATCAGGATATTCCGATATACCACTGAAATACTATCCAACGCGGCTTTCGGCTTTGCAACCTCCACTAGCGTAAAGAACAGTTCTGCACCGCACGAACCGCCATCACCACCTGAAGAGCAGACATCAACGTCTTGCTCGACCCCTTTAAGCCCATAAAAGTCGTCTCACGACTTGCTCCCAGCTTGACTTCCTTGCGACCGCAGTCAATATAGGTCTGCTGCTCCGAGAGCTAGTCCATGCCAAATATAACGTCGAACTCCACCAACGAAGTAAAGACGCCTGCAGGTCGAACTCCTGATTCCCAATACGAATCTTAACATCGCAGATCCTATCCGCTCGCATCGAACACCCATTGGGCAACAACACATCCAACATATCCTTCGCCATCAAAGAAGGACTCCGATGCGTGATATAAATCCTTCGGACAAGAAGGAGTGTGAAGCTCCCCGTATCGAAGAGTGATCGTGCCGGATTTTCACAAATCAATACAAATCCTAAACAAGCAGTGGTAAGGTAACATGTGCATAACAAGTATTTAAGGATTTGACTTGCTATAAATTAAACAGTACCTGTCACCACATCAGCCTGTTTGATGGCCTCCTGTTGGCCAAGATTATACACCCTTGGTTGGGCCGGAGCATAGTGGGATGCGGTTGACTCCACCGCCTGCCCTCTCTTCATACGTAGCTCCCGGCCTTCTCTCGGACTTAGACGTCCGCTCCAACAGTCACGGGCAAAATGCCCCGTCTTTCGCAAGTAAAACACGCACCCGGGGTCCGACTCGTATCGCCCCAGAAGCACCAGAAGGAGCTGGACCCGAAATCCTATGCTTCTTGAAAGACCTCCGATAGCCGGACTTTGAAGTAGTCGACACTTTGAATTCGGATTTCTTCTCACCCAAGCATTTTCTTTGTTTGTACAATCTTCATGTCCTTCTCCAAGGACCGGGCAGTATTGACCAAGGTTAAGAAACCCTGCGTCATCGGCCCCGAGAGTAATAATCGCAACTCCTCTCTCAAGCCTTCATAGAAGCGATTAGTCTTGCGCTCCTCATCCGCGATGGTGGAGCTAGCATATCGACTCAAACGAGTGAACTCATGGAGATATTCATCCACGCTCTTCTCACCCTGAACCAACTTCAGAATTTTAAGGC